>JADNYI010000028.1:0-337458 GCA_015501065.1 Infundibulicybe gibba
CGCTGGCGTGCGCGCCTCTGAGGCCTTGCGAGGCTCGCCGTGTCCACCGGGCGCGGTTGCTGCTAGAAATATATTACATGCGCCACAAGCATTTTCAATCCCTGCAATCCGGCCACTAGTAGGTGGGCCAGAATAGGAAGATCACTTCAATCTTCAGCATCCAGCCTTGCGTGCAGGTCCACCAGAAAGACAGCAGAATTCAAATTGATTTCTCAATGCACAAATTTCCTATCTGGTATTCAAAACACACAATTGCTAAAAAAAACGACTAATTCTCGGAAGGTATGAATCTCCATACTGGCCTCTCATGTGGTTGCGTGTTAATGGGGAAGATTTTGAATTCCACCTTGAGCGACGAATGAGCGTCCAATCGCGTTTCAGATAAGTAACAACTAACCAGAGGAGGGCCAATATCAGGACCACCGTGCTCGGAAGTGCCAACGCAAATTTCGACACCGATACGGTTCACAATCGGGTCAATTCTTGGGCAAATTTAAAATAATAGGCTGGGTTCCATAGCGTGCAGACATACCGGTAAAGCTCTTCCGCGCCTGTAGCTGGTACCCGCCTCAAGTTAAACTCCTTCGGGTCCCTATTGAGGAGACAGGGCTATTCTCCTCAAGTGGTCGCGCCAAGAAAACCCATATGATCCAGGATGAATGGTGTTCCATGCGGGTTTGAGCGTGTATGCATCTGGACCAACTTGGGTAACTTTCCACTACACTATGGTGTTAGGGACCGAAGATTCTACCGGGACGGGATGCCTACATGCTGGAATTCGGACCAGGGCGGGCGTTGAGCAGCTGTGATCAATGGTCTTTCTTCACCATCGCCCGTGATATACATCCCTCCGACCCCCGGGTCTGGGGTTGCTTTGATCATGTAGACGCCGTCTTTGAGAGTCATTGTGGGTTTGGAACAAGACAGATGTAGGGGGATGCCGGGGAGCCCCAACACCTCGCATCTTGTACCTTATATACCTCGAGCGGTGGGTTGTAATTATCTCCCTGGGCGTCCGTGAGAGCGCCGCGCGACTGGGGGAAGCGCACGGAACGGCGATTGGATGCCCTGGGCGTGCAACGAGGTTGATTATCCGAAGCCATCGCTCGAATTCGATGTGAAATCGGCAAAGGTGAGGCGAGCATATGAGAGGGGAAGTGCTCTATCCGTGTCTGATAGTGACTTATCTGTAGGCAGCCCAAAAGATTCAGACCCTGGTACTTACTTTTTTAAGCTGGCACCATCGATTGGGGAGCATAATCAACGCTCAAACTGCGTCCCGGAATAACTCCCAACAGGGGGTCTGGGAAGATTCCTCGCGAAGTCGAAGGGTGGCGTCGTGCCAGGCCGGGTGTCAGAGGAATGAGGGTACCGAGGTGCGTGGCATATCAGAATTGGATCCTGTTTGGTCGTAGAATTCCCGGCACTACCCAAGTAATAATCCGAAGTGATCGTTCCAGTTTTCTGTGAAATAAACAAGGGTGGGATGAGGCACATGAGAGATGAAGTGATCCACCCGCGCCTGATAGTGACTTGTCTGTGGGTAATTGCCAGTGATCGTCCTAAATTGACTTCCAATGGGGATTGAGAGTATTTATTGTAGTTGGCTCAGGCTGTGGCGATTGAGGGTAATATGATATCGACACGCTTTTTGGCTTATTTATTCTAGGCCATCCTCAAAGCATTCGGTGCTGAGTACTTACTTCTTTCAAGGTGGCGCCACAGATTATGGAACATCGACGCTTAAATCGAATCCCGAAATAACTTCCAATGGGGGATCGAGGAAATTTCCCTGCAGATTCGAAGGGTGGTGTTGTGCCTCAGGCACCTGGTGAGCAGTGGGAATACCAAGGCGCGGGATATACCAGGCCTTTACACCATTGGATGATGTTTGGTCGTACTACAACTATCAACCGAGCAATCGAGGGATCCCTCATGTCCTTCTCCAGGATATTTTAAACCTTTCCAAAGAGGGGCGATTGGGCGTGTGGGGCTGACTATTCGAAGCCATCGTTCCGATTTGTTGTAAGATCAGCAAGGGTGAGTGATCCACCCGTGTCTGATATTATCCCTGATAGTGACTTGTTTGTAGGCAGTGACCATGAACCTAACTCGAATGAATTCGGCACCTGACTTTCGAATTCAAGCTTGCATCGTCGACGATTGGAAGTGATCATAACAGCCACAAACCATTTGTTGTGGTTTATTTATGTATCGGCCATCAACCTTATCTAGCCTTATCTGCTGCCCCATACAGTCTAATTTTCAGCCACCAAAATGAAGCGGACCGATGATCTTGCAAATTGGGCGACGCTACTCAGTTGCAGGTGGAATTGGGACAACTGTCAGGATGTCATGAATTCCATGCCGCTCAATTGTGAATGTCCTGGTTGGTCCCTAGGCTCCAAGCTTGGGGAACACGATCAACGTCAGTGGCAATTGCATAGAGTATTTTGGCACCGCCGCCAACCGGACCCTTGAAGAAATTCTGGTGCATCAGGAGCTGATTCCTTTGCTCTCAAGGCTGCCACTAGCGGGTTCATTGGGGTGTTGAAAAGGACTCCGACACCCCGGGCCATCATTGCGCCGAAGCTGAGAGGATGGAGGTTCAAACGTTCAAGCCTTTCACCCCACGCAGTCTTTGAGGCGAGTTTCCGGCTCAACTATGTCTTTTTGAACACTTTACTTGGGGGGTATGTCATAGCTACAACCCCACCCAACACGCGACCAACTGAATGATTATAGCTCTCCACGTCCCGATTGTGCTGTTGAAGAAACTGGTGGCATATTCTTATTCTCTCCAGACTCCCTCGGGACAGCGAAGGACAATGTTATTGTTATCATCCAGGCAGGAATTGGGTTAATCTTGCCTGGCGGCATATCCGCTATGATATTGGACAATGATGTGATTATCGGGCATTGTGGAGCGAGCCTGAGGATGCCATTATCTCTTCCCTGTTCAATAGGCAAATTGAAGGTTAGGGACCTTTGATGATTTGACCATGATATCTTAAAAGTGGGACCGAGTTCACGCAGGAAGATTGAGACACGATTACTAATGGTTGGCTTCCAAATCTGTCAATCTGACATCACAGTTGCGTCGCTGTCCTTCAGCAAGGTTCCCATGTGTCCATGCCTAGAGAACACTTCCAGTTCCCACCACGAGGTATTCTATGTCCATTTTCCTGCATTGAGCAGCGAGCCTCACAATTTCTTCCGCTCAGCGCTCCGGGGTAGGCTTCATTATTGTTATACCTGATTTGGGAGGCCGAATAAACGAACCTCGCTCGTCCAAATCTCCCTTTCCAACACCGTGGGCGTGGGTGTACAGAACGCTGTGACAGCTGTGAGTCCCAGCTGGATATGGATGTTCCAACTCTGATACCCATAGTTTTGCACGTCTTCGTCGTCATTTCTCTCCCCCCCTCCCCCCGCGCCCCTTGTGGCGTTCCCATTCATTTCGAATGATGAAGGATATCAAATTATCTATTTTTTATCATTATTGTATGTACCTGCAGTGCTGTGATGGCGCGAACTGACGCTTTTGACCCTCCAGTCTGGTGTTGTTGGGAATGGCTTTCACAGATATCCTCTCCAGCAAGCCTGCAAGTGGGTGTGAAGCCAATCCTGCGGTCCGCGGCGCAACAATTTTACCGCTGTGAGGAACTGGCACCGGGGATCACCCGCCATTTCTTTCATTGCAAGGCCGGGTGGCAGCTCGCCTACCCCGCAGGGACACCACAACACAGTATTCTTTCGACGATGAACAGCCAGGGCGCATACAACCTCATTCAAGTCAAAAATACCAGTACATCCGTGATCGGGATGCATGAGGGCATGAATAATCCCCTTGATCTCGTCAAGTCCCTGAACGGGCCTTCTATCGTTGTCAACGGAGGCTTCTTTATCCTTTATCCAGAATTTTACCATGAGGACGAAAAGGGGGAGCCACTGCACCAACGTTTCTACACCTATCCAATCGGAGAGACGTCATTGACCCAAGACTACGTGCCGGTGAGCGATGGGTACAAAGACCTGCTCAAGCTTCGCACCATGACCGATGGCACCACCTATACAATTGGGCCCTCTTTAAAGAGCGCTTTGCCATTCGTGGAACCAGATTTCACAGCTATCAACTCAAAAGCTGGTCGGTTCAATTTCTATGCGATGGATTCCAACGGATCCAAAATCGAGAGCCCACTGTGGGCCAGCCTGAGAACTTGGGATGACCAATATGAAGATCTCCAAAAGTTGAAAGAGGCCAATATTCCGACGACCTTGAGTGTGGATATCGAAGTCGAATCCCTAACCGCAGCAGCACAGAAACCTATTTTTAGTCCAGACGGCTCTTTCTCTTTCGCCTCAGGTCCCCCCCGCGATCGATATATCAGAGGAGTCTGGACCCGAGTTCCCGGCAATCTCTCCCATGCCAAGCAGCCTAATGAACGTTCCGGTATCTCGCGCCACGAAGGCTCCGAGTTATTTCATGCCTATACCAGCCAGCGCTCGCAGGGCCTTACCATAAATGAATTTCGAACGCTTATGCAAGAGGGGACGCGCTTCGTGGGGCTTTCCCTTGAGAATATCCCTGATGATGACGCATGGGCTAACGACGGCGGAATGTCCATATTTCAATTCTTTGTTGGTGCTGATGGAACCAAGAGGCTTCTGGCGAGCGGTGGCTTGAATGAACAGAGCTTTGAACCATCTATCAATCTGAAGGATATGAGGAAGGTCCCGAATGCAGTAGTCGCTAGAGTTAACAGTTAACTCGTGTCCCGAGTCTGATGGACTGGAAAGACGAACGCACCGAACTCGGATTGGGCTCGGGGTTGATAGGGATTTTTCGGATGGCTATCGATGATTTATGGGGTTGTATCATCTATCCCTGACCTCGTGACTACACTCCTGCAGGCATACCGCTGTGGACGCCACCTCGGGGCTGATGGCATACGGATACAAATGCTAGCACTGGTGGACGACTACTGATGTGAAAAGGAGGGTCCCGGTGTGCCGGGGAGCAATGACACGAAAATCATCGTACAGCACGGACATCCACACGCCCGTGGGGTGATAGGTGCAGCTGTGCAGGTTGTAGCGAGTTGTATGCACAGCGTGCTGACACACAACATTGTATCAATTTCTAATTGGTTATATCACCTGTACCAGCCCGCACCGAGGTAAATACTGTGTCTTTAAACAGGTGCTAATGATGCAGCACTGTGCCTGCCAGCACATCTATCCGTACATTCTAGTGACATCGATTCTACAAATCCCATACATCCCGGAGTTGGCCCCAATCCCATGACAGACGTATCGTAACCATGTAGAGTTAAGTATTCACGGAGCTGAATAGTCCCGGGGATTCGTCAAATTTATTCAAAATGCGTAAGACTTTTAAAGTTTTACTGACCTGCCGATCCTCCTCGACCATCCCATCTCGGCTTACGGGAGCGACAAAGAAGAACGCAACAATAGCACTCAAAATTGCTACTCCTGGTAAAAAGACTTTGAGAATCGGCCGGCTATGTGAGCGGCAACAGCTCACCACTTGCAACCCAAAAAGGTCCTGTATTTCCTCGAGCGGTTCCAGATCCACCAAAAGCTGTCGCCTGCACTGAGCAAATACTGCAAATGAACCGTTGCCAGGCAACAAACCTTGGATCACGGATGGAAAGACTGAATGATTGATTGTGAAATCTAGTTCAGCGAACACTAAATTGTTGGATGACGCACCCCAAGTCCCCACGAATGCCCCGACCTTTCCAGCTGCTGCTGCAACACCGAAAAACTGACCCCTGACGGCTGTTGGGAAATTCTTGCTGGCCAACACAAATGTACAATTCCCGGGACCTGTTAAGTTAATGTAGCCATGGCATGTACGATGATAGAGAGGACACCGACCGACTTCGCCGAGACTGAGAAATACGCCATAGATGACCTAAAAACTCATTAATGCATAGTACAGGTCAATGAGACTGGGGCTTGCCGTGAAGGCAGCCATATGGCTAGTGAGTCTAGAAACACAGTAAGGGGGCTTGATATCCACAGATGATTATTCGTGACTCTGCTTACTGTTTATACAAAGCGCTCATGATAAAACCTATAATCGCTTGCGAGACTAGACCAATGATCTATGAGAATATTAATATCGCGCATTGATTAATCCGTAGGCCTCAGTACCAAGGTGTTCTTTGCTCCAATATAGTCTACCAAGAATGCGCCACCAAATGCGCCTGGGTGAAAACATTGAGGTCTAGTCATCAGCTTGCACAAAAATTGCGACGCGTACCTGGAAGCAAAAACATGCTGTTTATAAGTTAGTATCTAAGCTAAGACTCAAGCTAGAGCCCAAAAACGTGCCTTATGACAACGTTCCATCCAAAAATCACATGAAGGGAATCCGAACCACCAGTAAGACTAACAATCGATTTAGCTACTTTCACGTCAGGAATATGCGGGCTCCAGTACTTATTCAATATCGCAGAGGCGTAAATGCCGAACTTAGAAAGTCACATTAGTAATTAGAGCCGGATGAAGTGGGCCTGAAGAGCTCACGGGGTAGCTAATAAAAGGATAAGTACTGGTGACGGTTGTAAGCACAGGAACACAAGTCGCCTTACGCGATGAAATCGTACAGGAACCTAAATTATTCATGAAATCAGGAATTCGGCAGTTTCAAAAGGGCGAAGTTACCAAACAGAAGAAATGGCCGCGAGCCGTACACCATAGCGTCGAAGTATCAAGATGTAGGGGATACTCGCATATTTCATTGAGTCTGTCTTGTAGCGGGGTGATTCCTCCATACTATACCGCCAAAGGAAAACACCAAGCGCGGGGACAACGCCAAGTGCAAGCGACACGCGCCAAGTGGCATTCGGATGATTATCTCCCAGTCTAAAATCGTGAGCACTAACTGCGCTAACACGGATGAATGTGAAATACTCACATCCAAATAATTACCAGTGGCACGAATGAGGCAATTACAGAGCCAGCGTCAATCGTTGAATCTATCAAACAACGTCAGCTAGCAACAGGCTAACAGAGGAAAATAGAGTCGTTTACTGGTGGCGAGGATTAGCCAGCGGGATTGTGCATTCTTCCCGATGCCTTCCTCTTCTGACTGTTCTGATGCAGCCACGGACCCGCACGGGTACTCGGCCCCAATTCCAATCCCAAGAAAAAAACTGTGATGGATAAGCAACTATCACGCATAGGGCAAAAAGATACGCACCGAGATGCACACAACATCCTAAGCAATCCATTAACATTTCCACTCGCTCCAGATGACATTGCGGCAAGTGCTGAGAAGACCGCAACAGTCCCCGATGACGCTAGCTGAAGGGACGGATGACACCACCATCTCTTAAACTTGTAGAATGAATCTAACCATGCCGAATTTCCGTCCCACCTTATCAGAAAGGAAACCTAGAGGCAATAAGAAACATCCGTGAGAATTACCATGTTTCGTACCAAAGGTCAGCATTCCAATAATGGTACCCGCATAGCTGAGGCTGGTCAGCATGCGGTTGATATTCTTTTCAGTTAGTGCCTCTTCGCCGTAGATACGGATAAGGACTAGCAATAGATTGCTATTTGCGGTTTTATAGAAAATGCAGTAGCCTACGTGTATCAACTGGAAACCAGAAAGTGAGACAAATGTGGAGTAAATGGTACACCCAGACCAACCTCCACCAATTACATGGTTTGCGTACCCTGAATACCAATCAGCGCTAAAAATTTGCTGGCAATTGGCAATAATCATACCATCGGAGAATAGTGCCGTCCCACAGCTGCGGAAAAAAGATTTTAGAACGTAGCAGTAATCGTCCAGAGACCAACGTACGCGAATATGAGGGAAACACTTCGGAGAGGGACCTTCACACTTTTGGCCATACCTCAGGGTCTGAATAACGACTTTCGAAATGTCAGCTTGACTTCATTTATGGACTCGTTGAATCAAATGACCCGCGACATACCTATTCCATAAGTATCAGTTGATAACTATTACTGTTATGTGGCTCCACAACTTACGGCAGGCAAAAAAAGACGACACCATTGACAGCAAGTTGATAGTTTCAATGCTCTTGCGAGTCGGGGGCTGACTGTTAAGTAACAATATACACCCACATTTGGATTTGTTCTATCTATAATCCGGGGGTTTGGAAAATTCCCAACCACAGCTTAACATCCTTGATCACTTCCAAGCATGTAGTCAGAATATGTGGCTTGAAACTGACACTTGATTGAAGTTGATGGTGATGAATGTTGTGGAAATGGGAGTGATACGTGTCATACTACGGGCCGCATCCGTAAAACTATGGGATTGTTGAGTCCGAACTCTACTTCTGTTCTCCTGACCAGTCTCGTCCTCGTCGCCAGCGGTGGTGTCTGGGTGGACGCGCAGGTGTCGGATTGCTGCTGTGTGAAGGTCGCTTGAAACGCTGACACTTAAAGTTAGATGGCGCATGCCCATCACTGGCATGACCTACGGTACTTGGGTGGGACTACAGCGCACCTACTGGTGCTGGAACAGATTGGTGGATTCAGCTAATTGCAATCTTGAAACTTTGTGCTATAAACTGTGATCAGTGAGATTTTGTAATCTCATGATTCTCATCTGCCAGAGCTTCGGCAGGCTCCGGATTCATCATGAATCCACGCGCTCGGAATATCTGCAAGACACTCATTCAGCAACATAGAATTAATTAGCTGAAAATCGCAGCTGTAGAATCAGGCACTTCCGACTCCATAGCCACATAGGCCTATCTTGGACCCAGCGCATAAGCGGGTATGGACCAGGCGGGCGTCCTGGCATTCCAGTCCTGCTGACTATTTTAGTGCGTCATTCAAGTGGGTGGCAGCCTGGGGAATGCGTTCTGCCAGCCGTCTTGGTTACTCGACTCAGAGATATGACGGCTGAACTATGATCTACTGCGATCCAACGTGTCGACGCTATCCTCCCCAACATGGCTCCCCAAATTCCGCGTTCCATCAGTCCGGACCACCCTCCCGCGCCTTCTCTCCATAATCCCATCTGTGATATATCGTAGCTATTTAGAGCTAGAGATTGACGAAGCTGCGTGTAGGAGCTGAAACAAATATATTCAGTGTTTCTTACATGACCTGCAACTGTCCACCAAACCGCCACCTGATTGATGATCCCCTGGGCACGGCTCGACAATAGTATTAATCTACATTTTTCCTTACCGATACCAAAGATATCGCGCGTGGAATTAATACATATGATCCATGTTATTGTCAAACTCATCCCTTTTGCTAACTTACTGAGGTGCCGTGATGATGCCGCCCTAATGATTGAATTGTATTCTAATACATTTCAAAGTTGTATAAGCCTCTAATTGGTGATTAACCATGTGGGTGATGCGGAGCGTCGTCGGGCGAATTCTGGCTGCGCAACATGCTGACTGATACCTGTTTTTGCATCTTCCAGTGAGCCAAATCCGATAAACCTTCCTATATCCCTCTCCCTCCCTATCCCCATGTTCGATACATCGTAGCCATGCAAAGTCAAGTATTCACGAAGCTAAATCGTCACACCTTCGTCAAAGATATTCGAGATGCGGATATTGACTGACCCTCATATCCTCTTCAATCATCCCGTCCCGGCTGACGGGGGCAATGAAGAAAAATGCAACAATAGCCGCTAACATTGTCACTCCTTATAGCCATTCTTTGAGAATTGGCCAATTATGCGACTGAAAGCACTCACCACCTGCAACCCAGAAAGGCCCTGTGTTTCCCCGGGTAGTGTCAGATCCGCCAAAAGCTGTCACCTATATTGAGCAAATATGGCAAATGAATTATGCACCACGAACCTTGAACCACCGATGGAAAGGCTGGGTGGTTGATTATGAGATCAATTCAAGGGATATCGAGTGATGGCGCACCCCAAGTCCCCGCAAAAGCCCCGACTTTCCCGACGGCTGCTGCGACACCGAAGAAGTGACCCCTGACGGCCGTTGGGAATGCCTTGCTAGCTAACACAAATGTACAATTCCCGGCACCTGGAGCCGGTATCAGCCCCATGGTCCACAAATGGCTAGGGACACCAACCAAAATCGCCGAAGCTAAGGAAGACGCCATAGATGACCTAGAGCATCATTAATGCAGCGGAGAAAGTGAGATTGTGACTTGCCGTGAAGGCAGCATGTGGTTGTGAGTCTGGAAATGAACAAATCAGCGGATTTCATGCATGGACGATGGTTCCGCGTACTCTTTGTACAAGCCGCTCATGATGAATCCTACAGCAACCTGTGAGACGAGTCCTATGATCTGCGAGAATATCAACTTTGTGCATCTGTCAATTGTTAGACCCCACCAAGGTGTTCTTTGCCCCGATGTAGTCCACCAGGAATGCACCACCGATGGATCCTAAGCCCAATAATTGAGGCCCAACGATCAAATGATAGGCAAGGGACTGTAGCTCATACCTGGAAGCGAGAACATGCTACTCGGCCTAGAATTAGTCCTGTTGAGATCTGAGAAATTCAAAGATGTACCTCAAGACAACATTCCACCCGAAGATTACGCGAAGGGAATCTGAGCCACCCGTGAGACTAAAAGCGATTCAGTTACATTCGCGCTAGGCAATGAGGTCTAATACTCATTCAATATAGCGAGGAATAGATGGCGAACTTGGAAAATCATGTGAATCGACATCTGATAGGGTGGGTCTAATAGACTCACGGGGTAGCTAGCAAGAGCATGAGGGGCAGCGATAAATATATGAATATGAATTGTTACTCACGCAACAAAGTCATACAAAAACCTAGATTGGTGGCGAAATCAGGAATCCGATGAGACGGCAGACAAACATGGAGTTACCAAACAGCAGAAATAGCCGCGAGACGCACACCATATCGCCGATATATCAAGATGTAGGGGATTGTTGCATACTTCATTGAGTCAGTCTTGTATCGCGGGGACTCCCCCATGTTGAATCGCCAGAGGAAGACACCAAGAGCGGGGACAACACCAAGCGCAAGTGACACGCGCCAGACGGCACTTAGGTGATTATCCCCCAGACTGGGATCATAAATACCAGCGCGGACGAGCTTGGGAATACTCACATCCAAAGCATTACAAACGGGACAAAGGACGCAAGGACACGACCAGCAGCAATCATTGAATCTGTTACATAACATCTGAATCAACAGGCAAGATAAAATTGAACAACTTACTCGTGGCGAGGGTTAACCAACGATGCTGAGCATACTTCCCGATCCCATCCTCCTCTGATTGTTCCGACGCGGCCACGGACCCGCATGGATATTCCGCACCGATTCCGATCCCAATGAAGAAACTAGGACTTTTAGCTCATATGAATGCCAGACATGAGGTGAAATTACACACCGAGTGGCGCATAACATACCAAGTAGTCCGTGGACACTCCCATTTGCTCCGGATGACACTGCGGCAAGAGCCGAGAAGGCTACAATAATCCCGGACGATGCCATCTGAGAAGAAAGCTCAGCGCCGCGATTTTCGCAATGATACGGCATGGAACTAACCATCCCGAACTTCCGCCCCACCTTATCAGAGAGAAAGCCTAGAGATGATGAGAGACGCCAATGGGTATGGGACGGGCCCTTACCAAAGATGAGCATTCCGATGATGATGCCTGCATAACTCAGGCTAGTCAAGGTGCTATCGATGTTCCTGTCAGATAGTGCCTCTTTTCCATAAATGCGGATGAGGACTGTGGAGATAAGCAGCTCTGCGATTACGTTGAAAATGCAAGAGCCTACGTGTGTTGACTGGAAGCCAGAAAATAAGACAAATCTAGGGCGAATCATATGCCCAGACTAACCTCCGCCAATTACTCCATTTGCGTATCCTAAGTTCATTATATCCGGGAATTTTCAAGTAAGGATCCATGATCGTACCATCAGAGAACAACGCTGTTCCGCAGCTACAGCACAAGAATCAAGAAGACGCGGCAATCGCACAAAGGACTGGCGTACGCAAATATGAGTGACGCCCTTCGAAGCTGGACCTTGAGACTTTCAGCCATACCTGGGGATCATAAACAAGATTCAACTTACCAGGTGCCGTACCAAAACTATTTATGGTCCTGTGGCGAGAAATTCTCAACGGTTGGCCGCTTTGACCATGCTCTTTTTTCAGAGGTATTGCCAGTGGATGATTGCCTTGATCTCTGTTTTCACAAGTGTCGATGGTCAGCTGGTTGATTATCTTTGGCATCTCTATTTTCATAGAGTGTATCTGTGGACGGCCGCCTTCGCGTTCTATTTTCATAACTTGAAGAATTGATCACCACGGTATTCAGCCATTTTAGCCCCGCAAGTCGCAACAGGTAAAAAATATCCATACGCCTCATGGCTCAGTGATGTCTGGCAGCAGGAAAAACAGATGTTGATAATTCCAACGCTCTTGAATCAGGGCTCCTCACCCTATCAGGATCCGTTTAATTCTGGCAATGTCAGTGGTTAAATAGGCCTGAAAAAATCCAAAATCAGCTGGATGAAACGCCTTCAGACTGTTTTGATTCGTTCTATCAATCATTCTAGGAGCTTGGGAAAGTCCGGCTCGCATCTTGGTCACCTTTGACGAGTGGGACGAACATCAGACTGGAGGCATCATAATACCGGCTCCTCAGAAGCTGATGTACTATTTTGTTGCTGGGTCACAGGGATATGGGTAGACGGGATCATATGGCTACTTACACGCCACGTGCGTACTAAGACTGCCATGGCCAATCCATACGGTAGTAGACGCATGCTGTTAGATTGATGGAATTAGCAATTCCAACCTTATGTGGGAAGATATTCAACCAGATTTACTTGTAGTATTAGACAGCTCTGACTCGCCGAGTCAGACGGATAACTTCAGAAGGCGGGTTTGGAGACTCGGACAAGTAGAGTTCCAAGTTTGTGGTGAAATGAAGAACCTGGGCCTGCCGTGATACCATCAAACAATACATACAAACAGCCCCTCCACCCTCCAACCTCACCGCCATGATAGCAGCACATCTGATCCTGCATTCCCCTGTCCCTCGCACACACATGCACCCAAATTCTACTCGCACGTACACACACCTGCACGGTCAGTTTCCTTGAACATTTGACAACGCATAGGAACAGAATCGCGCACTACAGCGTTTGCAAATGCGTCCGAGTAGGTCCCATAACGCGCACTATTCCACCAGGTCCGTAACTCGCGGGATTGCTATCACAATTGTCGAGATATGGACACGGACTACAGTTCAAGTTTTGGATGGTGTTCGGGTGGGTACCACTTATCACGGCGAGATGTGATTGGATCCAACGGTCGTACGCTGCTGTAGGGTTGGGCTTGAAAAGTTCGTTCCATTGTTTTTTCACGGTGAGTAACTAAGCTCAAACTTCTCTCCCTCCACAGCCAAGGCGCATGCATACCCCACCACCACTCTTGCAAATGAGAGGCTTGCTCTCGCTTTCTGCCCTACTCCCTTGCAAACGGGTGGCTTCGTCTCACCACCACCGCCCACTCCCCTCTGTCGCAAGCAAGAAAGTCGGGGACGGTCCCACTACTCACCACCACTGTCCCCAACTCCCTTATCACTCGAAGCGGGAGTCTGGAGCGTCTCACCTCGTTCCACTACTACCACCACCGCTACTCTCGTCGCTCTTTCTTGAAAATGAACGAGTCGGAGACTGCTCGCTCTCGTTCTGTTGCTACCATCACTAATCTACTCTACTCTCGCAAACAAGCAAATTGAACACCACGATCTTGTTCCGATTTGGAAACGTCGCGGGGAACCATCCTATCGACCCACATAGTCAACCTCAATCTCATCCCTCGTGAAGATCACACCACCCTGTCTTCGTGCGAACCTACCCCCTACCGCATATTGAACTACGTGACCACCCAGATTGCTACCCCACTGGGGTACACACGGTATTCCTGGGCCAACACTCTATTAAACGTTCCCATTCTCCCCACACGTAAAAAATACCGGCGCACATTCGCAATCAGGACCCAGCTGGACACAACAGCGTTCCCCGCGCCGTCCCGATTTCTGCCGCACGAGAGCCCTCAAGAGGCCCTTCTACAGGTCTTCTTGTCCCAAGGCACGCGTCTGCAGTCGATGGCGCAGCCGCAAATCGGCATGACCACAACTAGGCCTCGAGCAGGTACACTAAAACCAATCCGCTCGTCTGACACGTCCAGCACAACCACTAGAATCCTAAAACACCGAACCCCACGACTGCCCACGCCCCTTCACTACGCATCATGTCTACAAAAACGACAACTGCTGGTATACACGAACATGCCCAAAGCTCCCGATTTTTCAAACGCATCAAACGTGGGGTCACGAACGCCCAACACCTCGCTTCCTCAACCACCACTGTCACCATTGCCATCACCATCCCCCTCTCCCACAAACAAGAGCGTTGGGACACATTCTCGTTTTGCCATCCTGCTCTCTTGCAAACGAGGGAGCCCGTTCTGCAAATGGGAGAGCTGGTGTCGTTCGAACTCGCTCCCTCCACCTTTGTTGTAGTCCCTAGTACTGGGATATGCCGAGTAATACGCCATGCCGCGAAGATCATAGCGGTGCCTACATTTGGGGAAAGGTATGTATATTTTATAAATAGCGATAAATGTTGGCCTGCCCCAGCTATGAAAATCGCGTGGTAACATCTTTGAATCATGAGACGTACGGATATTTTTTAGTGATATCCGCGGCAGCAGGATAAACCGATGCTGATAATTCCAACGCCCTTGAGTTGAGGCTCTTCGTCCTACCAGCTCCTACCAGGTTCTCGCTTCTGCCGGTCTATGATCTGGGGGCTTGGCAAGGGCTTGGGAGAGTGCAGTACTTGATCACTTCTAATACCCAATGCTTGACCGGGCCGTGCCTCCTTCGACACCCAGTCTAAATCCTCGCGTCAGGGACATATCCAACTTCAGCTTCGAACCGGCTCCCTTCGCTGTTGCTAAGTTTTGCTTAGAAGGAATCCTGCACCATCCATATAATATTTGTCTAGATACAAATGAATCGTGACGTGCATTAAAATTCTTCCCGGGATAGCGTTGATAATATAGCATACTCCAATATTCCACGATGAATAAGGGCGACTTCTGTATTAAACCTGCGTAAACCTCTACTAATTATCGATAGTCGTCCATGGCGACGACGCGGAGCGTCTTCGGACAGGTGCTGGCTGTGTAACCTGCTGACCAGTGCGCGTTTTCGTATGTTCCAGTGAGTCAAATCCCATGGGCCATCCTGCACCCTCTTCCCCCAATCCCATGTTCGATACATTGTAGCCATGTAAAGTCAAATATTCGCGGAGCTAAATTATCCCAGGGCCGGGCTTCGTCAAAGGCACTCAAAACGCGGATATTGACTGACCCGCATATCTTCTTCAATCATCCCATCCCGGGTCACGGGGGCGATGAAGAAAAATGCGATAACAGCGCTCAGCATTGCCACCCCTGATAAGTTAGAATTATTTTCTGGGAATTGGCTTGCAACACTCACCGCTTCCGACCCAAAAGGGTCCTGTATTTCCCCGAGCGGTGTCGGGCCCACCAAAAGCTGACACCTATATTGAGCAAACATTATGATTGAGCCATCACCAAATGCCACGAACCCTGAACTATCGATGGAAAGGCTGAATGGTTGATCGTGAAACTTAATTCAGGAATACTATAGGGAAAAGAACGCACCCCAGGTTCCCACAAACGCCCCAACCTTTCCAGCAGCAGCTGCGACACCGAAGAATTGACCTCTGACGCTGTTGGGAAATTCTTGCTGGCCAACACAAATGTACAACTTCCGGGACCTGTTAAGCTAGTATAA
The DNA here is from genome assembly GCA_015501065.1 of Infundibulicybe gibba. Lineage (NCBI taxonomy): Eukaryota > Fungi > Basidiomycota > Agaricomycetes > Agaricales > Omphalinaceae > Infundibulicybe > Infundibulicybe gibba. Next base: position 15,836 of record JADNYI010000028.1, read on the forward strand.
TCATGACGCGTATGACGGCCAGTAGGGACACTGACCAACTTCGCCGAGGCTGAGAAATACGCCGTAGATGATCTAAAGACTTGTAAATGCGTGGCGAAAGTAATGAGGTTGGGACTTGCTGTAAAGGCAGCCATATGGCCAGTGAGTCTAAAAATATGAGGGTTTGGTGTCCATAAATAATTGTTCTGCTTACTGTTTATACAATGCACTCATTATAAACCCGATAATCGCTTGCGAGACTAGACCAATTATCTGCGGGAATATCAATTTCGCGGATTGCCAATCTGTAGGCCTCACAGCAGTAGTACCAAGGTGTTCTTTGCCCCAAAATAGTCTACCATGAATGCACCGCTAAATGCGCCTGGGTAAAAGCATCAAGCTCTAGTGATCAACTTGCGCAAGAGTATGTTACAACGTGTACCTGGAAGCAAAAACATGCTGTTCAAATTATCATTCAAGCCAAGATTCAGATTAGTGCTTAAAAACATACTTTACGATGATGTTCCATCCAAAAATCACATGAAGGGAATCTGAACCACCGGTGAGACTAATAATCGATTTAGCCACTTTCATAGCAGGATCGCGCGGGCTCCAGTACTTATTCAATATCCCGGAGGTGTAAATGGCGAACTTGGAAAGTCGCATTAATTAGAGCCGGATGAAATGGGCCTAAGGGGCTCACGGGGTAGCTAATAAGAGGATAGCACCAGTGGCAATTATAGGAATATAAGTCGTCTTACCCGATGAAATCGTACAGGAACCTAAATTATTCATGAAATCAGGGATCCGGCGGTGCCAAAGAGGATGAAGTTACCAAACAGAAGAGATGGCTACGAGCCGCACACCATAGCGTCGAAGTATCAGGGTGTATGGGATACTCGCATATTTCATAGAATCTGTCTTGTAGCGAGGCGATTCCTCCATATTATATCTCCAGAGGAAAACACAAAGTGCAGGGACAACGCCGAGTGCAAGCGACACACGCCAGGTGGCATTCGGGTGATTATCCCCCAGTCTAAAATCATGAGCATCAGCTGTGCCAACACGGATGAACAGGGAGCACTTACATCCAAATAATTACCAGAGGCATGAATGAGGCAATTACAGAGCCAGCATCAATCATTGAATCTATCAAATAATGTCAGCCAGTACCAGGCTTGTGGGGAAAATAGAATTATTTACTAGTGGCAAGGATTAGCCAGCGGGATTGCGCATTCTTCCTGATGCCTTCCTCTTCTGACTGTTCCGATGCTGCCACAGCCCCGCATGGGTACTCGCTCCAGTTCCAATCCCAAGAAAAAAACTATCGTGGATGGCCCACCATCACATCAAAGGCGAAAATGGAGTGAAAGATATGTACCGAGATGCGCACAACATCCTAAGCAATCCATGAACATTTCCATGCGCTCCGGATGACATTGCGGCAAGTGCTGAGAAGATCACGACAATCCCCGATGATGCTAGCTGAAGGGACGGATGATATCACCATTTTTCAAAATGCACAGAACGAATCTAACCATGCCGAATTTCCGTCCTACTTTATCAGAGAGGAAACCTAGAGGCAATAAGAAACGATTCATGAGAATTACCATGGTTGTTCGTACCAAAGATCAACATTCCAATAATGGCACCCGCATAGCTGAGGCTGGTTAACGTGCGGCTGATATTTCCTTCAGATAGCGCCTCCTCGCCGTAGATGCGGACGAGGACTAAATGTTTTTTTCTCTGCAGTATATGTAGAAAATGCGGGAGCCTACGTGTATTAACTGGAAACCGGAAAGTGAGACAAATGTGGAGTAAATAATACACCCAGACCAACCTCCACCGATTACACTGTTTGCATACCCTAGGTTTCAGTTATATCCAAATATTTTCCAGCAAAGAGTCACTCTAAGAGCTTACCGTCGGAGAACAGCGCTGTGCCACAGCTGCAGACAGAGAATTGAGAGCATGATAGGAATCGTGTAGGGACTGACGTACGCGAATATGAGGGAAACACTTCGGAGATGGACCTTCTGACCTTTAGTCATATTTTGGGGTCTAAAAGGCATGTTGCGGTTTCCAAAAATGCCATCTTGGCCTCATTTATGGACTCATGCCGAATGATACTTGACCACTTCAGGAGTATGGTCAGTGGGCGGTCAGCTTCATCTCTATTTTCATAACTGTCGATGGTCAACTGGTCGTTGATCACCGTTGGGATGCCTATTTTCGTAGAGCGTGCCTGTAGATGGTTGCCTTCATGTTCCATTCTCATCACTTCAAATTGGAGTATCAGCCGATTACCACGGCCTCCAGCATTTCGACCCCGCATTTGCGATGTGTTGATAATCCCAACGCCCTCGAGTCAGGCTCTTTCCTCCGCCAACGTGTGAGCATCAGTGATTAAATAGGCATGGACAAATACGAAATCAACTGGACTCGGATGGAGCGCCTTCTGTTTGGATTCGTCTTATCAATAATAATTTGAGAGCTTGGGATTCGGTTCAGCATCTCGATCACTTCTGGTGCCCGCAGGAATCAGGATCATGATACCGCCACATAGCAGTACAAGCCAACGTGCGTACATAAGACCGTGGGGTGCCCAATCTCATAAACAGTCGGCTGCCGATCGAATCGGTGGAGCCGGCGATTCCAACTTACTTACACTCTGATTCGTCCTCGCCGAGTCGAGAGAGGAGGGAAGTTTGGAGCTCCGCTTGGCGACCGCCAACTTTGTGACAGAGTTGCTTCTACTTGCTTACTGTATGATGGTTTTTCACCGCGCCCCCCGTGATGAAAACAGCTAGAACCTGCCGTGAATAGAGGACCAAGCAGCTTCAAGTTGACGATAACATTAATTTACATTTTAAATTACTGCGCATTTTGGGGGAATTCCGACTAAAGTGTCGTGATGATGTCACCCTAATGATGTTTGAGTTGTATTTTAATACAGCACTTCAAAGCTGTATCAACCTCTAATTGATGGCCGCCCATGTAGGTGATGCGGCGGAGCGTCGTCGGGCGAGTTCTGGTTGCGCAACATGCTGACTGATACCTGTCTTTGCATCTTCCAGTGAGCCAAATCCGATAAACTTTCCTACCGTATCCCCCTTCCTCCCTATCCCCATGTCCGATACATCGTAGCCATGTAGGGTCAAGTATTCACGAAGCTAAATCGTCCCAATTTCGTCAAAGATATTCGAAATGTGGATATTGACTGACCCGCATATCCTCTTCGATCATCCCGTCCCGGCTTACAGGGGCGACGAAGAAAAATGCAACAATGGCAGTCAACATTGTCACCCCTTATAGCCACTCTTTGAGAATTGGCCAATTATGCGACTGGAAATGCTCACCACCTGCAACCCAGAAAGGTCCTGTATTTCCTCGGGTAGTGTCAGATCCACCGAAGGCTGTCGCCTATGTTGAGCAAATATTGTAAATGGATTATGACTATGCACCACGAACCTTGAATCATCGATGGAAAGGCTGAGCAGTTGATTACGAGATCAATTCGAGGGATACTAAGTGATGGCGCACCCCAAGTCCCTGCAAAAGCCCCAACCTTTCCGACAGCTGCTGCGATGCCGAAGAAGTGACCCCTGACGGCCGTTGGGAACGCCTTGCTAGCCAACACAAATGTACAATTTCCGGCACCTGGAGCCAATATTAGCCCCATGGTCCACGGAATGGCTAGGGACACCAACCAAAATCGCCGAAGCTGAGGAATATGCCATAGATGACCTAGAGCATCATCAATACCAGGCGGAGAAAGTGAGATTGTGACTTGCCGTGAAGGCAGCGATGTGATTCGTGAGTCTGGAAATGAACAAATCAGCGGATTTCATGCATGGATGATGGCTCCGCGTACTGTTTGTACAAGCCACTCATGATGAATCCTACAGCAACCTGTGAGACGAGTCCTATGATCTGCGAGAATATCAAGTGTGTGCATCTGTCAATTGTTAGACCCGCACCAAGGTGTTCTTCGCCCCGATGTAGTCCACCAGGAATGCACCACCGATGGATCCTAAGCCCAATAATTGAGGCCCAACGATCAAATGATAGGCATGGGATCATAGCTCATACCTGGAAGCGAGAACATGCTACTCGGGCTAGAATCAGTCCTGTTGAGATCAGAGATATTCAAATATGTACTTCAAGACAACGTTCCACCCGAAGATTACGCGAAGGGAATCTGAGCCACCTGTGAGGCTACAAAGTGATTCAGTTACATTCGCGCTATGCGATGAGGTCTAATACTCATTCAATATAGCGGAGGAATAGATGGCGAACTTGGAAAGTTGTGTAAATCGACATCTGATAAGGTGGGGCCTTATAAACTCACGGGGTAGCTAATAAGAGCATGAGGGGTAGGTAAATATATGAATATGAATTGTTACTCACGCAACAAAGTCATACAAAAACCTAGATTGGTGGCGAAATCAGGAATCCGATGAGACGGCAGACAAACATGGAGTTACCAAACAGCAGAAATAGCCGCGAGACGCACACCATATCGCCGATATATCAAGATGTAGGGGATTGTTGCATACTTCATTGAGTCAGTCTTGTACCGCGGGGACTCCCCCATGTTGAATCGCCAGAGAAAGACACCAAGAGCGGGGACAACACCAAGCGCAAGTGACACGCGCCAGACGACATTTAGGTGATTATCCCCTAGACTGGGATCATAGATACCAGCGCGGCGGACAAATGTGGTGACATGTTGACACAGTGTGACACTCCTTGCAATGCATCCACCGCCACCCGGGCCGCCAACTTGAACCTGCTATTAGTAACGGAGTCTCGAACCAAGCTAGTCTGTGGTGTTCCACCATGGCTCTGCTTGGAGGGCGCACTAGCAGGACCGCTCGCTCCAATGCATTTCTCCCAACCGTTGGACGAAATGGCACTGCCGCACGTCGCAAACCCACTGACTGTCATCATATATGAATCATATTCAGCGGTAAGGATTTGAATTGAGATCGAAGTTTGAGGAACTTGAAGGGAGTCAATTGAGAAGGTTCACAATGAACTTGTGGCCGTGGGTGGAATATGGCAAGGGTTGGGCCTGCTGTCTCAGCCATCGAAGAAGTATGTGGCTGGGGGGCACGATTGTGGGTCAGAATATCTACTAATTCCCCACCAGTCCACATGAAGAAGCCTTCAAGAAGGCCAAACTGACTTCCAAATCTGTTAATCTGACGTCACAGTTGCGTCGCTGTCCTTCAGCAAGGTTCCTAGTGCCCATGCCTAGAGAACGCTTCCAGTTCCCATCGCGAGGTATTCCATGTCCATTTTCTTGCATTAAGCCTCATAATTTATTCTGCTCAGCGCTCCGGGGTAGGCTTCACTATTGTTATGGGGGCGTTTCCCTGATTTGGGAGGCCGAATAAACAGACTCTCACTCGCCCAAATCCCCCTTTTGAACACCGTGGGTGTGCGGAACACCGTGACAGCTGTGAGTCCCAGCTGGATATGGATGTTCCGGCTCTGATACCCATAAAGATATGCCACTTCCTAGTCTAGTTGACCATCGGTCAGTCGTGCACATCCTCGTCGTCATTTCTCTCCCCCCCTCCCCCTGCGCCCGTTGTGGCATTCCCATCCCTTTCGAATGACAAAGGATATCAAATTATCTATTTTTTATCATTATTGTATGTACCTGCAGTGCTGTGATGGTGCGAACTGACGCTTTTGACCCTCCAGTCTGGTGTTGTTGGGAATGGCTTTCACAGATATCCTCTCCAGCAAGCCCGCCAGTGGGCATGAAGCCAATTCTGCGGTCCACGGCGCAACAATTTTACCGCTGTGAGGAACTGGCACCGGGGATCACCCGCCATTTCTTTCATTGCAAGGCCGGGTGGCAGCTCGCCTACCCCGCAGGGACACCACAGCACAGTATTCTTTCGACGATGAACAGCCAGGGCGCATACAACCTCATTCAAGTCAAAAATACCAGTACATCCGTGATCGGGATGCATGAGGGCATGAATAATCCCCTTGATCTCGTCAAGTCCCTGAACGGGCCTTCTATCGTCGTCAACGGAGGCTTCTTTATCCTTTATCCAGAGTTTTACCATGAGGACGAAAAGGGGGAGCCGTTGCACCAACGTTTCTACACCTATCCAGTCGGAGAGACGTCATTGACCCAAGACTACGTGCGGGCGAGCGATGGGTACAAAGATCTGCTCAAGCTTCGCACCATGACCAATGGCACCACCTATACAACTGGGCCCTCTTTAAAGAGCGCTTTGCCATTCGTGGAACCAGATTTCACAGCTATCAACTCAAAAGCCGGTCGGTTCAATTACTATGCGATGGATTCCAACGGATCCAAAATCAAGAGCCCACTGTGGGCCAGCCTGAGAACTTGGGATGACCAATATGAAGATCTCCAAAAGTTGAAAGAGGCCAATATTCCGACGACCTTGAGTGTGGATATCGAAGTCGAATCCCTAACTGCAGCAGCACAGAAACCTATCTTTAGTCCAGACGGCTCTTTCTCTTTCGCCTCAGGTCCCCCCCGCGATCGATATATCAGAGGAGTCTGGCCCCGAGTTCCCGGCAGTCTCTCTCATGTCAAGCAGCCCAATGAGCGTTCCGGTATCTCGCGCCACGAAGGCTCCGAGTTATTTCATGCCTATACCAGCCAGCGCTCGCAGGGCCTTACCATGAATGACTTTCGAACGCTTATGCAAGAGGGGACGCGCTTCGTGGGGCTTTCCCTTGAGAATATCCCTGATGATGACGCATGGGCTAACGACGGCGGACCGTCCATATTTCAATTCTTCGTTGGTGCTGATGGAACCAAGAGGCTTCTGGCGAGCGGTGGCTTGAATGAGCAGAGCTTCGAACCATCTATCAATCTGAAGGATATGAGAAAGGTCCCGAATGCAGTAGTCGCTAGAGTTAACAGTTAACTCGTGTCCCGAGTCTGATGGACTGGAAGGACGAACAGCACCGAGCTCGGATTGGGCTCGGGGTTGATAGGGATTTTTCGGATGGCTATCGATGATTCATGGGGTTGTATCATCTATCCCTGACCTCGTGACTAAACTCCTGCAGGCATATTGATGTGGACGCCACCTCGGGGCTGATGGCATACGGATACAAATGCTAGCGCTGGTGGACGACTACTGACGTGAAAAGGAGGATCCCGGTGTGTTGGGGAGCAATGACACGAAAATAAGAACATCATCGTACAGCACAGACATCCACACACCCGTGGGGTGATAGGTGCAGGTAGTAGCGAGTTGTATGCACAGCGCGCTGGCACACAACATTGCATATGACATGGTCCCCTCTCGTGTAGCCGTATTACATATATATCGCCTCTTCTGGCAAACCTCGTCGCTCTTACAAGGGCTATACCCTGACCTCGGTACTCATATTTTTTCACGAAGCTTGGATCCAGTAGAACTATACCTTGTATTCGATTTTATGTAACCTCATTGTTCATGATAGTATAGCCACCACAAGTGTAAGGCCCATTTCGAATGGAGATGGGATTCGTAACGGGCCTGGTAAAAGTTAGATAGTGCTCTTGGGTACACAATATACAGTAAACCATAACTAACTCGCTCCTGATCCTGTAGATATTGTGCCAACCCGTGGTCATCTGCAAGGAAGCTCTGAAACAAGCAGTGACTAGGCGGAGTGCTGATCAGAACATGGGGTCGTATGTTCCACTGGTCTCGCCGATGTCCACTTCTCCGAGTCCGCTTCAAGTTCTCCTCCCAGTCCCATCTGTGATGTGTCATAGCCATGCAAAGTCAAATATCCACGAAGCTGAATTGCGTCAAAACCCCGGGGTCAAATGTATTCGAAATATGAGACTTGTTTACTGACCTGTATATCCTCCTCAATCATCCCGTCCCGGCTTACTGGACTAACAAAGAAAAATGCAACAATAGCGCTCAACATTGCCACCCCTTATAATTATATTCTGAGAATTGGCCGATTATGTGAGTTGCAATACCCACCACTTGCAACCCAGAATGGTCCCGTATTTCCCCGAGTAGTGCTAGACCCACCGAAAGCTATTACTTATATTGAGAAAATACTGTAAATGAACCATGACCATACACCACAAACCTTGAATCACCGATGGAAAGGCTGAGTAGTTGATTAAAAAACCAATTTAAGGGATACTAAGAAGCGATGGCGCACCCCAAGTCCCCGCAAAAGCCCCAACTTTTCCAAAAGCTGCTGCGATACCAAAGAATTGACCCCTGATGGCTGTTGGGAAAGCCTTGCTAGCCAACACGAATGTACAATTTCCAGGGCCTGCGGAACCAGTATTAACCCATGCTCACGAAATGGCTAGGGGCACCAACCGAGATCGCCAAGGCTGAGGAATACGCCGTAAATGACCTAAAAAATTATTAATACCAGGCGGAAGCAGTAGGATTATGACCTGCCGCAAAGGCAGCTATGTGGTTCGTAAGTCTAGATATAGATGATTTAACGGATTTTATCCATAGACGGTGGTTCTGGCGCCACCTACTGTTTGTGTAAGCCACTCATTATAAACCCTACAGCGACTTGTGATATAAGCCCTATGATCTGCTGGAATATTAAATTCGCGCATCCGTCAATTTTAAGGCCTCGTACCAAGGTGTTCTTTGCCCCAATATAATCCACGAGGAATGCACCACCAATGGCTCCTGGGTCCGAAATTTGAGGTGCAACGATCAAATGATAGACAAATGCTTGTGGCTCATACCTGGAAGCGATACCATACTACTCGAGCTAGAGTTAGTCCTGTCAAGACCAGAAATTTAGCGGCATACCTCAAAACAGTGTTCCACCCAAAAACTACGTAGAGAGAATCCGAGCCACCTGTAAGACTACGAAGTGATTTAGTTGCTTTCAGGTTAGAACTTAGGAAATGAGGTCTAATACTCATTCAATATAGCAGACGAATAAATTGCAAACTTGGAAAGTCATATAAATCAAAACCCGGTAGGATGGGCTTGACAAACTCACGGGGTAGCTAAGAAAAGGTTGAGGGGCAGTTGCGAATACATGAATATGAATTGCGACTTACGCAACAAAGTCGTACAAAAACCTAAATTGGGGCGAAATCAGGAATCTGATGGTTCCGGACAAACGTGAAGTTACCAAACAAAAGAAATGGCCGCGAGTCGTATGCCATACCGCCGAATCATCAGGGTGTAGGGGATATTTGCATATTTCATGGAGTCGGTCCTGTAGCGTGGGGATTCCCCCATGTTGAATCGCCAAAGAAAGACACCAAGTGCAGGGACAACGCCAAGCGCAAGCGACACACGCCAGATGGCATTTAGGTGGTCATCCCCCAAACTAAAATCGTAAATACCAATATGGATAAATGTAGGAATACTTACATCCAAAGCATTGCCAAAGGGACAAAGGACGAAAGGACACGACCAGTAGCGATCATCGAATCTATTATATGTCATTTGAATCAATCAGGCAAGCGGAAAATCAAACAACTCGCTCGTAGCAAGGGTTAACCAGCGGTGTTGAGCATACTTCCCGATCCCGTCCTCTTCTGATTGCTCTGACGCGGCCACAGACCCGCATGGATATTCCGCACCGATTCCGATTCCAATAAAAAAACTGGAATTGTTAGCCTATATGAATACCAAACATAAAGCGAAAAATACACACCGAGTGGCACACAGCATATCAAGTAGTCCATGAACACTTCCATTTACTCCGGATGACATTGCAGCAAGAGCCGAGAAGGCCAGGACAATCCAAGACGAGGTCATCTGAGAGGAAACTGTCATAAGTTGCACAATGCCATGACATGGAACTAACCATGCCGAACTTCCGCCCCACTTTATCGGAGAGAAAACCTGGAGGTGATAAGAAAACCCTCATGGGTGTTGGACGGATTCTTACCAAAGGTAAGCATTCCAATAATAATACCTGCATAACTCAGGCTGGTTAAGGTGCGGTCGATATCCCTGTCAGATAGCGCCTTTTTTCCATAAATGCGAGTGAGAACTGTAGGGGTAAATAACTCAATGGTTATGTTAAAATGCAAAAGCCCACGTGTATTAACTGAAAACCAGAAAATGAGACAAATTTAGGGCAAATAATATCCTTCGACCAACCTCCGCCAATTACTCCATTTGCGTACCCTAAGTTTCAGTTATATCTGGAGATTTTCTAGTAAGGATCCAAGATCATACCATCAGAGAACAACGCTGTTCCACAGCTGCAGCACAAGGGTTAAGAAAGCACAGCAATCGTGCAAAGGACCGACATACGCAAATATGAGTGACACCCTTCGAAGACGGACCTTGAGACTTTCAGCCATACCTGGGGATCATAAACAAAGTTCAATTAACAAGGCACCGTGGCAACCCTATTTATGAGCATGAAGAGTTTCTGATGAGGGTGCGTGTGCTCATGCTCTCTTCTTAGGTATAAATATCTGGATAATGGCCTGTCAATTCGGTGCCGGCTGGCAGCTGCGGAAAGTAAAAAATCGGCACACTCCAAGTGATTGATATGTGCGGGAGCAGCAGAAAAATAAGCGCCCAACAGAATCCGACGCCGTCGAAGACCAAGAACTCTCCCCATGAGAACATCGCCCCACCAAGTCATGAGTATCCATTCAGGCCAGTAAATGGATCTGGTGAAACTAAAAATTGACTAAAACCGTCCGTTGGGGTCGAGACTCGAGAAGGACCCCCGGCGCGGCCTCCCGTGAGTCGATGACACCTTGGGGTTGAGAACACAGCCACGGTATGTTGGCATTGAATAGATATAATACCCAAGTCATAGACTGAAACTGATGCCAATGGTGATGGGCGTCAGATCCTGAGCATGATATGACTGTCACTGGGTTGTCATACCTCTAGTAGCTGAGCTGTGGGAATATGCTAAGCAGATCCAAACCGTGTCGTCCTACGAGCAACTCACATAAAATTATAGGAGGCGAGGCCCAAGGGGAGTTGGCTATCGAACGAGTAGAGTTGGTTACCCTGGGATATGCCGAGTAATACGCCGTACCACGAAGATCATAGCGGTGCCCACGTTTGGGGAAAGGTATGTATATTTTATTACATAAATAGCGATCAACGTTGGTCTGCTCCGGCTATGAAAATCCCGTGGTGACATCTTTAGAACTAAATTGAAATCCCACACCACATCGTCTAGGGATTGATGTACAAGAATACGAGGGAAACAATTCGAAGACGGACGAAGCTTCCGACTTTTATTCATACTTTAGAGTCCGAAAAGCGCCGTGGTTTCTAAGATGCCAACTTGTCATATTTAAATTTATGGACTCATGTCAAAATTCTTGACGGTGCTCGAAAGTAGTACTTGATCACGCTCTACTTTCAGAGGTATCGTTAGCGGATGATCATCCCCATCCCCGTCCCCGCAAGTGTTATGGTCAGCTGGTTGTTGATTCAACTTGATCACCTTTGGGATCCCGCTTTTCGTGAAGCGTGCCTGCGGATAGTTGCCTTCATGCCCCACTCCCGTAACTCAGAGTACCGGTTGATCACCGCGGTCTTCAGCTATTTTGGCCCAGCAAGTCGCAACAAGTAAAAAAATGACCATGCGTCTCATGATTCGGTGATATCCGCGGCAGCAGGAAAATCAGATGCTGATAATTCCAGCGCCCTTGAGCTGAGGGCTCTTCTTGGGCTCTTCGTCCTACCAGGTTCTTGCTTCCGCCAACGCGCGAACGCCAGTGGTTAGGTGAGCCCGGTCAAATCCGAAATCAACTAGACTCATACGGTGCGCCTTCTGTTTAGATTCGGAAAGTCCCCCGACCAGCGGTTCAGCATATCAATCACTTCTGATGCCCGATGGGGACAGATACTATGCCGTAGGCACTACTATCACACCGGCTCCCCGACTCGACTGGGCTGATGCATTTTGGCACTGAGTCGCGGGGATATGGGTGGACAGGAATCAGGATCATGATACTGCTATGTGGCCAACGTGCGTACATAATACATATCAAGATGTCCGTGGGGTACTCAATCTCATAAACAGTAGGCTGCTGATCGAATTGATGGAGCTGGCGATTCCAACTTTTATGGGCCCAGGACAACACCAGGACAGTGAATTGGCTTTTCTGATTTGAAATACCTAATGGAATTGCTTGCCCAGGCTCTCCGCTGCCCAGCTGCCAAGTCGGATATCATTGTTGAATATATTGCTACTGGTATGCTATGAAGTTCTGATACTATCTAAAAACAACATGGCAATTCCGACCAAGGAGGTTACTTATGCTAATGTCATCCCAACGACGCTTAGGTTGTACAATACACGTAGAATCCCACAATAATGGACAAAAAAACGACACCTGTTTCAAAGTCGTGTAAACTTCTAATTGATAGCCTTCTATGTGAGTGATGCGGAGCGTCGTCGAGCGAGTTCTGGTTGCGCAAGATGCTGGCTGGTACCTGTTTTCGTAGCTTCCAGTGAGCCAAATCCGATAAACCTTCCTATATCCCCCTTCCTCCCTATCCCCATGTCCGATACATCGTAGCCATGTAGAGTCAAGTATTCACGAAGCTAAATCGTCCCAGCTTCGTCAAAGATATTCGAAATGTGGATATTGACTGACCCGCATGTCCTCTTCAATCATCCCGTCCCGGCTTACAGGGGCGACGAAGAAAAACGCAACAATAGCCGTCAACATTGTCACCCCTCATAACCATTCTTTGAGAATTGGCCAGTTATGCGACTGGAAATGCTCACCACCCGCAACCCAGAAAGGTCCTGTATTTCCTCGGGTAGTGTCAGATCCACCGAAGGCTGTCGCCTATGTTGAGCAAATATTGTAAATGGATTATGACTATGCACTACGAACCTTGAATCATCGATGGAAAGGCTGAGCAGTTGATTACGAGATCAATTCGAGGGATACTAAGTGATGGCGCACCCCAAGTCCCTGCAAAAGCCCCAACCTTTCCGACAGCTGCTGCGATGCCGAAGAAGTGACCCCTGACAGCCGTTGGGAACGCCTTGCTAGCCAACACAAATGTACAATTCCCGGCACCTGGAGCCGGTATTAGCCTATAATCCACAAAGCGGCTAGGGACACCAACCAAAATCGCCGAAGCTGAGGAATATGCCATAGATGATCTAAAGCATCATTAATATCAGGCGGAGAAAGTGAGACCGTGACCTGCCGTGAAGGCAGCGATGTGATTCGTAAGTCTATAAATGAACAAATCGGCGGATTTCATGCATGAATGATGGTTACGCGTACTGTTCGTACAAACCGCTCATGATGAATCCTACAGCAACCTGTGAGACGAGTCCTATGATCTGCGAGAATATCAAGTGTGTGCATCTATCAAGTGTTAGACCCGCACCAAGGTGTTCTTTGCCCCGATGTAGTCCACCAGGAATGCACCACCGATGGATCCTAAGCCCAATAATTGAGGCTCAACGATCAAATGATAGGCAAGGGACTGTAGCTCATACGAGTCATACCTGGAAGCGAGAACATGCTACTCGGGCTAGAATTAGTCCTGTTGAGATCAGAGATATTCAAAGATGTACCTCAAGACAACGTTCCATCCGAAGATTACGCGAAGGGAATCTGAGCCACCCGTGAGGCTACAAAGCGATTCAGTCACATTCGCGCTAGGCGATGAGGTCAAATACTCATTCAATATAGCAGAGGAATAAATGGCGAACTTGGAAAATCATGTGAATCGACATCTGATAGGGTGGGTCTAATAGACTCACGGGGTAGCTAGCAAGAGCATGAGGGGCAGCGATAAATACATGAATGTGAATTGTTGCTCACGCGACAAAGTCGTACAAGAACCTAGATTGGTGAAATCAGGAATCCGATGGTTCGGCGAACGAATATGGAGTTACCAAACAGAAGAAATAGCCGCGAGACGCACACCATACCGCCGATATATCAAGATGTAGGGGATTTTCGTATACTTCATTGAGTCAGTCTTGTACCGCGGGGATTCCTCCATGTTGAACCGCCAAAGAAAGACACCAAGAGCGGGGACAACACCAAATGCGAGTGACACGCGCCAGACAGCACTTAGGTGGTTATCTCCCAGACTAGGATCGTAAACACCAGCGCGGGCGAATGTGGGAATACTCACATCCAAAGCATTACAAATGGGATAAAGGACGACAGGACGCGACCAGCAGCGATCATTGAATCTATGACATCTGAATCAATCAGGCAAGCATAAAATCGAATAACTTACTCGTGGCGAGGGTTAACCAACGATGTTGAGCATACTTCCCGATCCCATCCTCCTCTGATTGTTCCGACGCGGCCACGGACCCGCATGGATATTCCGCACCGATTCCAATCCCAATGAAGAAACTAGGATTTTCAGCCCATATGAATGCCAGACATGAGGTGAAAGTTACACACCGAGTGGCGCACAACATACCAAGCAGTCCGTGAACATTTCCATTTGCTCCGGATGACATTGCAGCAAGAGCCGAGAAGGCTACGATAATCCCAGACGATGCCATCTGAGAGGAAAGCTAGCACCGCAATTTTCACGACGACATGGCACGGAACTGACCATGCCGAACTTCCGCCCCACCTTATCAGAGAGAAAGCCTAGAGATGATGAGAGACGCCAATGGGTACTGGATGGGCCCTTACCAAAGATGAGCATTCCGATGGTGATGCCTGCATAACTCAGGCTAGTCAAGGTGCTATCGATATTTTTGTCAGATAGTGCCTTTTTTCCATAAATGCGGATGAGGACTGTAGAGATGAGTGACTCTGTGATTATGATTTACGATGCAAAAGCCCACGCGTGTTGACTGAAAACCGGAAAATGAGACAAATTTAGGACGAATAATATACCCAGACTAACCTCCGCCAATTACTCCATTTGCGTATCCTAGGTTCTAGTTATATCCGGAGGTTTTCTAGTAAAGATATCCATGATCATACCATCAGAGAACAACGCTGTTCCACAGCTACAGCACAAGAATCAAGAAGACGCGGTAATTGTGCAAAGGACTGGCGTACGCAAATATAAGTGGCGCCCTTCGAAGCTGGACCTTGAGACTTTCAGCCATACCTGGGGATCACAAACAAGATTCAATTCACCGGGTTCCATACCAACCCTATTTATGTTCACATGGAGAGCTCCTGGTGAGGGCGCATTGCGCGCGCTCTCCTTTCGGTATAAGATTATGGTGACTTGCCGGTACCTTTTATTGAAAATCAAAATAGGCATGCTCCAAGTGATTGATATGTGCAACAAAAAAATAAGCGCTGATAAACTCAACGGAACTTTTCAATACCATCGAGAGCCAATTCCCCACGAGAATGACATCTCACCAAGTCGCGAATACCCCTCCAAACCAGCAAACGGATCTAGCAAAACCAAAAATCGACCAGAGCTATTGGCCCGGACCAAGAACCCAAGGGTTCGAACAGGATCCCCGGCCTCTCGTAACTCGACGACATCTCGAGGTACTGATAGTGGAGCCACAGTATGCCGGTAGTGGGCGGGCACAATACTGATGCCATAGCCCGAAACTGATCCCAACGATGACGGGTGTCAGATCCTAGGCATGCATGATCGCCACCGGGCGAACTTTGAACCCATGGCCACTGAAAGCGGCGTTTAAAACGACGGTTGCTACATCTCCGGTGGTTGAGTTGTGAGGATATGAGCGGAACCAAATCATTTTATCCTATGGGCCTAGAGGCAGCCAGTTGTCAGGTAAGTAGGGCCAGTTATAGTACTGTGCTAGAATGTACTGAGTAATACAACATACCGTCAAGATCTCCAATATAGCAGTACCCATGTTTAGAGAAAGATATATACATTACGAGTAGTGACAGACGTTGGTCTACCCCGGCTGCGAAACCAATCAATCAGCGGCAAGGTCAGGTTTGACAGATTTGCGCAACAGCTGGTGGAGAATAAACTTAGTACTCGCCCTCACCCATTTCCTACCTGCGACACAGGCACTTCTAGTCCCCATGACCAGCTGACTACGATGCTGACATTGTGATACAGGTGGCTGGCCGCTGGTGAATCCAATTGAAGGATTTAGAATGTCATAAGTTCGACTCATAACGTTGACGGTTGTCAAGCGGAACTCCAAATTTCTCTCCTCCGTCTGGACTCAGCGAGGACGCGGAGTCTAAGTAAAGTTGGAATTACCAGCTCCACCGATTCTATATATCTCTACTAGTACTACTACTACAGCTTATGAGATTGGGTCCCCCACGGCCTTGTGTACGCACGTTGGCCTATACTGCTATGCGGCGATATCATGGTTTGGATTCCTGTCCACTGGCACCCATATCCCCGCGACTCAGTGCCAAAATACATCAGCCCAGTCAATTGCAAGTTGCCTCAGCGACTCGGACACTCTCCTTGCAATTGCGGTAGTCTAAGTCAACGAGACTCCAACGCAGTTGAACCTGCCATGGATAGAGCCTTGGATCGGGCAAATTCTTTGTCTCCACTACTGGTAAAACACTTCCAAATACGACTTAGGGACTATAGTAATCCCGGCGGCGATTTCTTGAATAGCAGTGCGGCATATCATACTAGTATGACTGTGCCCCCCCGGCACCACCCAGTCCGAATCCTATGTCAGGGATACGCTCGGCGAGTTTAATTTTAAATCAATCCCTTTCGCTTCCGCTAATGCGTAGGAGAAACCCCCACGCCCTACATAATATTTAGATATAAATACATGATACAAATTGTTTGGGCAACGTATGCTGTAAATCGTGATATGTACCAAAATCCCGGGCCAGCGCTTGGCCATCCGTAGGAAAGAAACCGACCCTCAAACAAGCGGAGACCAGAATGCTGGTCAGAATGCGTAGTGATATGTTCCGGTGGTCTGAGTTCCATTGCTCTGCGCCCACTTCTCTGCGTCCTCTCTCCCCAGTCCCATTCGTGATGTATCATAGCCGTTCAAAGTCAAATATTGACGAAGCTAAATCGTGTAGGAGGAGCTGAATCAGATGTGTTCACAGTGTGAAATTTATCTACGGACCTGTTTGTCTTCTTCAATCATCCCGTCTCGGCTTACGGGAGCGACAAAGAAAAATGCGACGATGGCGCTCAAGAGTGCCACCCCTAGTGATTTAAATCATCTCGGCGATTTGCCAACGACGTGTCTGGCAACACTCACCACTTGCAATCCAGAATGGCCCTGTATTTCCCCGAGTGGTGTCCGATCCACCAAAGGCTGTCGCTTATATTGAGCAAACATTGTAAATGAACTATCAGTGTGCATCACGGACCTTGAACCACCGATGGGAAAGCTAAACGGTTCATCGTGAGTTTTAATTCGGGAATACTAAGGAGATGAACGCACCCCAGGTCCCCACAAATGCCCCAACTTTTCCAACGGCCGCCGCGATACCGAAGAATTGACCTCTTATAGCCGTTGGGAAGCCCTTACTAGCCAACACAAACGTACAATTCCCGGGGCCTGTGAAACCAGCGTCAGTTCCCGCCCATAGAATGATCAGGAACACTAACCAAGATCGCCAAGGCTGAGGAATACACCATAAATAACCTAAAAGCCCATTAATACCTGATGGAAGAAGTAAGGTCGCGACTTGCCGCAAAGGCGGCTATATGGTTTGTGAGTCTTAAAACAAATGGTTCGACGGGTTTTATCCACAGACGGTTGTTCTGCATACTGTTTGTATAAGCCGCTCATGATAAACCCGACAATCACTTGTGAGACGAGCCCAATAATCTGCCGGAAGATCGAATTTATACATCTGTCAAGTTGTAGGCTTCATACCAAGGTGTTCTTTGCCCCGATATGATCTACCAGAAATGCACCACCGATGGCTCCTGGGTCCAAACATTGAGGCGCAATGATCAGAGGACAAGGACATGTAGTTCGTACCTGGAAGAGATAACATGCTATTTGGCGGCTAGGGTTAGTCCCGTCAAGACCGGAAATTTTCAGAGACATACCTCAGGACAGTGTTCCACCCGAAAACTATGTAGAGGGAATCCGAGCCCCCGTGAGACTAGAAAGTGATTAGCTGCTTTCATGCTAGGAGATGAGGTCTAATACTCGTTCAATATAGCAGAGGAATAAATGTTAAACTTGGAAATCATATTAATCAAGACCTGATGAGATGAGCCGAACAAACTCACGGGGTAGCTAGGAAAAGCATGAAGCGTGAGAGGCGGTTGCAAACATATGGACATAGATTGCTACCCACGTAACGAAGTCGTACAAAAACCTAATTGATCATGAAATCAGGAATCTGATGGTGCCAGAAAAGTATAAAGTACCAAACAAAAGAAATAGCCGCGAGCCGTGCGCCGTACCGCCGAAGCATCAGGGTGTAGGGGATACTCGCATATTTCATGGAGTCGGTCCTGTAACGCGGGGACTCCCCCATATTGAATCGCCAAAGAAAAACACCAAGAGCGGGAACAACCCCAAGCGCAAGAGACACGCGCCAAGTGGCGTTTAGGTGGTTGTCCCCCAGACTAGGATTGTAAATGCTAGCGTAGACGAATGTGGGAATACTCACATCCAAAGCATTACCAAAGGAACAAAGGACGAAAGGACCCGACCAGCAACGATCATTGAATCTATCACACGGCACCTAAATTAGTCGCCGGGCGGGTAGAAAAATCAGAAGGCTTACTTGTGGCAAGAGTTAACCAGCGGTGTTGAGCATACTTCCCAATACCTTCCTCTTCTGATTGTTCTGACGCAGCCACGGACCCGCATGGATATTCTGCGCCAATTCCAATCCCGATAAAAAACCTGTGGGATTGTTGGCATATGTGAATACCGAACACGGATGAGAGACGCACCGACTTGCACAAAGCATATCAAGTAGCCCATGGACGTTTCCGTTCATCCCGGATGACACTGCGGAAAGCGCCGAGAAGGCCACAACGATCGCAGACGATGCCATCTAGGGGCAAAGTTTGGGTCATAATTCCCATGAGACCATGGGATAAAACCAACCATGCCGAACTTCCGTCCCACTTTATCAGAGAGAAAGCCTGAAGGCGATCAGAAACGTCCACGGGCGCTGGATGGGCGCTCACCAAAAGCAAGCATTCCAATAATGATACCTGCGTAACTCAGACTGGTCAAAGTGCGGTCGATGTCCCCGTCAGATAGCGCCTTCTTTCCATAGATACGAATGAGGACTGCCGGGATCAGTGTCTCTGACGATGTTGGGAATGTAGAAACCTACGTGTATTAACTGAAAGCCAGAAAATGAACTGAGTATGGAGAGAATAATAGCCCCAGACCACTGACCTCCGCCAATTACACCATTTGCGTATCCTATGTTTTGGTTATGTCCGGTTGCTAGCAAGGATCTGAGATCGTACCATCAGAGAACAACGCCGTGCCACAGCTGCAGGATGAAAGTGAGAAATCGCGGAAATCGCACAGAGCATCGACGTACGCAAATATGAGAGACACCTTTCGAAGGCGGACCTTCAGACTTTCAGTCATAATTGGGGATCATAAACAGAATTCGGCTCGTAAGGTGTGGTGCCAACCCTATTTATGATAATGTCAGAGTTCCTGATGAGGTTCATACCACCTTCCCAGGCGCGCTCCGATGTTGGTACCTTCTATCTGGGCCGCGAGCCGCGGGAAGTAAAAAAACTGGCAGGCGAAACAGGCGCTGATCCGTCGAGGCCAGGAACTTCCCCTCTCCCCGCAAAAACAAGATGTGTCACTCAAACTGCTAAGTGGACCCAGCGACAAAATAAAAAATCGACTAGACAGCATGCTGACTGCTCTGACCTTATCCCCTCAGTAATCCAGAGGGGTTTGACCAGGTCTCCCGGTTTCCCCGGTGGTCTGACCATACCACGAGGCTCTGGGAACCAACCACGGGATTGACCAGATATACTCAGCCTTTAGCATGAAACTGATGCCAATGGTGATGGACATCAGACCCACGAACGTTTCAGCCGGTGCCGATCTACCAAATGAGTTGTAATTGTGGGAATACGAACAGACAGATTACAACGTTACACAAAATCTCACATTATGGGAGGGTAGAGCCCATGGACGACTAGCTATTCGGAGGTGTGGAATTGTAAATTGTGTTATACCGGATAATGTGGTACGCGATTACAGTGGATGATAATCGAAGATCATTGGGTCACGTCGCGGAGTTTCTATGGTAGCGCCGCTCGTGTTCGGGGAAAAGTATGTCCTATAAATAGCGATAAAACGCTGGTCTACCCCGGCTGCGTAAATCCCCCGGTGATACCCCCAGAAAAAGGTTGAAATATAGAGGCGTACCGGCATCAATTCCGTGGTCTAGTATTCACTTGTAGCAAATGTAGCCACACTAGTACTTTATCCATTGCAAGCGGGGTCTGCAGATAACCTGTCCCTTCTAGAGACGCTCTGGCTTGTTCATTTCGCGGGAACCCATCAATCGAAGATTGATTGAGCATATCTGTCTAGGTCTGTTATAACAATGAACATCAGCAAACTGCCAGTGCGAAGCATGTGATAGTACCTCTAAATTGAGCCCTTACAACCCTATTACAACGGCGTTCGCGCAGCCATCGCGACTGCGTTAAAAATTGACACCCCAGCCAGGCCATGTAGCCACTAGCTACGGTGGGCGCTCTGCCAGTGAGTCGCCTCTGACAAAAGATATTTCTTGACCTAGTTCGCATCTGAACAAGAATATTTGTATACTTCACTTAACCTTATGTATGTACGTACTCATGCGGATCCTACTGACACGATGATGAGACGGTCTCCGTGCTGTACATGTAAGCTTGCTACTCGAACTTATGAACGATGACTGCGAGGTTCAATATCGCTACGTGGGAACAGTTGTAATTTGACAAAAGCGTCTGAACTCTGAATACAAACAACGCCAAATGCTGTTCTGCCCAGGTTGTGCAAACCTCCTGGTCATATCCTCGGAGACAGGCTACAATAAATGGGCCTGCAACACCTGCGCGTATGAATTCCCCATCTCCAAGCAGGTCCGTACGTCCCCCACCGCGCGAGTGCTAGAGGTAATCATTCAGACGATATCGGCCAGATGACTTCGCGGACCAGGCTAAAAGGCAAGGAGGTCGATGATGTCCTGGGCGGCGATGAGATGTGGAAACATGCTGATTCTACCATGGGTGTGTTTTCTATAACCCGTCCATTGATGACTCAGAAGGTATATACCCGTGTTTCCCTGCAGCTTCCTGCGACAAGTGCAATCATAACCAGGCGTACTTTTATCAGCTGCAGATTAGGTCTGCGGATGAGCCCATGACGACGTGTAAGAGCTCTCTCCTTTTCCGAGATTATTATTAACTCATCACTTTCGCGGCAGTCTATCGGTCTGTTATGGTTTCATTGGATTGGTCAGATTCAAACTTATTTTCGTATAACAGATGTACTGCGTGCGCCCATCAATGGAGGGAAAATTGATTTCCTTGATCTACGCTCCCGAGGATGACAGTACATATGGGTGACATTGATCGATTTCCGATGGTCGTCAAAGAAAATGCTCCCCCCACTGGGACCGGGCAGGGAATTGTAACAGTTGATTTTATAGTTGTAGATTAGATTCAAATACACCCCCAGTGCCTCCAATAATATGCACCCAGTGACACAAAAGCACCTACGCTTGACATTTCAAATCACCATCCACCATAGCAATAGCCGCACCCAAGGACCATCCTGGTTCCGTCCCCTCTATTCGATTTCCGATTGCCACCTCCCTCTCATCCTCAAACTCATATCCGAGCCGCAGCAGCCCATGAATGAACGTCAGATCCAGACACCACTCTGGCCTTGCCTCAAGCTCGACCATCAACTTGGCATTCGAGCCCCAGCGCTTCAGCCACTCTGGGCGCCCAAGGCACACGGCCCGCGCGGTGTCTGCGACAGTGGAGACGGTGATTTCGCCTCTCTTGAGTAAGGGGTCCAATCGATCGAAGAAATAGGATAGCATGAGGACCTTGCCCGAGGGGAATGAATCAAGGAGCGACGGCTGATAGACGCCATTGAATGAGCACGGCTTGGTATCACAGATCCTGGAAATAGGATTAGTGCGATTAGTGGCAACCGCCGTTTGACGTACACATCTTTCGCCATGACCAATTGGACGACGCGATCACAAGCATCAAAGCTGCCAATCTCCTCCCCATCCATCGTAACCCTGCGCCGCCTCGTCCTGGATCGCTCATCCTCGATTTCGACAACCTTCTTGGTTCCCCGAGCGAGACATGGGTTGCCAATGATTTCTGGGACCAACGCATCTGATGTCTTGTGAATAAATGTCGTGAAATCGACAAGCATGTGAACGCGCCTCCGCGCCTGCATCAGGCCGTAGCCAAGATACGAATGCTGATAGAGGACATGCGTCTTCCCGTTAAGTTGGAGGTCATACTTGTGGTCGCCCTCAACCATCTTCGAGTCGGGAGTGGGCTCAAAGACAATTCGAGTCATCGCACCACCCAGGTCCAGGACAGCATACGTGGGGGTGTTGCGAGGTGTGTCCACGCGGATAGTATTAAGTAAATGATTAGCCGCGATCCAGGTGTAGACGCCTTCATCTTTTCCATCCATGATGGCCACGCCATCCTTCTCCTGCAGCTGGAAGGGGTACACTGTCGTCAACCGCCTCCGCACAGAATCCAAAATATCAGCACTCTGTGAGCCGGGGAGAAGACGCAGCGAGCTGGTAGCCTTCATAGCAATGGGCGTGCACTTCCTCAGTGACTCTGGCACAACGCGAACTGCTTCATCGAGAAGGACGTCCAGACTGTGGGCGGCCTTCTTTGGCGCCCCTGCAAAAGCGAAGAGACTTGGGTAAGTCATCTTGAACACCTCGTACTCGTACTCCGCGGAGGGTCCACAATTGTTGAACTTGTAAATATGTATTCGCGACCCAGTCGACCCAGCCTCAATCACGACAGCGTATTGGACGAGCTTGTCGCCGTGCCTGTACGGTACTGTGCAATGCGTGGTTTTCGAAGGGTCAGGGTCGGTCTCGTAGGATGCCGGCGTGATAGGTTTAGGTCGGGGACTATCGTGGTGGAATCCCTGCGACGGCTCAGGCAGTGGGTCGGTCTCAACGCCGCCGGCGTACGGGTGCGGTTTCGCATCTTGCGAAATATCATGTTCCATTCCTTCCTTGCAATGAGACGACACTCACCTGGAGAAGTTTCTCCCCCAAATGAAACCCACAAGGACCGTGGGTCCCGGGGCCCAAATGCCCAACCGACACCAACGAGCACGCCAATGAGCACGCCAACAGCAAACGGTTTCCAGGAGAGGCGCTTCCCACCCGTGCGAGTGGGCCCCATGCCCTCCTCGAGCTTCTCGTAGCTACTGCTTCTCGGTAAGAGAGTGGTCATCCTTTGTAAACGAGTGTGTGGTGGTGGTCGCGGCTGTCGTCGACACCAGTAGAAATGGCGCACAGATGCTGTGAATTTCCCGTTGCCAACAGTTTCTTATTTGGTCCAGTGGTCGGAATTGATGGTTTGGATAAAGTATTGTTCCCGACGACAGGACATGTGAAAGAGGTTGATCGATTTCTGATGGTCGTTTGGGGGAAACCCTCCCACTGATATCGGGGAACCTGTTCCATCTGTATCGTTGGGTACTCGCGGGTGGGCGCCGGGCGAGCCTAAAAGTGACATCAAAGGCAGGATGAAGTGCCCAGTGTGGAAACCCCGCCCCATCCCGGCCGGTTCAGCCACTCAACCAAACAACCGGCGACAGATTTCTCACCAACTACCGGCACCTCCAAGTACTATATAGATAGAACGATCGTCTTTTATCTATTTTTTTTTGGTCTGCCTACGGGAGACTACTTCCAAGTGTACTCGGGCTCGATAATCCCGCCCAAGTATACTTGGAGGTAGTCTGTTTGGGAACGGGATCGTCATGGGTGTATATCATGATATCACACTGTTTATAGTCCAGTCGTGCCTGTAAATATTGCATGTGGAGCACGGAGATAAGATCTCAAAATTTGGGATACAATTACAGCGATTGACATCACTCCTGTACTGCCAGACTGTAGTAGTGTACTTTAGTATGAATCAGAGTTGCTTCGGCACTGAACTACCCATTATAAACCCATAATTATCAACTAACTGTGGTATCTGATCATTCCCGTCACAAAAAACACAAGGAAGAACCACAAAACATTAATCTCGACCGGCATGCCTAGTCGGTTATGTTCTTGGTGTGACCCGCATCGCTCCAATTTAGGCGATGCTGCATTGGTGGAACTCTCATCTCCGTGCTCTACATGCAATACTTACGAGCACGACTGTATACGCTACCCGCTCACCCTATTTTATTACACGCGAGTGCGACATGGACCATTCGTAGTGCCATGTCTGGGGTATCCCCACACCACTGCCAGGCTGGTAGGCTCCCGTCTGGATATGAGGATCTAAAGCCCCTTCATGCCCACGAAGGCCACGGCTATGCACTTCAAGTTCCTTCTTGAAGGTCTTCACCTGAACTTCGTAGAATACAACGCCCAATGCTATAATTCAATATACGATATTCCCTCACGTACACTTCAAATTTGACCTGTATGTGCGATTTTGGACCGCTCAGCGGTATGAATGTAATTGCCACAGAACTTCATTTTATAGTTGTAGATTAGATCCAGGATGTACTCTAGCGCCTCCAATAATAAGTATCCAATGACACACCAGGGCCTACACTCGACATTTTAGATCCCCGCCCACCATAGCAATAGTCGCGCCCAAGCACCACCCCAGTTCCGTCCCCTCGATCTGCTTCCCAATCGCCACCTCCCTCTTATCCTCAAACTCATATCCGAGCCGCAGCAGCCCATGCATGAACGTCAGATCCAGACACCACTCTGGTCTTCCTTCAAGTTCGAGCATCAACTCAGGATCTGAGCCCCAGCGCTTCAACCACTCTGGGCGCCCAAGGCACACGGCCCGTGCAGTGTCTGCAACGGTGGAGACGGTGATTTTGGCGTCCTTCTTGAGTAAAGGGTCGAGCCGATCGAAGAAATAGGATAGCAGGAGGACCTTGCCCGAGGGGAACGAATCAAGGAGCGACGGCTGATAGACGCCATTGAATGAACACGGCTTGGTATCACAGATCCTGGAAATAGGATTAGCACAATTTCAGTGGCAACCGCCGTTTGACGTACACATCTTTCGCCATGACCAATTGGACGACGCGATCACAAGCATCAAAGCTGCCAATCTCCTCTCCGTCCATGGTAACGTTGCGCTTCGTTTGGGATTTTTCATCGATTTCTACAACCTTCCTGGTTCCCCGAGCGAGGCATGGGTTCCCGATGACATCAGGAACCAACGCATCTGACGTCTTGCGGATGGATGTCATGAAATCAACAAGCATGTGAACGTGCTTCCGTGCCCGCATTAGACCATAGCCAAGGTACGAATGTTGGTAGAGGACATGCGTCTTCCCGCCGAATTGGAGATCGTACTTGTGGTCGCCCTCAACCATCTTCGAGTCGGGGGTGGAAAATGTCGGCTCAAAGACAATCTGGGTCGACGCGCCGCCTAGGTCCAGGACAGCGTATGTGGGGGTGTCGCGGGGTGTGCCCACGCGGATGGTATCAAGTAGATAGTTGGCCGTGATCCAGGCGTAAACACCTTCATCTTTGCCGTCCATGATGACCACGCCATCCTTCTCTTGCAACTGGAAGGGATACACTGTCGTTATCCGCCTCCGCACAGCGTCCAAGATATCAGCGCTCTGCGAGCCTGGGAGGAGACGCAGCCCGGCGGTAGCCTTCACGGCGACGGGCGTGCACTTTCTCATGGACTCTGGCACGACCCGAACAGCCTCATCGAGAAGGACGTCCAGACTGTGGGCGGCCTCCTCCGGCTCTCCAGCAAAAGAGGAGAGCCCAGGTTGGGTCATCTTGAACACCTCGTACTCGTACTCCGCGGAGGGTCCGCAATTGTTGAACTTGTAGATATGTATTCGCGACCCAGTCGACCCGGCATCGATCATGAGAGCGTACTGGACGAGCTTGTCGCCGTGCTTGTGCGGTGCTGTACAATGTGTGGTTTTCGAAGGGTCGGGGTCGATTTCATAAGATGCAGGTGTGGCAGGTTTAGGTTGGACGTCAGTCTTGGCGTCTGAGGGTGGTGGGGGATCATCGTGGTGGATTCCCTGCGGCGGCCCAGGCAGCGGGTCTGTCTCAATTTCATCGGCGTACGGGTACGGTTTCGCATCTTGCCAAAACATCATGTTCCATCCCCATCCCTACAATAAAAGACAACACTCACCTGGAGAAGTCTCCCCTCCAGACGAACTCCACAAGGATCGCGGCTCTCGAGGCCCAAACGCCCAAACGACACCAATGAGCACCGCGGCGCCAATGACGAATTTTTTCCAAGCAAAGCGCTTCCCGCCCATACGGGCAGGCCCCATGCCCCCTCGAGTCTCTCGTAGTTGCTACTCCTCGGTGAGAGAATGGTCATCCTTCGTGAACGAGCGTGGATGTTGTGGTGGTTGTCGTCGACACCAGTGGAGCTGGCGCTCAAATGCTGTGAATTTGTCGTTGCCAAGGGTTTCTTATTTGGTTCAGTGGTCGGAATTGATCGTCCGGTTAAAGTATTGCTTAAGAAAGATAGACCACCATGCAACATGAACTAGGTGGGGGTTCGGAGGAGAAGGACACTCGGAGACGGAGCAAACCCGAATGATGGGGACTTCTCACACAGGATCAAAACGCTCAATTCAAAGTTTCGGACAAATCATTTATTTCTTAGACTTGTGGACCCAGGTAAAGGGTTTAGGGTGGGACATACATCATAGCATACTAGTTAGGTCTTTGGCTGATGAAAGAATGGAACAGCGAGTGGGGGGATGAGGGGAGTTAGGTAGGATGATACGGGTATGGAAACATGGCATGTAGCTAGGGATGGGGATTTATAACGATGCTCCAGCAAATGGGTGGGGAATGGTGATGGAATATATAGTATACACGGGGCATCGAAGACGACTTGAAACAGATTGGTCGTCGAGGGTCCGAGGGGATAAGGGCTGAGGGTCAAAAGCATTCACGCCAAGGGCGTGGTGGTGTCAAAGCAAGGGGTAGGTAAGATGAAGTGAAATGCGAAGATCAATGTTTTTAAGTCGTCGTGGTCATAACCAATCAGTCTTCGAAGTCCTGGAAAGGGATGTGGTGGCTGCGACAGAGCTCGCGTAGCATCACCGCCCGTGTCTCCCACTTCTGCCTCTCGCGTCGCTCGTGCTGCAGATTCTCTTCAAGGTCTTGTTGGTACTGCAACTTGCGCTTACGACTCTTGCGCGCTGCGAGGGTATTTTGTCGGCGTTTCCACTCGATCTGCTCCTTCTCCGTCGCGTTAGGTGCCAGGGGTTCCTCGAAAAGCTCGTCCTCTTCATCACCAAATGCCTGCGATCGAGCTCGCTTTTTCGCAATCGCAGACGGTACCTCCTTTCGAGATGTTGCAGAAGGAGTAAGGTACTTGCGAGGTTGCGTGGGGGCATCAAGAGGAACAAGAGCGTCGGGTGTGATGTTCTTACGGGTACCGGTAGCAGAGCTCTTGCGTCGAGAGGGAGCTCGGGTAGAGGAGGGCGGGAATGAGGAGCGGTCAACAGGAAGGCGGGGAGAGGGATACAGCGAAGAAGGATCAACGAAGTCGAGAGCAGGGGTGGCAGGGGAAATGGTGTACATGTTATCCATGTCGACGTTGGGCGCACGTGCAGGGGGGACTGGGATAACTGGCTTTGACGGCGAGTATATTTCTGGCAAGCCACCAAAGAGTGGTAGGTCATTCGACACCATTGGGCTGGTCATAGCGTCCCAATCAGCCATGATGGGCGTGGTGAGGTAGTCGGTGTCGGGCGAATCATCGAGTGGTGAGGTATCGAAGTCTGCAAACGGGGTCGACATGAGGGGAGAGGTCAAGAAGTCATCCATTTCCTGGTTATACTGCATGGACTGGAATTCTGGTGATGCTGTAGATTCGGAACCGAGCGTGTGAGTCTCGAGAAGCCAACTTGGCATATGACTGGTTTCACCTATGATAACATCGATTATGCCCTGCAGATCCGTGGTGTCCTCAGAGTCTATCTGAGAGGGCGACTGGAGGTCCGCAGGGGCTACGGTGGCGGCGGGATTGGTGTCCTCGGCGGCCATAGTATTATCGGTAGGGGTCTGAGATAACATATTTAGATAATTCGAGCAAGTCGAGGAGAAGTCGGTGGGTGATTGTGGTTGCGCTTGGCGAGGTGTAATACGTGGTGCTGGTGGGAGTATTTGAGGTATACCATGATGTGCGGCAAGATCCTTGGTGGTGGAGAAAACCCGGTTGAACGTCCTAAGACGGTTGGTTGGTTGATTTACGACATGGTTGGAGGTAGATGAGGCCGAAAAGTTGGGGTAGCCATTAGAATGGTATTCCGGAGTAGTTGGGTGTGGAGCCGAGTTATTCACAAAGCTACGGTAAACATCTTGGTGGTTGATGTTGTTGAAGTTTTGGAAGTTGGAGGCGGAAATTGCGACTTCGGGCGACGGACAAGTGTTGATGTTCGTGGACGGCACGGTTGACGGCCTTGAATTTCTGAAATCAGGTGACAAAGTCAGTTCTGATTGTTTAACATCATAGTCGTCATTTGCTGGCCATGACGACGACAGCAACAGCGATGAATACATCGGGCTCCCGATAGAGGATAGTGAGGAAGTGTGGTCATCATGAAGGCCAGATTCTTGTTTCACCTCCGCAGTAGATGGCGCTACACTGAGAGTACGACTCGACGAGGCCTTCATTGTGTCTTTTCTGATCACAGATGATGCGGCCAAAAACAAAATACGGAACCGAAAGCGATTTCGTACGTGGGATGTGGGGTGCGATTATCGACACCTTCCCGAACACAAAACAGACGTAGGCCAAAAACTAGGAGGGATAGCAGGTAGGAACTTCGACTCACAAATGCCTCAGAGGGAAAGCTGAGCTGCCAAATACGCTTGGATCAGAATGAGTCTGTCCAAGGCGATTCGGAGATGGGGGTGCGGGGGGAAAATGGGAATTGTAATTTCTGACTCGGTGAAGGCTTATATACCATTCTCGGCACAGCCTTAATTCAATCTCCGCCCGAGCGCGGTCCCGCTTCCCCGGGTTGTGCGCCGAATAAGGCATCTCCTGAGCGCCCACCCCCTCAAACCAGTGCCCGTCCTACCTCCCCTTACCACATTAGCCCAATTAACAGTCCTTGTATCTGGCTACTCTAGCTAATGCAGCCTTGAACGAGACCATCCGAACACAAGTATTCCTCAACCCATCTCGTCGTATTTCAATTCTTCGAGTCATTTTCCTTTTCTGGCCATCATATATGGAAATGCCATGCGGCCCTCATTACCAAGCCATCCCGAGCATCACGGTGCCAAGTAGACATACGCGTTCTGCTGGCAGTGTATAACACAGGCTACGCAACATTCAACGGTTCTCGGAGGTAGTCTGTCACTTGCCATAGCTTGACCATAGCTTCAAAAAATGATTGTAGCCTTTATCACTATCAGAAATCCATGGCGGCAACGGGCCAAACGACGCCGAGGTGAGAGATCGTTGGCCGTGCAGGGCGAAGGGTACGCGTCCTGCGGATCCTATGTCAGCCGGCCGCAGTGGCGTGTGGCCAATCCATTGGTCTGTGTATCACTGTCGAACCACATGTATCGTTTAGCCGAGAGGGTCTGCAATAATTGCGGAGAAGGCCCGGAAGAGGGCTAATTAGGATCACTGTTGATGCTATTTTGGCGACTACGTCCGCAGCACACGTCCGTAGTTAACCGCACAGCGGGCACAGTTTACCTTGCCTGCCGCAAGCATGACGTGGGCATGGGCGCAAAAGTCAGGCAGTGGCCACTGGCAGGCCGCTTAGCAACCATTGATTGATAGGGGATGGTCGTCAACACAGACCTGCAAATGCAAGGGAAAATCCGTACCTTTCCTATTCGGTATTTGAGGGACACGACTGTAGGACGTGGCTGGATTTTGCGCAGCAGCGCGAGGAGGCCCAGAAATCGTATAAGTTGATCAACAAAAACTAACACTGGGGGACAACCGCCGAGTCCCGGAACGTCCTAAATAGGTAGGGGGCGTAGGTGGTTTATCAGGATGTTGACATTGACGGAGTGCCGCACCCGTCTGGTTTGAGGGCGACGTCGTCGCGTCGATCCGAAAAACGTGGCCAGTGCTGTACGTATGGGGAATCTGGGGAGTCTGGTAAAGTGTTTCCGAAGTCTCCGCCAAAACGTCGGTAAACATCACAAAAATGTGAAATAGGGGTTTGGGGTAGAAGGACCTGGGATACGTACGAGAAGGATGCAACGCCCTTACAGTTCGAGCAGGTAGTGGTATAGGATTTGATCATCTTGTTTAGGGGTTTATTGTTATTCTCCTGCTACCACGAACAAATTAAGTTCGTTGCAGCCACCTAGATGAAGCCGCCCTAATCAAGGGGGCATCTGCCTCGAGGGGATCGAGGGTGGATTAGGTCCGATCATCTCGCCAGCGCGTAGGGATAATGAAGAAAGCAACAACACCGCGGTGCACCGGTCTAACGCCAACAGCGGTCCTGGGATATTCGACTCCAAAGCGAAACTGCAACATTTTCGTCTCAGTTGACGGGCGGGGGGCAGCGGGGTTGCTAGGGGGCTCCGAGCGATGGCCTTTTATACAATCTTGCGGTTCCGCTTTTGGCGCTACTCGGGTTGAGTCATGGGTTGATGACCAAATCATTATCAGATAGGGTTAGCCGTGATTCACCAGAGCCCAGAGCGCGATAATCACGTGCGGCTCATAACAAGTCCAGTGACTCACAGACTAGTCAGGGCTAGATCTGAGATCATGATGCATGGGATCGAATCCTGATGATGTATGTCAAACATATCTTATCTGATCCAGTAATGGACTCTCTTATCCATGTTCCATCACTTATACTTAGTCCATGATGCATGATTGTCGACGGTTGTGGTTGTTCAATTACCTTGGAAGCAGGGAGGATTAGGATCAAACTATTGGCATCTTGTCCAAACTCACACCCCGGCCCGGGTGTTTAGGCCTTTTAGGCTTCGCAGTGGGGGGGGGGGGGGGGGGCTTGCAGGACACTGGATAAATTTCTGAGATCCATGCTTGAAATTGACTCCCCCACTCCTCGAGAAGCCTCCCTTCTGACTGGGCTAGGCAAACTTTTCGGCGATGACAAGGCCATTCAAGGGTGTCCGAAACCGGCTTGGCGGTGGTGCGGGAAGGAACGGGCCGACGATCCGTTTGGGGTCTCGCTGGGTTTCGCAATGACGATGATGGTCAAAACTTCGCTACTGGGATTTCTAGTTATTTCTCCTTTCGCAAGCCACCCTTGAGGTACTTGAATCCTTCCCTCTACCTCCGCACTGAACATATGGGTTTTCCCAGGACACTAGAGGCCATTTCATAACAACTCAAGGAACGAGGCGGCTCGAACGTGCGAAGTGGGCGAATAGGAAAAATACTATTGAGTCAGAGAATTTCTCCGGGCCGTGTGTGTATCTAATGACCATGGGCTGTACAGAGATTTTGGATAGTGCATTACTCGCTCCATCCGATGCCTCTCCTCAGAGCCATTTTCTCGCGTCGGACGTTCGCTCTTGCGTCGGGAGGAACCGTGTTAGCAACCGGCGGTGGCTACTGGTATCTGAACTCCGGCCCCGCTTACCCGCTATCGACCAAGGAGACTCGGCGACCGCCTCCACCATGGACACCCCCGTCAAGGGCTCAAATGCTGGATGCATTGAAGGCATCTGGGGCCATAAAAACTGGTGGTTTTCAGGACGAGGAGTTTGATCTGCTGATTGTTGGCGGGGGCGCGACGGGTGCAGGAGTTGCGGTTGATGCAGCAAGCCGGGGGTTGAAGGTGGCGCTTGTCGAAAGAGATGATTTTGGGGCTGGTATGTCTCATAATATGATATTAGTCATTTTGTTACATTGACTATCAGGAACCTCATCCAAGTCCACCAAGTTGGTACATGGAGGCGTACGGTATTTGCAAAAGGCCGTATTCGAGTTGGATTACGATCAGTACAAGCTCGTCAGAGAAGCTCTCCATGAACGCAGGATATTCTTGCAGACCGCGCCGTACCTTTCCAACATGCTCCCGATCATGTTACCAATTTACAAGTACGTTCTAACGATCGCGTGCTACACAGTTATACTTATGAAGGACAGGTATTGGCAAGTCCCCTATTATTGGGCCGGGTGCAAGATGTATGATATGTTAGCTGGGAAGGAGAATATGGAGACTTCGTATCTCATGAGCAAGGGAAAGGCATTGGAGACTTTCCCTATGCTAAAAAGTGAGGGTTTGGTTGGTGCCTTGGTATATTATGATGGTATGTTACTACATTGATCTTCGGGGCCACCCAATCACGATATCTTCAGGGCAACACAACGATTCTAGGATGAATATCGCTCTTGTTATGAGTGCAGTCAAACACGGCGCCGTAGTGGCCAACTATTGCGAGGTGACGCGATTACACAAGGACGACAATGGCAAATTGAACGGTGCGCGGGTCAAAGACAATTTGACCGGCAAGGAATGGAACGTCCGCGCAAAGGTATGCTGCTTCATCATCTACATTTCAACTTTCAACAATTTGGGAGCAAATTAGGGAATTATAAACGCGACGGGACCGTTCTCTGATGCTCTTCTTACCTTGGACAACCCGTCACATAAACCTATCGTTCAGGCTTCATCTGGTATTCATATCACACTCCCAAATTACTACTCTCCACGCAAGATGGGTCTCCTCGATCCTGCGACTTCTGATGGTCGCGTGATTTTTTTCCTCCCATGGCAAGGCAACACGATTGCTGGTACGACCGATACTCCCGCTTCAGTCACACGTGAGCCCCGCGCGCCGGAAGATGAAATCAGGTGGGTATTGGAAGAGGTCAGGCGGTACCTGTCGCCCGACATCCGCGTGCGCCGCGGGGATGTTTTAAGCGCCTGGAGTGGCCTCCGCCCCCTTGTCCGGAATCTGAACGCGGAAACAAATGGCCAAGGTGGGACGCAGGCCCTGGTCCGGAACCACATGATACACGTGAGTGTCAGTGGGCTCGTTACCATTGCCGGAGGAAAGTGGACAACCTATCGCGCGATGGCGGAGGAGACGGTTGATGTTGCCATCAAGACATTCAGATTGGAGGAAAGGGCTAAAAGCGGCTGCGTGACGGACACTTTAAGATTGGTTGGCAGTGATGGTTGGAGTCGCAACATGTTCATTGGTCTAATCCAGCGGGTGGGCATATCAACATCTTTGATCATCCAGCTTCTAAACATGATCACAGTATGGCTTGGAAACGGAGGTCGCCAAACATCTCTCGGATAACTATGGAGATCGCGCCTGGACAGTTTGCTCGTTTGCCGAACCTACCGGCGAAAATTGGCCCCTTCACGGCAGGCGACTGAATTCACAGTACCCTTGTACGCCTTTACGCCATTTTCCACTCCTCACTCTGACCATTGGTATGAACTAGATGTCGAAGCCGAAGTACGCTACGCTATTCGCCACGAATACGCCCAAACAGCTGTTGATGTCCTTGCACGACGAACGCGTTTATCGTTCCTTAATGTCGAAGCCGCGCTCCAAGCACTCCCACGCGTCATCGATATCATGGCGACGAGCTCAATTGGTCCAAATCGGAAAGGAAGGCGCAGTTGAAACACGCTGTATCCTTTTTCGGGAGCATGGGGCTGGCGCCAACCGCCCAGATCCCCCAGCTCGAGCCAAAGGGCGTCTGGGAGAAATTCGAGCGCGTTGTGTGGGGGGGTATTATTAGCATTGGCCATGGAATTGGATATGGGAAGACAGAAGGTGGGAAGGGTTACAGTCGCGCCAAATTCGCTCCTGGGGAAGTCGATCTGCTGCGTGGTGCATTTGCAAAGCGTGCGACGGTGATTGGGGACACGGAGAACATCCGAAGGGACCAGCTGGGTGAGATTTTGGAAGAAGTACCGAGCTATGGAAGCATTTCGGAGAAGGACTACGAGTATGTTCTTGAAGAAGCTGGGTTCAAGGATCGCAAGGTGATGGACTTTGACGAGTTCCTTGAGGTGAGTCGGCATGGAACAGTTTGATGCTGGGCTGATAATCATGGGCTTTAGATCTGTGGGAACTTGAAGGAAGTGGCATTCGCTCTGCCCGCGAGTAAACAAGAAAGACTGAGCATTCCCGTGGAGAAGAGTGGGGGAGGAGTCTGAACGAATGTTGTTGAATGATTATAAACTTTCACCAATTTCTTTGGTATTAAATCTGGACATTTTATTTCGTATTTCCCCCATTCCTAATGCCTTCTCTTACCAGATGTCGTAGTAGTAGGAATAGTTATTTAGCGACTGTTTACCCCACTAAGCTGATGACTTCAACAAGTGGCCCAATAGGGTATGTTCAATACCTCATCATGTATGTTGACAGAAAGTCCTCGCCAAACCTAATCATTCCGATCGAGTAAAACCCACGCGGGAGGATTCCGGGTAGTAGTAACTCCTCCCCCCCGCATGCGGGACGAAACTTGACACTGAAACCGAAATCCGGTTAGCGCTAGGGTTGCATGGACCAGGTAGCCAACTGGTTCAGCAACCTCCACTAGACGATCCATGATTTGCGCATACCGTGGTCCACGCGTAACGATCGATTCTCCGGGTCAAGTGTTTACCCTCACGGACACCCTACACCGAATCTCGTGCTGCCGTGAATGGAATAGTCCTTGATAAATTCACCACCGGGTATCACTAACATAACCAGAGCCCTCCCATCCTACTATGACGGCGCCTGGGTCTTAATGGGCTAAGACCAGAACACTGACAGCTTTTTCTCAGCATGAGTAGCGCACGTTGGCGATCACTATCACGTTCGAGCTGGCCCTGGTGGCCTGACACGATGAAATGGAGAGCAAGGGTTTCGCTAGTGCGCGCCGCCGACATTTTTAGGCGGCCTAGGCGCTTTGTGTTATTTGCGACAGATTTCGGATTTATCACGCGTAGGCGCCTGTCAACTTGGAGTCAGTGCAGTCAGATGGAATTTTCAATTTCGGCCGTAACCATTCATATAGGTCCACCGGATTTAGCTTTATTAGAGTGGGTGCAGCACTGACTTGGAGGGTTGCAAGTTTCAATATGACAGAAAGGTACCCCCGAATAAGAGATAAGGGCAATTGGGGTAAGCATGGGTCCTGAAACCTAACACCGCCGGACCGGGGACTCAAGAGCGAGTCCTTTTTTTGTGGTCGATTGATATGTATTTTTAACAATTGGAGCGCGGTGGGCGCACACGGACGCCCAGGCATGGTGGACGCGCTCGTTGGGTTCGAGAGGCGCTACCACAATATTTAGCCAGGCTAATGTCTGTAGGATGGACGAGGGTAATTGCCAAGTGTCCATGAAGTCGGATAACCCCGGGCGCTCGGGTTGTTGGGAGGGCCAGATAGAACCTGATGCATGATACTTACATCAATATTTGGGAGATCGTTGGCGAAGCGGATTCCTGGCAGTGAGCGGTGTTCTAGCATTGAGTATTGGAGATTCGAACTCGCACAGGAGGTGGTTCTCGGCCAATCCACCATGCTGTAGTTACTCTTCATAGCATACGGACCGTCTCACCATTGACATCGCCACACGCCACACGACCGCCGGATCACCCTGAGCACCTGTCATGACGTCCCGCGCAGAATCGTTTCCTATTTTTGTTTTGGCGACGACACGAATATGCATCGCAGTTCCACAGTTAGAATGGCATTTCGATGATTCGATCGGTGCGCTGACCCCTGGTCATACTTGGAAATGATGAACAGAGTGATTCGGCTTATACTCGTATCTAGATTAATATGCCAAGGGCGTGCCGAGCTGCGATGACCAGGACAATTAAAGCATGGAATATTGAAAATTGACCTGCAGGGTTGGCGATCCAGCACGTCCTGGGCTGGGCACAGTGAATTTCATAGAAAGCCTGTAGCGGGTTTGCCCGGGCATGTCCCTCAGGATTGTGTCCCCAGGCCAGGAAAACATCGCGATCATTCGTGAGATTCGAAGCCCATGCCGTTGTAAAATACACACAGGATGGAGGTTGTGAAGGCAGTTGATAGACATGGACAAGCTCCACCATCATGGGAAAAAGCCGACACGGAAATTCAAAAATTTGAGCAACGCGAGGCCAGAGGTGGCTGGTTTGTTGTCAACCAGAGCCTCCGGAGGAATCGGGAGGACGCCTAGAACCGAGGTACAAACGTCAAGCCATGGTTGGCTGAAGGATTATAAAGGAGCAGCGGAAATGAGCTATGAATAATGTCGACATCAGAGAGTGGAGTGGGATTTTGTTCGATCCTGGGTTGCCATGCAAGGGTTTTGTTTTGCACACGCAGGGAGGAGAAACCAAGACGACTTCCTTTTATAGACGATTGCTTCCGCTTTTGGATTAGACCGGGTTCGCTTCGTTCAATTTTGTTCAGACAACACCGCGCGGCGCGCAATGGCCAGTATTTTATTAGTCCCGTATACCCAAAAACCCATCCCCCCTCCTTTTCACATATGTCAGCAACCCAGCTCTTCTAGTTCACCTCTCTTCCCCACTCATCGCAAGGCTCCACTCCATTCATTTTTTGTCACATTCATTATACATTAATCGCACCAACCCACAAAAAAACATGCCTTATAATAAGGAATCATCGGACCGCGCATGGACTAGGCGCTTTGCCAAAAAATCACTAGGCGCGCGGGACCCCGCTCTACTACCTATCCCCCTTCCCGTTCCCATCCCATCCATCCCGGTTGTGGCTCCAATATTGACGCACCTTGTTGCTGGCCAGTCGAAACCCACACCTACTGTGGCCCCACCACCACCACCTCCTCCCCCACCGCCTCCGCCACCACCACAGTCGCCCCCTAGTAATGGAGGAGGAAGTACAGGCGGGAGTACAGGTGGAAGTACGGGTGGAAGTACAGGCGGAAGTACGGGTGGGAGTACAGGTGGAAGTACCGGAGGAAGTACAGGAGGAAGCACGGGGAGTACAGGAGGAAGCACAGGAGGAAGCACAGGAGGAAGCGCAGGTGGCAGCACGGGGAGTACAGGAGGAAGCACAGGAGGAAGCACAGGAGGAAGCGCAGGTGGCAGCACGGGGAGTACAGGTGGCAGTACAGGCGGGAGTACAGGTGGCAGTACAGGCGGGAGTGCAGGTGGCAGCACAGGCGGTAGCACAAATACGGGAGGGAGTACCGGTGGAAGCACAAGCGGAGGAACTTCAACGGGTGGTGGTACGAGTGGCGGCACTTCCGGGGGTTCGACCACAGGAACGACCACCTCGGGCGGGAACACAAGTGGAGGCGCGACCGGAGGGGGAACTACTGGAGCTTCTGGTGGGAGTGTTGGAAATACCGGGGGTTCTACCGGGAGCAATGCATCCACTGGGAACTCGTTGTCAACCCAGTCAGGTGGACAAATGCGTCCGGGGGTTCCACGTCCGGAGCAGGGAACTCGGCTTCCAGCAGCGGGGGTACGAGCTCTAGTGGTGGTGGCGATGATTCCCCGTCTACTGCCGAGTTCGACAGCGGCGGTGACCCAGTCAGTACTTCCAGCGGTGGAACAGCTGGAGCTGGTAAATCAGACCCCAACCACCCAGCCTCCAGCGGAACGAAAACCAAAGGTGCTTTGGGTTCTTCCGGTACTAACGGTACAGGTTCCTCCAACCCCAATGGCGGTGGCAATGGAAATGGGGCGATCCCACCGGTGGCGGTGGCGGCGGTGGCGGTACCGGCAATCCATCCCACGGTCCCCCTCCAGGAGTCATTGCGGCGGTGATTATAATTTTGCTGCTGCTGCTCCTAGCGCTCTTCGTGTTTGTCCTTCGTCGACGGTTTATTGCCCGCCGTAGCGAGCGTCGCAATCGTTGGTGGTCCAATAGAAGAAATGTTGGTCAAACTGTCTATGGAGACCGTAATAGTCTGGATGCCACAGCTGGATCGGGGTCGGGAACACCATCTGTCAGGAGTAGTTTTGGGACGACTTGGGACCACGGATCAACACCCCGACTCAGTCTCGACTTCCACCCCTCGATGCCGTCCCCACCTCCGATGGCAGAAATTCGCGGTGGACCCGATGATAGCCCCACCCTCCCCCGGCACACATTTGCTGCTGCCCAAAGGGTATCCCTCTTGATCAACATTGATAACTCTCAGACTCAAACTCATCGACTCTCTATCCAAAGCGCGGATAGCGCGTCCAGCGATCCTAATGCGCAGTACCTTGTTATTCATTCCCCTAGCGTTGGGGGCTTGGAAGTTACAACGCCGATGTCAGTCCGCCCATTCTCCCCCTCGGAGTCCTTTGCGTTCCCCAAACCTCCCCAAGAAGGCGACCGCAATTCAACACTTTCCAGACCCCCAAGCAGTGGAACGCTCAATAGACCCAAAAGCAGTGGAACGCTCAATAGACCCAAAAGTAGCGCTGCTCTCTCCGCTGGCCAGAGCCCTGCTGTCCCACAACTGAACCTCCCCACATCCTCCTTCTCCAACCTCCATCAACAAATCCTCCCGAAGCGGATGCCAATCCGTTTGATGACCCAGTCATCCCCCCTTCCCCTATAAAACCAGAATTCGCAGCAGTTGAAGCCATCCGCCGGCCGTTTGTCCCCACCCTCCACGACGAGATGTCCGTGCTTCCTGGCGATCATGTCAAACTGGTCCAGCTTTTCGACGACGGTTGGGTCTTGGTCGAAAAGGTGCCCAACCCCCGGGACAAAAAAGGGAAAGCAAAGGAATTCACCTCCGAGCAGCCGGGCTTGATCCCTATCGATTGCCTCCGCGACATTCACCAGGACTTGCCGACGTTTTTGACGTCGAAGAGAGTCAGCACATACGCGGCTAACGGTGCGTCGGGTGTAATAGCGATGTAAAGCAAGCATTCTGTGATGACTCGCTGTATCGATTTTATTTTTCCTGTTATGGAGCATTCGAATGCACTTGATATTAGTATTTATACCCTGATTTTTGTTGGCGGATAGTTATAACTCCTGCTCCGTGCAATTGTTTTTGTTGTTGTTGTTGTTGCAAGTTGCAAGTCCCCTTCACGAGCCCGTAGCAATACAGTTTCCTTGTATATACCATTTCTATTCAATATAAACCTGTGTCTTGCTATACACATTTCCTTTCATGCGCAATTCAAACCCCTGCAAGCGACGCGACGCACGTCGCACAGCCGCAACTTACCAAGTCACGTGAATTTTGAATTTGAACCCTTCCTCACTGTCGCTGTCAGCCCGGGCCTCACTTCAAAGTGGACAGATCACCATCCTACATAACACCAAATCCAATGTTTTGTTGAGAGCTTTACGTTCCCGTAACCTTGGATTCGCGAACATTCACAGATTTCCGCGTAGCGACCTATATCTATCTACCAATACTATCATTCGGCTTGCATAACACCCTTCGATGGCAAGCGACGCACTCCGAAATCAGGTCGCTTCAAAATGGCAGGAAGCATTTACGCGTCTCAATCGTGGTCAACCTGGCATATCTGGCCTCATGACGTTTAGCGAGGTATCTTGGGTTGGCGCAACATCTGGGTATCTGCTGAGATACCTTATCTGAGGCTTGGAAGATTGCTACTGAGTTTCTGCGCCCCGGGACATTGAAGGGCGTCGTCAAAAACATGGTGAGCCTCCGTTCACTCACATGACTGGTATCTCGCACCGATGCTTAGACGAAGATATGAGCGAGGTGAGGGCTGCATTTGGGGTCGTAAATCAGTGTAGGAGACTTCCATTGCTATTGGAGACTTCCTTGGTGCGTGCGTCCCACAACAGCGCTCGAACTAAGCGTGCGATTGTGTATACGGATTAGAGGGTGTGCGGGCACATTACCCCATTATACAACGGGAAATTAAAAGCAACATGGAGAAGTTTCAGGTGACTCCGTCTCCAAATATAACCACCACACCTTTTTGTTGCTTAAACGGGTCTTTAGGAAACATCAGACCCTCAGTTCATCCGTGAAATACTTTTCCGACTCGTCAAATGGTACAACGCATGGTCTCCCCCACCTGAGTGAGCCCTAGTTTTGTGCAACTTTGCCGCGTGTATATGAATTCCCTGCACCCAGGTTCGGTAGTACGATATTCTCTGCCTATGTCCTAACCTTCCAGACAAATTTGTTCTCCTCACTTCCCCCATCTTTTTCCGGGGCCTTCAAGACCCTTTGTGCTTCGACTCTTCCCTTGCCAGATGCTGAAGATGATCCTGACGCACAGACTATGCATCAATCGACTTGGACTGCCATTGAATCCCTGGGCCTCGTCGATCAATATGAGTCAATCATCGCCAGTGTTGGATATGAATATATTGAAGCCCATGTTTTCGAAACATGTACGGGGAAATGGTCTGAGCCAATGCTTGAGGGGCTCAGAACCTGGATGTCGGATAAAGTTGTCCCTTGGATGTTGTTGACTTACGCCAGGGGGGCTTCCAGCAGTGCGTGTTTCGCCTCCTGCAGATTCCGCCGAAACTCTTAGCTGAACCTCTCCCTGCAACAAAGCGGAAGAGGCGAGGACGATGCTCCAGGGTGTTGGCTCACGCTTCGACTTTCATATGAATAAAACCCTTTGCGATCTCAGGTACGTCGACACACGCACCTGATAATGGTGATTTCCCTGCAGTCGGCAAGATCTCACATGTCCTTCAATTCGGCAGGACAAAAGAGATCTTTGACATTATCATCGATTTTCCTGATTCAATGGGTGCACTGCAAGATTTGAAGGTAAGAGTTTCCCCAGACTCGGTATAATCGATCCGCGTTTGAATCTATTATATGATTTCAGGACTGCCTACAGCGTGTGGACCAGCGAGCTTCGCTTGTCCAAGCGCTGCGCAAAGCGTATGCGATCACCCTACTGCCTTCAACCCTCCCCCCTCACGAAAACGCAGGAACCGAAAGCGCCTATTACACCCCGGTGCCGATACAAAATTAATTCTATCACAATATGTGGCTACAATCAAATGTCTACGCATTATCGATCCTCCAGGGGTTTGCTGTTTAGGTTGCTGATCCCATACGCCGATATCTCAGGTTGGGGGTTAACATCGATTATTTTTAAGCGGCCACTTATTAAAAATATAGAGCACGCCCTGATACGATCCGCAGCATTGTTGCTAATCTGGTTGGGGATGATGATAGCGGCGACTCGCTTGTGGACGAAAACGAGCCTATCCAACCTCTGCAACAACCTGAAGCGGAGATTATAGTGATCCTAACTGGGAACCGGAGCCCGTCGACGCTGGTCCTGGTTAGTTATTTGTTCCATTATTCTCGGACATATTCAAGACCCGGTCTATAGATTTTCGGGCAATAAACCAAGCGATGTCATCAGCACTTTGGTCAGCATATACGATTCCAAGGATTTATTTGTCAAGGAGCTGCAAGCTCTCCTTGCTCAACGATTACTTGCTATCGATGATGATAACTTTGAGAAAGTCGAAAAAGAGGTTAGTTTCACATCGATAATGACCTCGTGAAGAGACATCCACCAGAAAAATAGCGCCGTAACATCGAGATCCTCAAAATACGTTTGGAGAAGCTGCGCTCCAGGTCTGTGAGGTAATGTTGAAAGACATGACTGATTCAAAGCGCATCGATGGGCATGTTCAATCACAAAAAGCTGTGCGTTTCTCGAGACTGACCACACTCCTAATCCTGACCACATTTTCAGTCTATTATTCACCCTACAATTATTTCGCGTCATTTCTGGCCTGCGCTCGAGTCCAGCGATATTATTATGCCCGGTCAATTCCAGAAGTATATTTAGTCCCGAACGCCAGTAGATTTTACGCTGAATAACACCTGTAGACTTCAAGAGCAGTATGCTGAAGAATTCACGATATTTAAACCCGACAAGCGACTTCGCTGGCTCCCCCATCTCGGCACTGTTCATCTTGAGCTTCAGCTTGAGGACCGCGTCGTAGAGGCAGACGTACCGCCCTTGGAAGCTGCATTCATTGAATTATTTTCCCAGAAGGTATACTTCACAGTTCATTAATTTTCAATATTTTAACACGCTGGCTAGGTATATGGTCGATAGATGACCTTATTGCGGGTGTTGGCTCGGTGGACAGAGCAGCAGCCCTGAAGGCTCTTTTTACCTGGGTTGATC
The DNA here is from genome assembly GCA_015501065.1 of Infundibulicybe gibba. Lineage (NCBI taxonomy): Eukaryota > Fungi > Basidiomycota > Agaricomycetes > Agaricales > Omphalinaceae > Infundibulicybe > Infundibulicybe gibba. The sequence continues at coordinate 57,975 of JADNYI010000028.1, forward strand.
TTGGGGTGCTAAAGGAAGAAGATGAAAATACGTTCCGATTACTGGAGGTCGCTGAAGAGCAAACACCGAGAGAAAACTTCAAGAGAGGTAAGACGTATATTACTATGGTCTGTGCGAATATGGCCTCTAAATGTGTCTGATAAGCTCCCGCTCCTCCGGACATCCCACCTGTTACTAGCATGCAACAGCAACAGGCAGAAAAAACGAGGGTGTATTGGAAGGTCGGTGCCAGTTCCTACACAAAATGAAAGGGATACTTACATCCTGCTGCCGCTTTTAGTTCATCGAGGGCATGCTCACGAATTTGGGGACCCTCCCATTGGATCGGATACAAACCATGCTGAAGTTTGTTCCTGGATACGATCAATCGATAGAACAGTTGGGTGACTTCATGGAAGCAGCAAGACGAGAGGGGTTAGTTGTTGGACGTGATGGGACATGGCGGCTCAATCGCTAATTGGACCGTGATACGCTACCTGCTCGGCTTGGGTGTGGCCAAGTGAATGTATTTGGAGCAGTAGAGCACCAAGCCCAAGAACTGGGATGAGTGAATCGATCAGGCAGTAATGCCTCCGCACAAATTTGATAAGAGTGGTGCAGCGATCCTCCCCGCGAATCCTTCTCAGCGAAAGCCGCGAATGATACATGCGTTCATCGATCCGTGCAAACCTATCACTATAACATTTATCGTGCAGACGGGTTGATATGTAGGCGGCCGGCAACAGCCGCATACCATGCTCATAAACACGCGATGAACAGGCATACAGAGTTCAATGAATTCATATCCCATTATATACCAAAGAAATACCTCAGTAACACGTATAACACCAGCAAAAATGGCTACCATGCCTCGAGGATTCAACACATTTCTTGTACTCGCCCATTGACTCCTTAGAGTCTTGAAAATGGCTAGCCCGATGATGATACTCAACGAGACGGGAATCGGCAGGTTCAGCGGAACCAATGACCTACAAGGATTTGATTTCAATCCCAGTAAGTCCTTGAACTTTTGCCCGAGAGACCGAACGGGAACGTGTTTTATCCAAGAACACTTCATATTGGACATCATTAAACACATTGGAGCATTCACCATTCGAATTGCGCTTCTGCTCAGTGAGTGTCAATCACTCAGGAGTCGGACCGCCGGATTTCATAATTTCTATTCTAGAAAACGGGTTATGGCATCTTTTTGAGGGACAACCCCAGTGGCCTGTTCCAGCATTTTACGCAGCCCACAGATTCCGTGAGCCTTCTGCGCGAAATGATGATGTGCCACAGGCTGATGGCTCCGACAAACGTTGTTTGTTCCATGTACGGTCAGTTGCGCAACACCCCCACTCCACATACCTGCTGGCTTTAAGCCTATTCTTTGGGCCCATCGTCGTCCTGCTGCCTTTGCTGATACTCCATGAGCTGCTGGTCTCCATGCTATTCAATTCCACCTTGATCCTGCATGGTATCCTCCCAGGTTAGCTCCGCTCACCCTGATGATTGGTTGATAGCTTCACCTCTTTGCAGGCCCGGTGGATACCCGTTATGAGAACCTCAGGCGAACGTTCCAAGGAACCCGAGAGTCTATTTTCGCCTCTGTAGAGAATGCCGCGTCCACGTTCAATCGGTGGACGACCGAATGTATCCCTTTGCTTCTATTTCGAATCTTGGCAGGCGCAATTGGGGTTTATGTGTTGTTAGAGCTGTGGAAAGATATATAGGAGAGGACCGCCGCTGTCAGACGATGACGCACCAATTTGTTCATGAGGTGCGTTATTACCTATCGGGCGCTTACATTCACCAATTGATTATCAAACGCCGATGATTGTATAAGATGCTAGACAAAAGGCTTATAGTTCTATATCGTGATCTCCATCCACATGATGAATCAATCATATCTATGTTCGGGATCTTACTCCTTGATGCGTGGGTGAATCGGTAAAGCCTTAGATATCCACGGGGATACCTTTCAGCCGGGCTTGCCTCCATTTCGTCCCCTTGAAATGCCCGATATACTATTTCTCAGGAGAACCTTTTGTCATGCCATTTCTATTATCAATGGAGGGTCTGCTCCACAGAAAAGAAGCACACAGACAACAGACCCCACGGAGCTCCTCTCCTCCCGCTAGTGTGGATGGGCTGGGCTGTATCAAAACAGTTAAGATGCAAGCCTGATGGCGGGTTGATCCTCAATAGGGTTGATTGGAGGCAGGGTCTACCCTCATGAGTATCGCTAATATCACTTTATCACACTTTGATATTTCCTGAAAGACGGTGGCGTTTCGAGGGTCCCCAACAGCTAGTAAGAGCCGGTCAGGTAACAAAAGACTCTTAGGTTGGAGCTGTAGGTGCTGTTGTGGGACACCGAGCAGATTTGAAACTTCAACTTATGTAGTCCAAATTAAAATCAGGACCCTTGCGCCACGCATTTCAGTCCTACTTACATGGGAGGGCGCGCGTCCTAAGATCTCGGCGCCTCGGGGAATGTTTCATGATGAAAAGGGATAGGGAGGAACCTGAAGAAGGACGCTGCGCGACGGGTATACGTGATGAGGAACTGACCCTTCCCACACTTTCTGATGTGGCAAGAGAGAACCGAAGGGCACGCCTACCCGCGTTAATTCCGCCAGAGTTCAAAGACAAGAGAGCTTCAGAGAAGCCCGCGTTATGCCGCGCACCTGATTGCGGGTGCGGTATGATGGGCGGCGAAAATCCTTGGTCCGGCTGAAGACTGGCATGATAAAGCACTGCAATTGAGGCATATGTGATTAATGAGTCATAACGGAATCTGATGTCGGCTCAAGATCTACAACACAAAGCGAAATGCGTCCCCACGCCCAATGGAATGGACTCTCCAGCGGGACAGAACAAAGGACAACACGATGTCATATCTTGACATCGTCATTGGTGAAATGATGACCCGAGATGGCGCGGCCCTCCCTCCAAAACAAACGGGGATATTACGGATAAGAGAAAGTTACCGAATGTGTGGAGTTGCTCGCAACGGTGGTAGGAAGTGTCACGCGGTTTGACACCAAGGCCACTAGAGATGCCTCCAGAGAGACCGAGACAGCTCCATGTTGGTGTGGGATAGTGAAATTGAGGGACGGTGTGGTGAGCGTTCATGATCAATGTAGATTACGGCGACCTGAAAATTCAAGACGATGTCAGCTGTCAAGCTCTGAGTCTGATTTTCATATGGGTGGAGGATGAATAGTGTGTGTCAAGAGCAAGGTCACGGCATTGTCCAATGACTGAATGTTGAATGGTGGGGATGGCCTGAATTGGGTTGGTGTCGCTTTTTCATACTTTCGCCAGCAAGCGCCAGTCGAAAGCATGTCGGCGGGAATAAGCGGATCGTTGAATGGCGAATTTGTAAAAGCTATGGGATTCCACGGAGGGTTACCCATATGAGCCGTAATGAAAACCAAGTGTCGATTTGATCGGCGAAGACGGGCCAGTGAGATAAGCAGCCGGTCATGGGATATTGGAGTGTTCTTGCTCGGTATACTGTGCTCAGTGAGGCCTGTTGTTGAGCTAGTACAGACAGCCCTGAGGTTGGTACGACATGTACGCGTAACCACAAAGTTGGTTGTCGATGTGCAGCGAGGGCCGAGGGTGAGGACATGCTGGGTTAAAAAAAACCCGGCCGCTTTTTGTGGACACATCCCTGCCCGTGCCTTATTACCTGGTTATTACCTGCAGCTTCCTAACCCGAAACACGCGCGACCAAGAATAGGATCAACCCTGTGTCATCCTTGCTCAGCCCCGATCTCGAGCATCTCACCTTGAAAAACGTGCAGCAAGATATCGGAACATGCACAGAGCCATAGTCAAGAAAGAGGTTAGTTTCGGCTGGGTTGTTGGCACCGAACGGCCGTTACATCTGTTTCAATAACAATACGCTAGAGGCAAACCTGCGCAACACGGCACTTGGCATGCTCACGGATGGTCTTAGCATGCCTTGGTTTGTATCAGGAGCTATCGGTAAGATTGATCACCTGCCTCTTTAGGACTTTTGCACGTGCCCAGACCCTCAGCTGCTTATTATAAGGCTCGGCAGGTACATTTTTATAACATTCCGCCGGGGCAAAATTTGGCAGCATTCTCCACCACAAAAGTACAATTTCATCAGGCGCTCCTCTCCAAGAGCCGTCACGACCTCCCCCTCGGAGAAGGCTGAGCGATTTTTGCTCCTCGCGTTCCCCTCCATACCTCCCGCACCAGTCAGCCTCTTTAGGTTTCCCCGCACTCTTCGCACGACGTCATCATGTTCGCTCCCGTAAGTTTCATGTCTTTGATCTCCTGACGCTGTGGGGCTCAGTTCAAGCCCGGGTAGTTTGAAGTCACGATCCCCCACATTGCTTATGCATGCCTCGGCGGCTTTGTGGTGCTGGTGAGTCCCTCATATCTCCCCTGTCGGCCGCAATCATTGATGGTCCCCTAGTTTGGCATGTTTTCGCTTTTTCTGAGAGAAAAGGTGATCCGGACCATCATCTTCGTACATATGTGAAACTAAATTGGTAACCAGTTGTATATCGGAGAGGCCTGTTGGGCATTTCTTTTTGGTGTAATTATCGGTGAGTCGGAGTCCCGCCAAGTGGGTCGGTGTGTCTCAGATCTATTTAGGACCCTATGGCGCAAACGTCTTCAACCCTCGGGCATGGGGCTCGGGCTCGGAAGATGTTACAAACACTATCACCCTCGAGTTCACCCGCGTCGTGCTCGCTATAGGTGTCTTCGCGATAGGGGTTGAGCTACCAAAGGCGTACATGGCCCGCCACTGGAAAAGTTTGCTCTTTTTATTGGTACCAGTTATGACGTGGGTACGTCTACTGTCACTTTCATCTGCCATACCATTTACTAACCCGTGCAGGGTTGGTTTGTGTCCGCGGGTTTAATATTCGCTCTCATTCCAGGCCTCAGCTTTTTATCCAGTTTGGCAGTGGCGGCTTGTCTAACGCCAACCGATCCTATTCTTGCTGCTGCTGTCGTCGGTGGCAGGTGGGCCGATAAACATGTTCCAGCCCACATCCGGCACCTCCTAGCTGCTGAAAGTGGCTGTAACGATGGGGCAGCCTTCCCGTTCTTATTTATCTCTCTGTACCTGCTCCTCGACAAAAGTACTGGCAGTGCGATTCAGGACTGGTTCTTGGTGCTTTGGCTTTGTAGGTTTCAGCAATCATTTTTATCCTATTTTCGCTTCATTATCATCATAGATCAAGTTATTATGGGCGCCGTCATAGGAGCCCTTATAGGTTTTGGCTTCCGCCATTTAATGAAATTCGGCCAACGACACGACCTGATTGATCGACATTCATATGTCGCTCAATATGTATCCCTTGCTATGCTCACAATCGGTGTTACAACCCTTCTGGGCTCCGATGATCTCCTAGCGGCCTTTACCTGCGGGACGGCTTTCGCTTGGGACGGTTTCTTTAACCGTCAAACGGAGGAATCGGTGTTCAGCTCTGTAATTGATCTACTATTCAACGTGGCTTGTTTCGTGTTTATTGGTGCATGGATGCCCTTCAGCACCTTCGATAATGCTGCCCTTACCCTCAGCGTATGGAGGTTGATTGTTATCGCCATTCTCGTGCTCCTATTACGGCGATTGCCTGCCATGATAGCTCTTTATAGGTGGATCCCGGACATCAAGACCTTTCGTGAAGCCGTCTTTAGCGGGCACTTTGGTCCTATTGGAGTTGGTAAGTGAGTTAATATATGCACGAAGCTCATGTACTGAGGCATCTCTACCCAGGGGCCATTTTTATTTCTACTCTCGCGAGTGAATACATTCACAAGCATCATACAGGCGATGATCCACAAATCGAGTTGCTGGCTCAAACCATCGAGCCGATAGTCGCATTTATGGTACTTTGTTCGATCACGATCCATGGTTTATCGATCCCTGGTTTCTCACTTGGCCGCCGGGTCCACTCTGTTTCGCGGACATGGTCGCGCCATGCTCCGCCCGAATGGACCAACCAAGCCCGTATGGTGTCTCGACCGGAAGAAATTGTCATCAACCGAGACAACGAGATGGAGCGCGGGGAGCTGCCACCTGACGAGACTTGTCAGAGAATGAGAAGCGCTCGTCCAGGGCGTTGGAGACTCGGTGGGGCAACTCCTTATGAAGGGAGCATCGAAACAAGGATGGGGGACTCCACTGTGTTGGGGAATCGACGGTGTCAGAAAAGCAGGCCAAGCCGGACACACCCCTGACGGAGATGAGGTTGTATCCGAGTGGCAGGAGCCCCATCATGTCATCATTGAGCGGAGATCAGGGCCTGGTGGAGAGGTTTGTTCCTTCAGTTACATCTCTAGCATTCAATTGACCCTCTCCACAAAGGTGGATGTCGAGGTCCAGAATATCAACACAAAGGGACTCGGCGCCAATATCCCTGCAGAACATGCCGAGGAGAGACTCGCCGCGGCAATTACTGAGAAGCTTAAAACCGCTGCCATGCCGTGCCTCACGAAGCTGAGCGGGCGGGCCATGCCATTGAAGAAGACGTGAAAGGTCTGGAAGGAAAGGCCAAGAAAGCGCTTCCTCCGTCGTCAGGGCAGTCTATCGAGCGTGGCGAGGACGACGACGAAGGCTGGTCCTCTGATAGAAGCAGCGACCCTAATCGAACAGATTCTGAAATGGTAACCAAGTCCAAGCCTCCTAAGAGCCGGACCGCACAGCTGTTTAGTAGTGTGTCCTCCAACCGTCGGGGTCGGCAGCGCACCTCTGTCCGAAAAGGTCACTCCCATCGGGTCACCCAGTCAGAACATATTCCCACCATCACCCTGGATAGCGCTGAGGGTCGTCGATCTTACACCCCCACGTCCGACTCAGACTTCATGTCCGGCTCGCGCCCAAATACCGCCGACCGTTACTCTCGCCCGAACACCGCCGATCGCTTCTCCCGTCCTAGCACAGCGGGGCGCACCTCTCGCCCTGGTACAGGGGAAAGTTCCCTCCGCAATCACAGGATCGACAATATTCGCGCACTCCATGCACCATCAACACGCGAAGTATCTCCTTCGCGCTCAGTTCGCTTCGTTGACGACGACAGAAGTCGGGGATCGCCACGAGCAACGATTAACCCCAAAATGATCCCGACTTGAGGGGGATGTTGCGGGCTATGACGCACTTGATTCAAGCAGATAAAGAACCTCTTTCCCTGGTGCCCTCTAGACTTCTGCGGGTACGAGGCACCGGCGAAAGCTTTCACTCCTTAATTTCTCATGATTTTTTTTGCTTCCCTGAGATGGTCCAAGGACAAGACTAGAAGAAATGCCCAACCATATTACACGGACACCCGTAATGCTTATCGAAATATGTTCCATCTGTATCGTATTATCGCGCGATTGGGGCTTGTGAGTGTAGAACTTATGAAAAGTAGCAACTATACTCGTACAACTGAAACCCACTCGTTTAATGATGGACATAAATGCTATGTAGAAATGTTCTACAGAAATTACATAATGATTGTTTACTCATCATGTCGACTGGAAGGCCCCACGAAGATGATCTAATGTTGACTTGAGAGACTGGATTCTTCGATTAGCAGTGGGAACATGAGCCAGCAAAGGAAGACAGGGTCCAAACACACGGTAGGCTTATTCCTCCCGTTCGATGAATGTCTTATGGTCGCTCACCATCGCCTTCAAATTAGGCTCAACCTTTATTAAGACATGCATATGGACACTGAAAGAAGGTGGATGAAGTGATTACTGCATGCTTTACATATATATTTCTGGGGTTGGATCTGAGGGATCTTGGCCCACTCCGTGTGTACACAGGTCTACCGAATCATGCCGTTTCTGATATTTCCCCGCTTTGGGTTCTATTCACGTTCATCTTCCTGTGCTATTCTGAGTTTGCGTCCCACACTGAATGTGCGCCACGGTGGAGCTCATTTTCTTGGGAGCGGTGGGTGGCCTAGTTGGTACACATCTTTGAATCACCTACTGGGGTCGTGCGGGGAGCCGATGCTAGCCACCCTCGCGGAACAGCACGTTTCTGTTGCGGTACTCATTACCGTTTCAGGCGACGCAGCAATGGTGCTTGATCATCAGATCAGAAACCCGCGTTCGATTCCCTAATTGTCTTCGTAATAAACTTCTATCGAGGTTCAAGATATGTTTGATCATCCCGCATGTCATTCCAGGGTGGCTTCAGGTTGCTTCCTGTTTCGAAAATTTGAGTAATGGCCAGGTCCCGCAGTGATTTCTCATCAGTAGGCTCGCGTGGGACCATGGGATGAGTGATCAATCCTGTTCGAGGGCATAGAATGCTAAGCAGAAAATCGAATAAAAGTCTAAAATTGAATCTTGCGATAAACGCTCAAGGTTTTATATGGGCCTATTGCTCCCCAAGCCGATTTGCGTCCGAGGGTTCCCACGCAATGAAAGATGCTTGAGCGCCCCCGACCCCCGAACTCGACGCAGAAAAGAAGCGTTCGGCCGTCGAAAGCCGAACGAATGGTCAGTGTGAACCTAACCCACCATGTTGGTCGCGTTTTTCTCCTGAGGATACCTTGGTCATGAGAAGGCTCACCATAATTGACCAACTCCTGGTTCTATGGGACACAAAAAACCTTGAATGCCCTGAATCATTCCACGCCTGCCCTGGTAAGCCGCGGGTGAGCAATCTTTGTGGTAAATATACAATGGAAATGAAGACCTAGCCGAAACCACCCCTCTGCTGCCAATTTCCCCTAAAATTTCCCAGGAGAAACGCCAGGATATTCTTGTCTGTAATCCAGGAGATCAATGGATGTAAGTCGGACGGTATCACAGTGGAAAATGCGACAATACTTTGTATATTATTTCCACAGGCCATGATAGCAAACGCCCACTTCCAAAATTGTCGATGGGCCAACTATTTCGTCTATCAGTTGGGGAGGATCAACCCTGGGAGCTTTGTGGCGAGTATATCCGGCGGCATCAAGCATACAGGTTACGAAAACAGTGATAACAGTCGTGGGTTTTGAGGACGAAGAACAGGGTTAGCCTTAGATGAATTCCGTATTCACGTCAAGGTACCCATGCCAGTGATAGCCTCAGGCAGGCCTCAGGTATACCGTCGCGTGTAAGTTGAGTAGTTGTGCTGATATTGGAGACTTATATGGCCAAAGTGTCAGGGTGGTGTGACATTGGTCCACCATTCCGTATATATGAAATTCCCTGGTTAATGGTCGAACGGGGCCAGTCTGGACAGAATATGGTAAACGATCCTGCATCCACCAAAATTAACAACCTGCAGGGAGGGTACATACATAAACTATAAAGACGAGCACCTTGAGGCCTGGTGAAGGAGAAAAGGTGGACATTCTGGATCGTGGTTCTAGAATGGCCCTTTTGAGAGTCGGGCTTTTTACTCTCAATAATTGGGTCTCAGTGTCTTGCCATTCATCCAATTGAATACCTGGTACGTGTTATCTCGTATATTAGATCCCCGGTCGATCTATTGAATGCATGGGTGTCTCACCTGTCCCCCCGGGTTTGACAGGGCGCATCCCAGGCAACAGTGAAAGTAGCCGGGGGGATTATATCTATCAAAAGTTGAAGATTCCTTAGAGTGTCGTCCTTTGCAAATGCCCACGGAATGTCGGCTAACCCACTCTAAATGGCCTCGGGTGCGGGTGGGTCAGGAGGGATCAGGTTGGCGCCCTCAACAGCGTGAGTTTTTTGAGCGTCTGAGTATCCACTTTGCATCAAATAAATATGATTAAACCTACATCGTTAGTGTCAGTGATATACATCCAAATCTTTTAGGATCCGCGTGCTAGTTGACTGCTTCATTGAGACAGACAATCTGCGTTAGCAAATGTGGTGAGGGATTCGGTTAGTTTGGTGGGTGTGACTCGGAAACCATGATTTATCTTTCCTCACCAACAATTCGCGTGCTTTATGATTGGTTGGGTGCATCGACGATCCGGGTGAGGTCGACCAACGAGCGCCGAGCTTCGCGGAAGGAAATCAGTCACGTTGCCACAGCTTTGTATTTGGTTGCGTATTATAGTTGTTTGTTTGACAACGGCGTCAGCCCTAGCAACCGGCCCTGCCCGACAAAGATTGCACTTTGCACTATCTTTGACATGAATCTCGTTACGGGCCCCGGGCTTGGGCGGTCTTGTTGGGTCTTGGAGCTTGAGGCCTGTCCGATTCTAGGGCATAGGTGAGAGGATTTTCTTATGCTTTGTGGAAGAGGATGACCAGGCGGGGATACACCTGATATACATTTAGGATAAATTTATCATGAGAAAGATGAAAGTTGTGTCACACTTGATTTCTCCCATCTTCACCCATCATTTCAGCCCCGTTCGTTCGCGGTCCGGAGAAATCTAGTTATCCACACTTATTCCGAATCAAAGCAGATATAATGTTCGACGATCTAGCGATGGTTTCGCTCCGCAAAGATCCCTCACCTATAAATTAACAAGCGAGTCCTCATTGGCCTTGGCATTGGACATGTCTCCCGTGGTTTCTGGAAGCACCTTTGTTCGTCCTCATCTTAATCTTGGTTATGGACAAGATAGACCGGGAGGTGTTAATACCTTGCCAGAATTGATCGAATTCGCTGCCCAACACAATCCAGATCACATCTTTGGCCTTCAAACCAGGCCGGGCGAGGACGCTGCAGCCTGCGAAATAACATTCGCGCAACTCCAATTAGCTGTAGAACGTGCTTCCGCATGGCTAGTTAGCACTGGATCCACTATGGGACGCGTTCGCCGCGAGCAGGCGACACCACCAGTTGCAATTTTGCTTGGAAGCGATATCAGTATTTTCGTTTATATGGCCGCGCTACTGCGCATTGGGACACCTGTAAGTCTGATTTTCGTCTCTAATTGCACACTATCATATACTATACAGGTGCTTATTCTCTCTGCTCGTCTAACGCCGGTGGCAATTGCGCATCTTCTCAAAAAAACCTCCCCAACAGCAATGTTGGTCAGCCCCCAGGTTTCTCGTTCATCAAAGGAAACACTTGCGCTTCTAAGATCAGACGCCGAGAGTCTAGTTGTTCCAAAATTCTTAGACGCCCTTAGTTTTGAGGAGTTTATTATCCCCAAAAATCCCTTATTCGATGGGTTGGAATTGCCGTTGAAGTATACCGAACATTTGTATGGCGACCTTGATGCGATTATTCTTCACTCGTCTGGAACGACTGGGCTCCCTAAACCTATCTTCCATGCTCACGAGTATGTCCTTTCTTACGCCGGCTGTCATCGACTTCCCGAGCAAAGGGAGCCTTTCCGATTTAATGTATCCACATTACCACTCTATCATGTTGGTATTTCAATTCGGCGCACCATATATTTCCACTAAACTTTTGGTAGGGGTTTGGCCTTTTGGCTCCGATGCTTTCTCTTTCGATTGGCCTACCCTTTGTGCTACCACCCGCATCAGTTATTCCCACAGGAAAATCCACTCTCTCCGCTATAAGAGCATCTGGGGCTCGGTCAATGCTTTCAGTGCCTTCGATTGTTGAAGATATATTGAGGCTCCCGGGTGATATTGGTCTGGACGCACTTCGAGACCTCGAATTTTTGGCCATCGGTGGTGCTGCAATGAAAGAGAGTGTTGGTTCTGAATTGGTTGCAGCTGGGGTCAATCTCTTAAACCACTGGGGCAAGTCGGCTGCTTGATCCTGCTCGTTTTAATAATCCGTCATTCTAGGTGCCACAGAGATCGGGGCTATTGCACCTATAGAGAGAATTCCATCAGGATATGACTGGCATTATCTCATGCCACGAACGGACATGGGACTCAAAATCATTCCCTTGGACGACGGCAGCAACACCTATCGCTCATAGGACAAGCGCCTGGTTGGAAGGAGCCATATGTCGTTCAGGATCTTTTAGTCTCGAATCCACGTGATGGAAAACAATTCAAGATTCTTGGGCGGGCCGATGACCTCCTGGTCCTCGCCACTGGTGAAAAAGTCCGGCCAGCAAATATGGAACGCGCTGTTGCCGAGCATCCGCATGTAAAAGATGTTTTGGCCTTTGGAGATGGGCAACTCTCCCTCGGTTTACTCATAGAACTAGCTGGTGAAACTGCCGACATTGACCTTAAAAGCTCTGAGGACGTGACTGTGTTGGTTGAATCCATCGAGCCGTATCTCGAGCGTGGCAATTCTTTCACCGACAAGCATGGCAAAATCACAAAAGAAATGCTTGTTTTCACCCAGGAAACCGTCAAACCACTTATACGCACGGACAAGGGTAGTTTAGCGAGGAAGTTCAATTACGCAGCTTTCGATGCCGAAATCAAGGCCTGCTACGACAGGGCTGACATCCTCAAAGCCGTCCCTTTTCCGCTCCCCACCGCCAACGACGGTTCTACCCTTCTTGATCATATCAGGTCGTTAGTCCAGGACATCACAGGGATTGATGACTTCCGGGAGGGCGATACAACGGATTTCTTTGAAGCTGGTATGGATAGTCTTCAGGCCAGCCGATTGCGTCGGGCCATTCTTAATGGGCTGCGCGTAACCTCAAACCTTCCCAAACCTGTTGAAGATCTGGAACCAGACTTCTGTTTTGAAAACTCCTCCATCGCGAAGCTGAATTCTGCAATATCTCAAGTCATGTCTGGAACCTACTTGAACGGCGTGCTCGATGAAACGAAGGAAATTAGGCGGGTTAGAGCTATGGAGGCTATGGTTGAGAAGTACCGCGTCGAACTTGTTGGCTATGGTGACATTGCGGCCCGGGCCCGCCGTGGGCGTGGTCAACACAAAACCTTCCCTGAAGGCGGCGCTGTGGTACTCCTCACAGGTTCAACGGGAAGTTTGGGGTGCTTCCTGCTAGCTAAGCTCGCAAATGACCCCTTGGTGTCAAAAGTGGTGTGTCTCAATCGGCGAGCTGGTTCCTCGGATATTCGCCAAAGACAAATGGAGCTCATGTCCAAACGTGGAGCCACAATGTCGTCGGAAGCTTGGAATAAGGTTATACTTCATGAAGCAGAAATGAGTCAATTTGATTTTGGTCTCACCGATGCTGAGCATTCCGAGGTGCGCTCGTTTGATACATGCACATCACCTACCTAACATAACTACTACGCAGCTCCTCCACGTTACCCATATTATTCACAACGCGTGGCCCGTTAACTTTAACAGAAACCTGTCCTCCTTCGAGCCGCACGTCAAGGCCCTAGTTAATCTCATCCGCCTCGCCATACTGGCCTCTGGCACACGCCCGGTTGATTCGGAGCCAACCAGAATTCTATTCGCATCCTCCATCGCCGTCGTGGGGAGGTTTCCGATTCTTAACCCTAATGGGCCTTTAGAAGTGCCCGAGAGTGCCCTTGATGCAGTAAATTCAGCAGAATTTGGTTATCCCGAAGCAAAATGGGTATGCGAAAGAGTGCTCATGGCCGCAACCACGCTGTACGGCGATGCATCCCCAGATCACGAAGGGCCTTTAATTAAGGGATCCAATGTCCGTATCGGACAAATGACTGGTCCGGAGGGCTCGGGAGCGTGGAACGAAAGCGAGCATTTCCCAATCATTGTTCGAACTGCGCAGAGCTTGAAAGCCGTTCCAATTCTGGACGGGGTAAGTTATTCCTGAGCTCGCCACGTCTTCTTACTCATAAGAATTCAGTCACTATCTTGGATTCCCGTCAACAGGGCTGGTGATGTTATCACAGAGCTATTGTTTTCGAATGGCTTTAAGCCGTTTTATCACATGGAGAATCCATCACGCCAATCCTGGTCTGGACTCCTCAACGATCTGGCCTCCATACTTGGAGGCTCACCGAGCACCCCCGTACCCTTAATCCCATTTTCAGACTGGCTAGATCGCGTCCGTAACCTTGGCGACGACCCAGCACGTAATCCCGCGTTCAAGGTTCTAGCCTTCTTGGAGAACGATTTTGTGAGAATGGCGGCCGGCACTGTGATCCTTAGGACCGCAACAGCCCGATTGGATTCGCCGACTATGGTCAGGAGTACGTCCCTAGACAAACAGCATCTCGAGGAATACATTGGCTACTGGAAACGTGTGGGGGTGATGCAATGAGTTTGGTTTTTATTGGTAGTGGGTATGTACATTGTAGGCAACAAGTGCATGTGTAATATATGATCCATTGGGGAGTATTTCTATCCAAGGCTGTAGTACTAGGGTGGGCGGGGAAATTGGGAGCTGAAGCACGTGAGAATTCACCACGCGATCATCGACAATGACAAGCAGCCCTGAGCCCTCCCGGCTCCGACGTATTCACAAATCACTTGGAAGTTGGCGACCTGTGCACACCAACGTCCGCCCGGGCACACCATCCTCAATATCCGTCGAAAAATTGTAATTGGCAGTACACATGAGGTCGGAACCATGATCAAACCTAAGATTGGCGCGGTGGACCTAGCACTCGTACCTTGGGAGCCTCTTCGTATTGACGTGTCGCACCTGCCGAATTTCCCGGCGAAGATATCTTTGACCGTATATTGTATGATCTTGAAACCTGCTTACTCGACGTCCAGGCTATACATCCCTTTGGGCTTCCACCCATCACACGGGGGCTGATTTTCGCTATCTGCAGGCTCCTGGAATCGCACCACCCCCAAACAACACTTTGATTTGACGCGAGAACCAACCAATGACTGCTTTTGTCAACCGGCGATCTGTGCATCGATGAACGCTTACTCGTGTTTGCTGTGGGCTCTACCGAAAATCTCCACCCAATCGCACCAGAGTATGCAACTCTGCCTGCTGTTTTAGAATGTTTGCGAACATGGAGGCTACAAACAAATTCGAGAGCACGGGAATCTTTGGCAGGGCTTGCTATGAATATTTCCTCGCTTGCACGTACCCGGGGCAACTGGGACTTGGATCCTATCTCTGGTCAATCGAATCCAAAGATTCAATGGTTAGAAAACGCAGCTAGTGTTCTACCGCTTGACATATCCCCCAAGGATCTTGTCTCGAATACAGAACCTCCGGGCCAATTTGCAATAAAATCTGCGATCAAGCACCCAAACTCTCCCACTGAAGCTAATGACTACTACCCACCAGCTCTCTTTCGAAGTGGATGCTCCGCTTGTCGTAAGCCACGACACTATGCTGGTAATATCTGCGCTGGTGCCACTATTGTATCCGGTCCAAATTCAGACAGCAGTTCTTCTAAACGAAGCGCGTCGACGATTGCCATCACATCTCAACGGAAATGGGCTAAAGCTAAGCCGGCGACGCGTACGAATGAAAACGATCCTCCCAATGGGGCCTGTGTTTCTGAACCAGGCAGTAAGCGGGAGATCATCCCTAATCATGTGGTGCTGAGCCACCCCACCCCTGGTCACGCTGATGCTCAGGGAGCTCTTACCAATCTCTCCAACGCCTCTCGCTCACACGAGTTAATCTTACATCCAATTGGGAAGAAAACGACAATTCCGAAGATCAACCTCTTGAAAACGATAGCACCCTCAGCTCCTCCCCGCCCACGTCCTACAAATTCCATGTTTTGTCCACCGCCCAAGCCTCCGGGTCGCTCCGGGAGGGAGTAAATGTTTATCCCAGAAGATTAAGTCCGGTATAGTCCGATCAAAGCCGAATAAATCTTCCGAGAACACAGCGCCCCTCGCTCCATCTTCTCGCACCAAGATCAAGTTCCGCGTCTTGGGCCAGCGTAATACTGCAGATTAGATGGCATCAGATCGGCTGCTCTCTGTCACCTGGCTCTCTTGCAAATTAAACTTATACCCCGCCTCTACTGTTCTGTTGTCTTGGATTTCGCCGAGTAATTTTATACCGTATATCAATGTCTCTGTCCAACTCGCCGACACCCTGACTGGGCTATATACATATCACCAAGTTTCTGGTATTAATTTAATGCAGGAGTTCCCGATTGAGAGGGCGATACTCGAAGCTCTTATTTACCGGATATCTTGCTGGTGGAGGTAACCGCTATTGGGGGTCGACTTGAGGAACTAACAATGCCAAGCATTACGTATGTGTCGACGATGTTTACTACTGCCGGCTTTGGTGACGGTAATCGCCCACGATTATTCCGACCGACCGACCTGCGCGCCTGAGGAACTAACAAGGTGACGAGGGATGTAGGCACACACACACGAGTGCTTTTGACCTGTCATACTCAAGTGGGGAATGAAGCCTTTTGGCAATTGTCGGAAAATATCCGCTAATGGGGATGTTATCTCCCCTTCAGCATTGATATTGGCTTTCGACTCTTTGGGAGACGGCTTCAACGCGTGGTGAAATCATAGCTGGATACTGCCAAATCCGGGAGAGCCGTATCGACGACTCGGATGTTATTATCACACCTGTGCCCATCTATTGATCCCCTCGATGGAAGCATTTTAAATCCACATTAGGCCAATCGCCTAGCACTCGTGCTTCCTTGAACGTCGACCATCCGAGGAGACCCCAGGACTCTGCTGTCCCAAGCAGTGGAGTTTTCATTTTCTCAATCTTTCGTTTCAGCGATGCGACTAGCAATACCGGACATTCTCCGAACGTTTTTGTATAAAACATGGGCTGCATCCTCCACAATCTGCATCAGTCCAACTGAATCATTCCAGCAACTCGGATCAGCATGTTCCCCAAGATCTCCCTCCTCTCTCTCACCTTCCTCGCGGTTGTATCCGCACAGCAGGTCGGAACAAACACTGCGGAAACCCATCCCAAACTTCCCTGGTCCAAATGTACGGCATCCGGATGTACAGTCCAGTCAGCCGGGGCTATCGTCCTCGACTCTAACTGGAGGTGGCTCCACTCCACCACCGGTACCACCAACTGCTACACCGGCAACACCTGGGACGCGACCCTGTGCCCAGACGGCGCGACGTGCGCGAAGAATTGCGCGCTCGACGGTGCGGACTACTCCGGCACATATGGCATCACCACCAGCGGCAACGCGCTCACGCTCAAGTTCGTGACGAGCAGCGCGCAGAAGAATATCGGATCCCGCGTGTACCTGATGGCCAGCGACACCGCATACCAAGAGTTCAAGCTCCTCAACCAGGAGTTCACATTCGACGTCGATGTATCGAACCTGCCATGCGGATTGAATGGAGCCCTGTACTTCTCGGAGATGGACGCAGATGGTGGGATGTCGAAGTACAGTGGCAATAAGGCCGGAGCCAAGTATGGAACTGGCTACTGCGATTCGCAGTGCCCCAGGGACATCAAATTCATCAACGGAGAGGTCAGTCAGAGCTCGCCTACTCCAATGTATAAATAACTCATCTCATTTTCCAGTCTAACTCTGTCGGATGGTCAGGATCCCCCAACGATATGAATGCTGGAACCGGAAAATACGGCTCCTGCTGCAACGAGATGGACATCTGGGAGGCCAATTCCGTATCAGCAGCCTACACCCCCCATCCATGCACAGTCTCAGGCCAGACCCGCTGCACTGGCGACGACTGCGCCATCACCAGCCGATACAGCGGTGTCTGCGACCCTGACGGCTGTGACTTCAACTCTTACCGCATGGGAGACACCTCCTTCTACGGCAAGGGATTGACTGTCGACACCTCGTCCAAGTTCACCGTCGTCACCCAATTCCTGACCTCGAATAACTCGACTACCGGCACCTTGAGCGAGATCCGTCGCTTGTACGTACAGAACGGCAAGGTGATCCAGAACTCCAAGGTCAACATCCCAGGAATGCCAACCGGCGACTCAGTCACGGACTCATTCTGCGCGGCGCAGAAGAGCGCATTCGGGGACACCAACAGCTTCGCGACGAAGGGAGGGCTCGCAGCGATGGGCAAATCGTTCGCACGCAACGCCGTGCTGGTGATGAGTGTATGGGACGACCACGCGGCACAGATGCTCTGGTTGGACAGCAGCTACCCAACCACCGCCGACGCGTCGAAGCCCGGTATCAAGCGTGGCACGTGCGCGACCTCCTCCGGTCAGCCCACAGATGTGGAGAGCGCGAGCCCGAATGCGTCGGTGACGTTCTCCAACATCAAGTTCGGTGACATCGGAACCACATACACCAACACCGGCGCACCCGGCGGAGGAGGAGGCTCGCCGACCACTAGTGCACCCCCCTCATCTGCCACACAGGTCAAGTACGGGCAATGGTGAGCTCCATTCCATTCACCCGCAAGAGCGCGTTGCTAATCCATATCTATAGCGGTGGTCAGGGTTGGGCCGGCCCCACAGTCTGCGCCAGCGGCTCGACCTGCACCTTTTCCAGTCAATGGTACAGCCAGTGCTTGTAAAGCTTTCGTCTAGAATTGTTATATCGTGAAATAGAGTACTACACAGTACTTGTCTGCTTGATTAATACATTTCTTTTGCTCTCTCAATGCTGCGCTAGTAGGAGCACTCGTTAATTCAACCACCGACTCTGTGAGCTGCCATGGTCAGAGGGTAAGAAGTTGAGCCTCAGTCTCGGAATTATCCGGGGGGGGGGGATCCATCAACGGTTGCCAATCATACTCATCCCGTTAATTTGCCCACCCCTGCAGCCCCACTTTGCGTTCTAAATCCCGCGCGCCACTCACTTTCCCATAGTGATTTCGATTGGAAGAGCAGCCTGAGACGATGTGTGCTTTCCTGGGCTGTGCGCCGGCTGTCGCGACTGGGCTGGCATGTGAGTTGACTCGGAATCGTGATTGCGTCGAAGGATGACAGTGAGTGTGACTATAGGTTCGTTTGTAGACTACATGGCAGCGCTTCACGAGCCATGACTTAGCTCCCCGGAGCTGGGTTAGTGTTCGCAATCCAATCAATATCTTTTAAAGTTACCCAGACCCTCCACTCAATCTACACCCCCTCTTAGTATTGCGCCAGCAGAGGCTGTTGGCAGTGGAAGAGATGGGGGATTAAATAGATATTATTAGATGTATGGTGTATGTATGAATCTATGGTAAAACGAAAGAGAATTCTCGAGTGTAATGACTGGACATGTGTAATCAGTAAAGCAGAAATAATCTCAACAGAAGCACCCATCAATTCGACGATTCAGTCTCTGCTGCCCGTATAAATACACTAAGTATGCCACAAATAAACCAGTATCATTGATACCGCTACAGCATCCAACCATCATAGATGTCCATCTTTCTCACAGCTCCCGGCATTCGGATCGATCATACTCTCGCACCCATTCTCGATCTCCCGCCCGCCCCGGGTGTTGGAGGTTCCCACCGAGGGCTCCAAGCATGAGCTGAGCACTTTGTCGAGGCGGCTCACACAGGCATCGTATGAACCTGCCCCCGGTGCATCGCAGGTCTGGATCCGCCAGCGGAGTCCGGTGCGGGAGGTGAGGCACTCGAGAGCACCGCGGTTTGGGCTCTTGCAGTACTTCCTGATTAACGGCCACGCATCCGTTGGCGGCGCGGCGGCGCCCTTCTTGAAGCACTGTTGGATGGCTGGGAGGGCAGACGCGGCGGGGATGGCGAACGCGCGGAGGAGGGCGGCTAGCCCCAGCAAAAGCGTGAAGAGACGGGTAGGCTAGACAGGGCATTAATGAGAAACAGGTATGCGTTGAGACATCGGAGTTGACCTGGATTTGAAAAGGCATTGTATAATTGACGTTGAACTTGGTGGAACACCCAGCCGCAAATACGTTGTTTTATATCGTGTAACGGAATCGTTATATGAAACAAATCAGGCGGTGGGCTCGCGCGTAAGTATTTGCCTTCCGCAAGATTTATAGATCTGGGGCGCTATATTTCTAATTGATGGTATCTTTGTGGCTTAGACATCTAATTTCTTTCGCATCAGCCTTATGTTTTCCTCTATGAGTTCGGTCCAGCCTCGTCGGGCCTCGTGTGACTGAATCGCAGTGGAACAAGCTGAGAGGTTCGGGGAAAGCCGAGCGTCAGCTCGAGCTGGTGCGCGAAGACGAAAAAGGACACGCCGCTCATGGGCGGGCGGGCTTCGTCTTGGCTAGCTCATTCCACTGAATGTGACAATGTGATCAAATAGTATGAGTAAGGAAAAACAATGTGTAACGAATGGTAAACAACAGTGATATGGGTGGCGGGTGGGTCAGAAAATCGGCTGTAAAGGGTACTGTAGCTGAAGTGGATACGAGTTATCGCTTCTTGAACCACAACTTCTATCATCCCCCCCGTGGGAAAGTCCGTCGAGTCTGCCCTGCGGGGCGTTTCCTGTCCATCGCAACCCATCCACCCCATTCCTGGTCAAGACGATACTCTCATTCGACAGGTTCGATACCCCAGCCCCGTTACCGACGTTGATCGCGGCGATCGGAGCTCCCCACTTGTAATAAGTGGTTGAACAGCTGATTCGAAAAGACTGCTCTACCTTTGGTTAGGAGAGGCGTACACCCTTCATCGGTGGGGGACCAGCCCTTTAATGGGCACATGTAAAAGGTGGTGGAGAGAGCCATTTGGAACCCGGTGGGGCCCAGGAGGACATCTCGAACCTCTAACACCAAATTAGCGAGGGTGCGACAGCAGCCATATGCATACCTTCGGGGAGCGGCGCGCTTTCCCCCGTCCCGTACTTTCCACCACACATGGGCCTCCCAACACACAGTGTAACCACCATGGACGGCTTTTGCCAGGGTTATCAGGCCGCGAGATCAGTGCTGAGGCCGAAGGCAGTCGGATTGGGCTCTCAGTTGTAGGATGTGAGGTCCGCAGTGCAGGTGACGATGAAGCATATCCATTCTCTACCCCCTCCTACAGGTTTCGACAACACTCTTTACCATCCCCATCTATTTCCCTCCGCCACATCCCGATGCGCTACTCAACTACGTATGGGGTCCCGAATGTGGCGTGTATTTCTTTCAGGCAGGTTATCAGGAAGTAGTTTTATTACTACGATACATATGCTGATATATTCCTTAACCCATGTGGACAACCGGGGATCCGTCGGGGGGCATCTACATGCTCTTGGCTGTTGGACATTTACCTAGATCTGCCGTAGCGTACACTAGTACATTTTCCGCGTAGAGCGGTGTTGCCTGTCTCCAAGTAGCGGCAATTCAAATAGATCCATATTAAAAAAAAAAAAAAAAAAAAAAAAAAGTGGATACGAGTGCGCGAGTGGGGAAAACGAAAGCGACGCCTTATCGATGAGATGAGATGTGAAGATGACTGGAAAAGAAACCAAACAGTCTCAAACCGGGCTGCCGCTCGGCTGGACGCTGGTATCGCCACCGCTTGCTCTGCCAGTTGACACCTTGCAAAGACTTGATACCATCTATTCTAGAAATTCCGCTACGCTGATTTGCCGCCTGTACGTGCAGAACAACGAGGCCATTTCTGCCGGTCCGCATTGCCTGTATAAAGAGGTATGTACACTAATACATATGCCATAAATAAACCGATGACCAAGGGGGAACCGGGATTGCGAGCCGTCAACTGAGGTAGGGGGGGGGTCACTTGGAATGTCTAAAAAAAAATTGTAATGATGAAAATTTCGGGCGCCCCAGGCGCTTTTTTAGCGCATCTGGGTCCCACCTTGGGCACTTTGTACACATTCTGAGGCAATCGTCACACTCGTAAGGTGTTCGCAGTGTATTTAGATCATAGTATTTGGAGGTCATCGCAAAGAGGCGGCGAGATGTGCGGAATGTGAACTTGTTAGCAGACCCGCTTCTTGGATGCTTGAGGCCACATACACCGCGGTTCCCCCACCCTGTACCCCCATTTTGCCTCGCAGCATCATTGCACGTGTCGATTGACGCGGCGAATGGGGATGCGAGGGTGTAGAGGAAGGGTGGAGTGGCCCTGAGATGGCGCGCGGGTGTGCGTCGGGGAGCACTTGTATACCAATAACTTGTATTATAAGCGCAAGCGTGGGCGCGGACACGAGTTTGGCGCAAGTACGGATGCGGGTGTGGGTAAGATATGGGGCCACCATTCGCCCGGGATGAGGAATAGGGCACAGGCGTAGGCGGTGACGGGGTATAGGTGAAGCTGGGGATGCGAGCGAGTGTGCGCGGGCAAGGGCTGGGGTGGGAGCGAGGACGTGGGGTGCGGACGGTGGGTATGGGTGAGGCGAGGGTGCTAGCAGTGGTCGTATGTGTGACGAGGCCTGAGGGCTCTTGTTTGTGGTTTGTCTGTCATGTTGTTTGCGGTCCCGTTCACCCACATGGCCCGTTTGCGACCAGTCAGTTGCGCTGCTCTTGTTTGTGATCCGTTTGCCGTCTGCTGTGGCTCGTTTGACCATGTCACCGCCTGTGTGGATAAGTGACGTTGAGCTTTGTTTCGGGTTTCGTGGCGATTGGGCAACGCATGGGCGTGTAGGTATAGTGGGGGCAGGCAGGTAGTCAGCAAGCATAGAGGTGGTGCGGCGATTACCTTGTGTAATCCGGGGTTTATGAGTAAGTGTGCGCAGCAGCAGCACGCGAACACTATTCAAAGATCTATTATATCGCTGTGAAGCTGAAATGAGAAGCTTTCGCGGAGAAAAAGATGCCATGAATAAACCAACCGTACTATCATTTCAACATCCAACTATTAGTGATGCCCAGTAGAGATGCCGGAGATGGAACCGACACGAGGCATTGTAGGTTGAACCTGATAGAACACCCTAGTCGCAAAGTCGTCGTATCATGAGTCACATAGCACGTAGCCTCTGCCCACGGAGTCGCTGTATGAAACAAATCAGACGGCGGGCTCACGTTATGTGACTTCCCATCATAAGACCCACATATCTGCGCGGCTTGGGCGTCTAATTTATTCATAGCCTTCTCGCGTGCAGCCTAAGAGCACTTGGATGGTTGAGTGAATCGGCTTGGGTCTGATTGGGAAAATATGCAATGAAATCAATTTCAAAAACAGTGACGAAGTTTTAACTAAGTTTACTTGGCCGCAGCTATCTGCACGTGATAGCGGGTACAATACCCTCAAAGTACAAATGTGGCTAGACTACTACCCAACGGATGCACACATATGAAACTAACAAAATCGACAGGAAGGCTTGTTGGAGAACAGGTGCCTCCTTGGTCATGAGCTTAGGGCTTGATATTATCTATTCCGGAAACGCCACTACGCTGATCTGTCACCTGTACACGCAGGACTGCAAGGTCATTTCTTCTCCCTGTCGAATTCTCGTCCAGGCAGGCCCGGGCACATCGAAACAAAGTTCGGATATATTGTGTACAACCGTTCGAGCATGCAACTGAGGAAAAACTGATAATAATTATAGTTATTAGCTAACCGGGGAGGCCACCGGTCGCCCCACAGTGACCATCAGCCCTCTCTTGATGTTGCGCCAGTACTGGTGTGAGCACCCGTTAATTCGGTGATTCAGTCTTCAACTCTTTTTTTTTTTGTCTGTGTTGATATTAAATGGCCGGACGTGCTCATAATGAATTTCTGGACTCTTCCTCTTTCTCACAGATCTCGGGATGCGAATCGATCATGCTCCCGCAATTACCCTTGATGCCCCATCCGCCCGGGGTGTCAGCGGGGCGCAGGGAGACGAGACAAAGCGAGATGGCATGGGATAGTAGCCGGAGGTAGCGTACTTTCGTCTAAATACGGAGTGATCACTGATGGTGGCCCCAATCGAGGACATCATGCACGAGTTGAGCGTCCTGTTGAGGCGGCTGACCTGGATTGCGAAAGACATTGTATGTTGAACTTGATGGAACCCCCCAGCCGTAAAGTCGCTGTTTTAATTTATTGCATGTAGCCTCTGCCCACAGAGTTTATTGAAACAAATCAGACGGCGGGCTCGTCTCGCATATCTTCCCGCAAGATTTACGGGAATCTGGGGCGCTATATATATTTCTAATTGATGACATCTGTGCGGTGTCCAATTTCTTTTTTAGCATACATAAATTCGATGATTCAATCACCGATTCATACATAGGTACATACACTACCACTAAGTATGCCATAAATAAACCGCGCCATTCGTAACACTTCAACATCTGGTCCCGTCATCCGCAATGATCGCAGTCCCACACCCATTCACGATCTCCCATCCGCCCCAGGTGGTGGAGGTTCCCGCCGGGGATTCCACGCATGAGCTGAGCACCCTGGTGAGTCGGCCGACGCAGACCCAGTATTCGCTCGTCCGGCAGGTCTGGATCTGCCAGCGCAGTCCGGTGGAGGAGGTGAGGCACTCCGGAGTGTTGTCGCTCCGGCGCGCGCAGTACTTGTCGATGAGGAGCTGGATATCCTCCTGCTTCGCGGCGCCGCCGGACTTGAAGCAATCCTTGGGGGAAGAGACGCCAGACGTGGCGGAGGGGGCGGGGGCGGCAGAACTGCCGGACCCGGTGGAGATGCCAGATGTGGCGGAGGCAACGGGCGCAACAGAACTGCCAGACCCGGTGGAGATGCCGGACGTGGTGGAGACACCAGACGCGGCAGAGATGCTGGACGCGGTAGAAAAGATCAACGTGGTAGAGATGTCGGACGTCGCAGCCTGAGGGATGGCGGACACGCCGAGGGCGGCTAGCCCCAGCGAGAGCACGAAGAAGCGGGCGAGCTAGACGGGTTCGACGTTAGTGGTGGACATGGTATGCGTGCTTGAGATGGGGCTAACCTGGATTGCAAAATGCATTGTAGGTCGAGCTTGATGGAGCACCCCAGTCGCAAAGTCGCTGTTTTATATGTAGCATGCAAGAGTCGCTATATGAAACAAATCAGACGGGGCTCGTCTCGCGTACCTTCAAGTTCCTGTAAAATTTAGAGAAATGTGGAGCGCCATCTTTCTAATTGATGCAGCTTGAGCGTCCAACAATTTCTTCTTTGCCGCTTCGCATGCAGCATAGGAACACTTGATGGTTGAATGAAGGATCCAAGCCTTGGGAAAACATGCAATGAGACAAATTTTCGTTACTTTCTGTAACAGCTGTGAGACGCGTTCTGTATCTGAGGAGGCGATTTTTCGTGGTGGAATTGGAATGACTCGAATGGGGCGTTGCACCCCGGCTGATATCGATCACGCACATCTGGGCGCTGCAGATTTCTACATACGTTTATGTAAAACCACATAGATTCATGATTCATCAACTCGCTTGGTTACCAGCTACATTCAATATAGCGTTCTGTTGTACCTCCGTCGCGATTAGAACAATACTCATAAATCTTTTTCCAAGTTCGAAAGAATTGAAAACTCGGTTATTCCAAGTGAGCTATTGCCGCGGTGTTTGCCGTGATGGCATCACAACCACCTGAAATACATATGTGCAAACACGCCTCGCGTTGCCATTATCGAATGCCTTGGGGCGATTTGTCCTTCTCTGTAATATTATTGTTGACACATATCGCATCCGAGTCCTGCCTGAAACTGTGAATGCAGCTGACCTTGGCGGCTCGTTTGCCTGTGGGCACCTGCTCGCCCGCTCACAAATGGTATTGGCTCGATTGTAAGCGATCGCGAGCGATGGCTCGCAACAACACAAACGACCACGGACCACAAACAACACAAATGGCCGACTGATGCATCTGCTCGTCCCCCGCACTCCCCCTCGTCCCTGTTTTTCTGCCCATACGCTCATCCATACCGGCTGTACACATGTTCTCCCTCGCAAATACTTTTATCGCCACCAACTCTCTCGGAGGCATAAGTACCCCGGAGTTACCCATCCCCTGCATCCTCGCACACTTATTCGCCGTATCAATCGACGCGTGAAATGATGTTGCGAGGCAAACGGGGAACCCATAGTGTGCCGATGAATTGCAAGACACGGCGGTTCACCTATGCTCAGCCCTCCTCATATGGCCGCAACACCAAGCGTCCGGTTTCATCAAGCCAGTCCGCCCTCCGGGTCCTGCGCATCCCAAGTTCCACCGCGTCGGCCCTCCCTCAGCGGCTCTGCCACAGCGTCTGGCACCAGGGCCTGCTTCCGATCGGCTCAGCGGCGTGTGATGGGATGGGTCATGACGCGTCCCTTTCCTCCCCTCCCCTTGTTCCTTCATCTCATCTTCTCATTCCCCTGTCCAAGCGCTCGGGCGCCGACTGTCCTGCTGCGGGCGCGCATGCCTATGACTGAGCCAACCCTAGAGGGGCGAATGTACACAACGCGCGGGCTGTGCCGGCGGTAGCGAGGCTCCGGTGTGAGTTTCTAGGATTGATTGGTAGCCAAGAGAATAGTGTGAGGTTTACTGGCCATAGTCTTTTGCATGTGATAGCGGGTACAATACTCCCAGGGGGAATATGGCCAGACTACTCCAATGCATATGGTTATTGTACATGTGAAAACTAAGATGGAAGGGAACGCTTAGAGAACGGTGGTACGGAGTGAAGAATAAGCAAGTCCCAACCAAGGGAGGTGGCAGATAGTAGCTCCATGTCGACTCGGATGTGGGTGCTTGTTGGAGAACGGTGGTAAGTACTGAAACCCGGAGTCAAGATGTAGCAAGTTCCAGCCAGAGCATCGATGCGGCGGAACTTGCCAGATTGACCCCGAGGTGCCTTCGTGGACCAGCCTGTGCAATGTGCATGCATGATTCGGAATCAGCTGAAGACGTCTCGTATGGAAACGGGGTCACGGGCCGGTGACGTGAATGTCTTGCACGTGCTTGTATAAAACGCCGTGGCCGCTTGAGCTCCTTATTGTGTCTCCTCAAATGACAAGAGCCCGAAACAAAAACAAGCCCGCGCTCGCGCCTCTTAAGATCATCCTCCCTCATCCAGACTACCCGGATCACTTTTCCTCCTCCTCCTCTGGTAACGTCTCCCCTTTTTATCCGCACATTCATGCACTCACCGCGCTACGCCCCCTTTGCGCTCCTCCTCCCTCCTTCGTCTTCTCCTCCCTCCTTTCGCGTTCCCACCCCCGCACCACTACGCACGCGCACGCGTCCTCCGCCCCTGCGTCTAGACAGCATCGACGAGGTGCCCGAGTATGCCCTGAACCTCGGCGTCGAGTCCCCAGCCTCTGTCTCTCCCTCTCCTTCCAGCCAAGACATCCCGCGTGACCCATGGACCACGAAACCTACCACAGTCACCCCCCGCGCGCACGCACATGGCGGTCATCGTCCTTTTCGGAGAAGCGCAAGAGCAGAGACCTGAAACGCAGCACAGGCGTTGATAGAGACTGTGGCATATGGTGTGTCCCATGCTCCTCCTACTCTTACCTGCGACTGACGTTGACCCGGCAGCTTCGAGCTCGCTGTGTCGCCGTGTCGTACCAAATGCTGCGGGGCACTCTTCTGTGCGCAGCACATTGCAGAGTGGCTCAGCGGCGCCGCGTCAGATGGCTGCTGCCCCGCGTGCGCGTCCCCCTGCGCCCTCGACACGCAGCACATGCTCTCCCTCGCGCCCCCCAAGCTCCTGCTGTCCCCCACCAAAAGCGCCGCTGCAGCACAAGATAAGGAAAGAGTCCTGTGTCGCACACCCACGCCCCCACCACCGACTACCCGCCCGCTGCTCCTGTTGTTTCAGCCGTCATCGCCTGAGAGCGCAAAAACCAGCCGCAGTCGCAGCACGAAAATACCGCCGCCGCCCAACGACAAGGACAGTGACAAGGACGCACAGACGCTGCCGTCTGCCCTGCCGGTGGCTCCTGATGCCAACACGGAGTCAGACGACCTTCACCGTTCCCTTGGGCGCATCATGAGCATTGTCGCGCTCACGCTCGTGCTCTATGTGCTCCTCTCCGCGGGCTCCTAAACCTCTTTTTTTTGTTTCTCGTTTGTTTTTATAGTTACTTATACCCTTCGCGGTGTGGATATGGATGCGGGTGTACGATACAATACGCTACGATACGATACTCACGACTTACTCACGACGCCACTTACGACTTGGCAGCTTTTTGAATATATAATGCGTCATATATTCCAAACACCAGGCTGTGATTGGCCCATCACATCCGAAGAACAACAAGCATTCCCTCCGCATACAAGCAAACACAAATGCGTCCTCCATCCGCTTCCGACACTACTGTGATGCTACTTACTACGACCCGCAGCTCCAGGGCTCATATCCCCAACAACGTGGCACAGGCAACCTGTCATCCAAACCGCCAGGCTGTGATTGGCCGATTATATCCACAGAACAAACGAAGGAGGAAAGGGCGCGTCACAACCTATCCCATCACACCGCCGGGCTTTGTGATGGTGCTAGACGGAGACAGCATTTTGGCAGAGTAGAGGGAAGGCCGGCGCGTTGGAATGCACAGGACGTGGAGGGCGGTCATTGTCTCGTTGAAATCGGACGCTCGGGGCTGACAGGGGAAAAGGTGGTGTCGACCAGCCTCCGAGGAGTCACAAGGAGGTATAACAGAATCACCTTCCTTGCGGGATCTTTTCCTATCGACCATCAATCCATTTCCACTCGGCTCCATCGTCCAGGGCACGAGGCTATAGCCCCGGGGCAGCTTGATTGCAAGTTTGTTGCAGGTCGATAAGCCAAGGTGTTTGTCGCCGAGGGCGATCTCCAGTGTTTTATTGAATGTGACTGCCAGGAGAGCTGATGGATCACGAATCAAGTGTTACAATTATATCACTGTCAGCCGAGGTGCCAATGCCCCATTTGGATTATTCCAATTACATTGCGAAAAATCGCCTCCTGGCCCCTCCTTAGACAGAGAACGCGGTTTCACGGCTGTTCCAGAAAGTAACGAGAATCGGAAATCGATTTCATCGCATGTTTTCCCAATCAGACCCAAGTTGAAGTGGCTCGGATCCTTCATTCATCAAGTACTCCTTCAAGGCTGCACGCGAGCCTATCATCTGATTTGTTTCATATAGCGACTCTACACGCTATAAAACAGATTTTACGTTAGGGTGTTCTATCAAGCCCAGCACACAATGTCTTTTGCAATCCAGGTTAGCCTCATCTCAAGTAGTATGCATGCATACCTTGTCCACCATTAACACTCTGTCCAGTCCGCCCGCCTCTTCGCGCTCTCGCTGGGGCTAACCGCCCTCCTCAGCGCGTCCGCCATCCCTGCAATGTCCGGCATCTCTGCCGCGTCTGTTGTTCCCGCCACGTCCGGCATCTCTGCCGGGTCCTCTGTCTCTGCCACCTCCGGCGTCTCTACCGCGCCCACCGCTTCCGCCACATCCGACGCCTCTGCCAAATCCGCTGTCTCCACGTCTAGCATCTCCGCCACCATCCCCGCCGCCTCCGCCATCCCCGCTCTCAAAGGCTGCTTCAAGACCGGCGCCAATGGGACACAGGAGGACGTCTGGCCCTTCATCCGAGACTACTGCTTGTACCAGACCGACAGCGCTCCAAAGTGCATCACCTCCAGCGCCGGACTGCGCTGGCGGATCCAGACGTGCCATTCGTCGGCGCCGGACCCGTATTACGTGGGCTGCTTCACCCGCTTCGCCAGCATATTCAGCTCGTGCTCGGAGCCCCCGGCGTGGGTCTCCCGGGGTGGATGGGAGACTGTGGATGGGTGTGAGACTGTGATCGATCCGAATGTCGGGAGCTGTGAGAAAGATGACCATCCCCAATGACCGGATGTTGAAGTGATACGAATGGTGCCGGTTTATTTATGGCATACTCAGCAGCAGTATGCGTAAGGCTTGTAGAGTTCAGAAATCCATGATGAACATGTCTGGTCACTCAATGCCAGCACAGACCTCAGAGTTGGAGATTAGATCATCGAATTAATGGGTGCTCACTAGTACTGGCACAAGATTAAGAGGGCTGATAAAATACATGATCATGAGGTGACTGATGGAGTCCTCGATTAGCTTACTTAATTTTTTCTTAGTTTTTTCTCTTGCACGTTCGAGGCATATACGATACATCCGAATGCACTCATTTGTTTCGATGTGCCCACTACCCGGACCTGTCTGGACGGGAATTCAGGGCAGAAGAAATGACCTTGCCAATACATAGCGCTTACTGCCGTCCTTCAGCGCAACCACGGCCGCGGCTCACACAGATGCCATCCCTATTCCATCTGGATTCTGGCGCCCCTCCAGCCTCGGTCCCCAACCAGCCTCCGGTCGCGGTTGTCCGGGAAAACGCGCGTAGCACCATAATTGACATCAGCCGACATTTGGGTTACCTAAGTATTCCAATTTCACTGTGAAAGAGTCGCCTCCTATGCATTGGATCAAACTTAATACAACATGGTATCACAACTTATGACATTATTTACGACTTGTAGCAATGCTTCAACCTTTTGAACATACGGTGCGTCATATACCCCAAACCCCAGCTTGTGATTGGCCGATCACGCCCCGAGAGCAAGATGATGCCCGGTGTATTCGCATAAATGCAAGCGTGAGTGCACCGTTTCCCCGTTTTTGTTGTTCTATTTTATTGGCTACATACTTTATGCCACTTCGCGGTGTGGATGCGGGTATGGATCCATGATATAACATGATACGATATGGTGCTTACGACTTATGACGCTACCCCTACGTACGACCCGCAGCTCCAGGGCTTGCATCCCCAACAACTTTAGCACATGCAACGCGTCACGCATCTATTCCAAACACCAGGATGTGATTGGCCGATCACACCCGTAGAGCAGACATCATGATGCCCGGTGCGTATATCCTCCGCGTACTAGTCAGCGCACAGCGCAAGCACAAGTGCATCGGCTGCAGATGACAGCCCTGCCAGGACCGGGGTGGGTGTGAATGCGCAACTCAGGGAAAAAGAACAAAGCACCATGTGATTATCTCGACTGGCTTGCGGCCCTGGCCTGGGCCACGGAAGGCACCTGAAGGCACTCGGGTATGGTCCTCGGTGATTGCTCTGAGTCAGCATGCCTCGGACACACGCCGCTCCACCTCCGGCCTTCAGCTTCATTCCGCGGTCGATCGCGGGTGTCATACGGGTTTCCGGAAATCACCCATGCTCAGGTTCACCAGCAGCCCCAATATACGCCAACCCCAACGACATGCCAGTGGGGTGGCCAGGATATCGATCTGAAACCAGCGCCCGGGCTTTGCGGTGCGTTGGACCTAGGTCTGGGCCTCTAAGGAATGCGAGCCGGTCCCGGTACCGGGTGGCAGACCTGATCTACGTGCAGGTGCGTACTTGCGTGGGTGGGCGGCTGGGGTGTTGTCATCATACAACGCGAGGCTCTCTTTTCTCCATGGGTTAACTTGAAAGTACCGATGCGAAGGGCAGAGCGAATTGTGTGTGAAGTAATAGATTCCATCTAGAGTAAAGTGCATTACGCCCCACTGCCTGCACAGGCATAGTACAAGTATTAGTTTCGATCCCAGAGCTATCCCGGATAGCCCACCACACTGTGCACACATACCACCAACGTTACCGTTCCAACCGGCCACTTGTCTTCAATCAAGACTCCGCACTCGGCGCGTTCTCCCCACGAAACCACACCCGGCGCACCCACCGCCGCCGCCGCGTCACTGGGGCCGTCCCACGGCCCGCAGGTACAGCCCGCGCGTCCATCCATGCGTCGTTCGTGTACACCCACCCATCTACACACCTCACATCAGCATCGCAGACCTGGGCAAGTCAGGCAGGGAAGGACTTACCGCGATCCGCGCCACACGTACTCCACGCCCCACGCGCATCACGACGCCACCCCTCACTTGGGACAAACTCCCACCCCGGGCCCAGCGCGAATGTCAGGTTGCTGCTAGCGCCCAGTCAGATCCCATGCGGTGATACTGTTCGCACACAGATCGAAGGCGAAGGGGGATGGGCTTGTGCACGCACCTGACTTCGCCAGAGGCGACCCCGACAGCGCTCCACCCGTCCCGCCCGCGTGTCCACGCGCCGCGCTCGCCGGGCTTGAGATTTGCCTTGCTCCATCCGCCCGTCCCGGTTGCGTTTGTATTCGTATTCGCGCTATGGTTGCTGGGCATTTCAAACGTGTCCCCACCGATACCGGGAGACGTAGGCGGCGGTACTCCTATATGTCGTAGCGTCACAATATTGACATCAGTATCAACTCTAGTGTGGTACAACAGCGGGGAAGCAACGCACCAGCCCACCGTTCATTCTCCCACACCTCCACTGTGCGCATTTCAGCGTTCCAGCACGCGTCACTGAGCCGGTCGTCGTCAAGCAGCTGCTGCCACAAGGGGCCCACGCGCTCGGGCCCGACTGGCTGTGTATTGATGCTGGTGCTGGTGCTGGTGCTGGTAGAAAAGGGAGTAGGCAGGCCAGTCCATTGGTGGAGAGTGTGGAGGAGGGAGGTCATTGAGAGTAGGTTGGAGGCGCATGCGAGGGCGTGGAATCGCGAGGCCCGGAATTGAGCGGAGGGTTTAGGTAAACATGCACAAAGGATGAATTTGGCGGTGAGGATGTTCATTGTTGACATTAGGAATCTCTCTTGTGGCTTCACGCAGTCCGACTATTCGATATTCACCCAGAACCCCCGCCCTGCCACCTACGAATATTTTCTGGCAGAGTAAGTATATAGTAAATGAACCCGGAACTAATAGTATTTTTCGCGGATCGTGACCACAGATGCGGCGCCTCTCATGACTTTGGTCGACTCTCGATTCTCACACCACACCTCCCGTCTCGTTGTGTTCACGTTGGGACTAGTGGCTCTTGTAGGCCGCTTCGACACGGACCCCCCGGGCCGCAGAATTCCCGGGGCCCCCACCTGCGAATGCCAAAGGTATTTCTCTCCCCGAGAATGATGCGCTCCCACCAGTCACTGTCACTGTTAATACGATTACTTAGAGTTCCAATGCTTTCTAAGAGTGGCCCAATATTCAACGTTTAAATCAGACACCCTGAAGCGAGAGGCGAAAAATATTCAAGCCACACAAACGTTTGGGTACCCGTATAAGTATAGCAATTATACAAATCGAAGCCTCCCTTAGAGGCAGTGGCTGTAGAATTGGCTGGAAGCCGCGTAGGTTGAGCCAGCACCGCAGGTCGTGGGGCCTGCCCGACCCTGGCCGTTGCCATAAACGAATTAACATCGTGCCCATCCGGGTGGATGAGGAACAAAAGCTCGCCGTTGCTCGTACTTGTCTTGTGTAGCGGATAAGGGGGTGTACCAGTGGTCGGCGAGCCTCCTCCACCGGTGGGTGCGCCGGCGTCATTGATTTGGTGCTAGGTAGATATTTCGGACGTGACGCTGCTAGTGTGTGCTGCCAGTGCTCGGCGCGATTGGGCAGGCGCTGGTGTGCTGGTGCCACGGTACTGTGTCTAGCAGGGCTATGGATATGTAAGAATACCATATATTTGATTCTTTGAACATATATGTTTTATATAGAAAACATTCTGGGTGTATTTTTCTCGAATCTTGATCCTGGGTATTTTTAGTCGAATACGCGCTATGAATACATTTTGGGCATGCTGTCAGATTGAGCGCCCCGAGTGAATAGGCCGCACGCGCTACGCTCATGCATGGGAAGTGGCACGCTTGAGAAAGCGCCCTGTTAGGGAGGCTGTTGGTGCCCTGCTACCAGCTGGCAGGTAAGTGATGAATCGGATTGAATTGTTATATCAGGCTAACGATGTATCACAGCTATATTACTACTGTGGTACGATGAAGTATCACGACACTAGCGTCTAGTGGGTGTACGTGGTTCCGATATCGCCAAACTTGATGTTGGAGAACGTCACCGATGCATTCGGGCTCGAGTTCTCAACATCAGTGGGCTGACCAGAGCTGGTCGCGCACGTGCCACGCTTGATACCGGGCTTCGACGCATCACCGGTGGTCGGGTAGCTGCTGTCCAGCCAGAGCATCTGCGCCGCGTGGTCATCCCAAACACTCATCACTAACACCGCATTCCGCGCGAACGACTTGCCCATCGCCGCGAGTCCTCCCTTCGATCCGAAGCTGTTCGTGTCCCCGAATGCGCTCTTCTGCGCTGTGCAGAATGCGTCCGTGATCGAGTCGCCTGCCGGCATGCCCGGGATGTTGACCTTGGAGTTCTGGATCACCTTGCCATTCTGCACATACAGTCGGCGGATCTCGCTGAGCGTGCCGCTCGTCGAGTTGTTCGAGGTCAGGAATTGGGTGACGACAGTGAATTTGGATGCGGTGTTGACAGTCATGCCCTTGCCGTAGAATGACGTGTCTCCCATGCGGTATGAGTTGAAGTCGCAGCCGTCGGGGTCGCAGACACCGCTGTATCGGCTGCTGATGGCGCAGTCGTTGCCAGTGCAGCGGGTCTGGCCTGAGACTGTGCAGGGATGGGGGGTGTAGGCTGCGGACATGGAGTTGGCCTCCCAGATATCCATCTCATTGCAGCAGGATCCGTAGTTCCCGGTTCCGGCATTCGGGTCGTTGGGGGATCCCTGCCATCCGGCAATATTAGCCTGTAGGAGAATAGTTAGTTGATTGTTGATGCGAGCGGGGACACCAACTGACCTCTCCGTTGATGAATTTGATGTCCCTGGGGCACTGCGAATCACAATATCCAGTTCCATACTTGGCTCCAGCCTTATTGCCACTGTACTTCGACAGCCCACCATCTGCGTCCATCTCCGAGAAGTACAGAGCTCCATTCAATCCGCATGGCAGATTCGACACATCGACGTCGAATGTGAACTCCTGATTGAGGAGCTTGAATTCCTGGTACATGGTGTCGCTGGCCATCAGGTACACGCGGGATCCGATATTCTTCTGCGCGCTGCTCGTCACGAACTTGAGCGTGAGCGCGTTGCCGCTGGTGGTGATACCGTATGTCCCGGAGTAGTCTGCACCGTCGAGCGCGCAATTCTTCGCGCATGTCGCGCCATCTGGGCACAAGGTCTTGTCCCAGGTGTTGCCGGTGTAGCAGTTGGTGTAGCCGGTGGTGGTGTGGAGCCATCGCCAGTTGGAGTCGAGGACGATTGATCCGGATGACTGGACTGTACATCCAGACTTGGTGCATTTGGACCAGGGGAGTTTGGGGTGGGTCTCCGCAGTGTTCGTTCCGACCTGTTGTGCAGATACAGCTGCGAGGAAGGCGAGAGAGAGGAGGGCGACCTTGGGGAACATGTTGGACCGGGGTGCTATTCGAATGGTTGTTCGAATGTTCAGTGAAACTGATGCAGATTGGAGAGACACCAGTCATATTTTATACTTGTTCATCGTGAGGTCGGAAAATTTCCGGTGCCCCCAATTCAATTACTAGAACCATGAAGTCGAGTGATAGAATGAGCATGTGAGGTCCTCTTCGGATGAATGGACTTTGAAGCAATGCCAAGCCTATGATAAAGTCAATGGGATGCGCGTGACCCGATAGTTCAACTTT
This sequence comes from Infundibulicybe gibba, assembly GCA_015501065.1. Lineage (NCBI taxonomy): Eukaryota > Fungi > Basidiomycota > Agaricomycetes > Agaricales > Omphalinaceae > Infundibulicybe > Infundibulicybe gibba. The sequence goes on from JADNYI010000028.1 coordinate 92,977, forward strand.
ACATTGGTGAAAGTGGTGCAAGAGCCTTTCGCTGCCTGATGTTGGGGGGAAGCAGAGCAACCTTGCGAGTTTCGACGTTTGATTTTGAGGTGTCTCGTATGCTGAGCGAGCCCAGCCGGGTGCAAACTTGCAAATGGACCCGGACGGGAGTGTCTGTAGGCAATAGGCCTGCCACTTGAGGTATTTGCCTATTTCTCCGATGATCGTGCAGATGCGCAGAATGCTACTGGCCCCCATCTTCAGTCTCCGCTCTATGGCCAGATGGGACGAGGGAACCAAGGCGACAGCACGATCGGGGACTTCCCTGTATTGTTGTTTGCGGGGGTCGGCCGGAATAACTTTTATCGGGGTTTTTTTAAATGACTTCAAAACCTGTCAGCAGCGCACCTCGGAAAATCGACCAAAGCATCCAAAGATCAACCGTAGACTAATGCGGGGCCCCAGCTATTGCTCAGGGCTTTAGAGCTCGAACCCCCACTTCTGGGTTAGGCATGATAAAAGTTGAAAAGAAGGACAGCGGCCAACCCTCTCTGGTTTGAGTCGGTGATAGCGGAGCTGAGAGTCTGGAGGGATGATGATCGGGGCTATATTTGAACAAAGTATTTCCGGGCCCTCCGAAGTTGTTCTATCCACTGCGCTTGGTATGTAACCTGAGTTTGAGGGCCGCTGTTTTGCACAACGTCCCCAAATCCATTCTTAAATCTGGAAAATAGTAATTACATCTTATCAAGCATTAGATTCTTATATGACGAGCATCGGGTAAATATTCACCATCGTGATCATTAGTCAACCACTCCAGCAATTACTTATTAGTATTGAGACAGTGGCAAGGTGAGGCGCAATAAAAAGTAGTGATGAGCGAGCGGTCAAGGTGCAGTGTGCATGATGCGGGCGCGATCACTGGTATAAACCACAAGCCATACAAATAATCATAAGCCCGTCATCAGCCGTCCGCGTCAATGACTGCGGCTGCGATAAAATGGTGGCACCACCATCAGTTGACGGCTGGCCCGGGACGTCCATTCGCGTCGTGGCGGCAACTTCCGCATCGGGGTACGTTTTCGTCTTAGCTAAACTCCTAGTAACGTCCTACATAATTGTTTCCTATAGCTGTGTGCACTATTTTGAGTTAACTTGCGCAGATGGCTGTCGGTGCCAGAGATTTTGCTTCAGCGCTCGTATACATTGTCGGTTAGAGGTTATAAAAGGAACTATTGAACACTGTCTTCTCAAATTCCAATAATGCAGCTCTCGTTTTCTCACCACGCTTCATCTTACCATGAGGTCCATGTTGGGGCTATCCTCCTCGATCGCCAGACACTCTGTAGGCTCTCGTAGGCCGCTCCGATACGGACCCCTCCGGGCCGCGGAGTTCTTCCAGTTGTGAATTTCGAGGGCACTCTCCCGAGAATGATGCGATTCTACCGCTTGAGGTTTAAGTTCCAGTAGCACTCGAATCGCTAGTCGCGCTGGCTCTGAGGCTTTCCGGGGGTTTAGGTCGGACGGGAGGGTGTAATCGCAAGTGCTACACACCCTGGAGTGAGAAGCGAGAAAGGAATTTTATTATTCAGGCCATACAAACATCTGGGTACCCGTACATAACAATTATAAAAAATTGAAACCTCCCTTAGAGGCACTGGCTGTACCACTGACTGGAAACGGTGCAAGTCGAGCCAGCAGCGCAGACTGTGGGGCCAGTCCAGCCTTGACCACCGCTATAAATAGATTAATGTCGTGCTCCTTGAATGAATGAGGAAGAGGAGCTTACCATTGCCCATACTTGACCTGGGTGGCGGATGAAGGGGGTGCACTGGTAGTTGGCGAGCCTCCTCCGCCGCTGGGTGCGCCGGTGTTGGTGTACGTGGTCCCGATGTCTCCAAACTTGATGTTGGAGAATGTCACAGACGCGTTGGGACTCGAGTTCTCCACATCGGTGGGCTGACCAGAGCTGGTCGCGCACGTGCCACGCTTGATGCCGGGCTTCGACGCGTCGCCGTCGGTTGGGTAGGTGCTGTCCAACCAGAGCATCTGCGCCGCGTGGTCGTCCCAAACACTCATCACCAACACCGCATTCCGCGCGAACGACTTGCCCATCGCCGCGAGCCCTCCCTTCGATCCGAAGCTGTTCGTGTCTCCGAATGCGCTCTTCTGCGCCGTGCAGAATGCGTCCGTGATCGAGTCATCTGTAGCTGGCATTCCTGGGATGTTGACCTTGGAGTTCTGGATCACCTTGCCATTCTGCACATACAAGCGGCGGATCTCGCTGAGCGTGCCACTGGTTGAGTTGTTCGAGGTCAGGAATTGTGTGACGACAGTGAATTTGGACGAGGTGTCGACAGTCATGCCCTTGCCGTAGAAAGAGGTGTCTCCCATGCGGTACGAGTTGAAGTCGCAGCCGTCGGGGTCGCAGACACCGCTGTATCGGCTGGTGATGGCGCAGTCGTCGCCGGTGCAGCGGGTCTGGCCTGAGACTGTGCAAGGGTGGGGAGTGTATGCCGCTGACATGGAGTTGGCCTCCCAGATGTCCATCTCATTGCAGCAGGATCCGTAGTTCCCGGTTCCCGCATTCGGGTCGTTGGGGGATCCCTGCCATCCGACAACATTGGCCTGTGGAGAACAATTAGCCCGTTATTGGCGCGAGTGAGAATCCTGACCGACCTCTCCGTTGATGAATTTGATGTCCCTGGGGCACTGCGAATCACAATATCCAGTTCCATACTTGGCTCCGGCCTTGTTGCCACTGTACTTCGACATCCCACCATCTGCATCCATCTCCGAGAAGTACAGGGCTCCATTCAATCCGCATGGCAGATTCGACACATCGACGTCGAATGTGAACTCCTGATTGAGGAGCTTGAATTCCTGGTACATGGTGTCGCTGGCCATCAGGTACACGCGGGATCCGATATTCTTCTGCGCGCTGCTCGTCACGAACTTGAGCGTGAGCGCGTTGCCACTGGTGGTAATGCCATATGTGCCAGAGTAGTCTGCACCGTCGAGCGCGCAATTCTTCGCGCACGTCGCGCCATCTGGGCAGAGGGTCGCGTCCCAGGTGTTGCCGGTGTAGCAGTTGGTGTAGCCGGTGGTGGTGTGGAGCCATCGCCAGTTGGAGTCGAGGACGATTGATCCGGATGACTGGACTGTACATCCAGACTTGGTGCATTTGGACCAGGGGAGTTTGGGGTGGGTCTCCGCAGTGTTCGTTCCGACCTGTTGTGCAGATACAACTGCGAGGAAGGTGAGAGAGAGGAGGGCGACCTTGGGGAACATGTTGGACCGGGGTGCTATTCGAATGGTTGTTCGAATGTTCAGTGAAACTGATGCAGATTGGGGGGACACCAACCATATTTTATACCTGTTCATCGTGAGGTCGGAAAATTTCCGGTTTCCCTCACTGTTCAATTACTAGAATCAAATTCTGAAGTCGAGTGATAGAATGAGCATGTGAGGCACCTCTTCGGATGAATGAAGCAGTGCCAAGCCCATGATGAGGTCAATGGAATGCGCGTGACCCGACGGTTCAACTTTACGTTGATGAAAGTGGTGCAGGAGGCCTTCGTTGCCCGACATTGGGGGAAAGCAGAGCAAAATTTCGAGTTTCGACGTTTGATTTTGAGGTGCCTCGTATGCTAAGCGCGCCCAGCCCAACGCACACTTGGAAGCAGACCCAGACGGGAGCGTCTGTAGGCAATAGGCCTGCCACTCAAGGCATTTGCCTATTTCTCCGATGATCGTGCAGATGCGCAGAATGCTACTGGTCCCCATCATCTTCAGTCTCCGCTCTATGGCCAGATGGGACGAGGGAACCAGGGCGACAGCGCGATCGGGGGTTTCCCTGCATCGTCGTCTGCGGGGGTCGGCCGGAATAATTATCGGAGGCTTTTTAAATGACTTAACCTGTCAAAAAAATCGACCAAGGCATCCAAAGACCAACCGTGGGCTTATGTGGGGCCCCAGCTATGGCCGCCCCTAGAGCTTTAGAGCTCAAACCTCTAATCCTAGGGCTAGGCATGATAAAAGTCGAGAGAAGGATAGAATTTTCTCTGGTTTGCATCGGTGATAGCGGAGCCGGGGGGATGATCGGGCTATATTTGGACAAAATACAGTTGTCCTCGTGATGCATGCTCGCATTTACCCCCACGATGAATAGCCACTAGCGAAACATAATGGAAAAATCCCGGATAACTTGGAGATCCATAAGGAATGATCCTCAGCCACATAAGGAACAAGGGGGTCGCCTGGTAAATTATTATGACTCTACCATAACAACGTCAAGGGCTTGGACGTTTCCTACCGATTCATGTTTAATTATTCCCCAAGGTCTCGCCGATAACCTGGATGTACCACAGCTGTAATCTCGGACTAAATATTTGCAACCTTGAAATTGTGTTCCGGGACAGAGTCAGGAGTCATGCCCAAAGGATGCTAATCAACAGACTGGACTATTTGCTCGACCGGGACATCGAGAGCGTCGTTCCGACCGAAAGATGACAAGTGTGTCCCCAACCAACCATTTCCGAATATGAGCGTCTTGTTCAAGTGCCAGATTTAATCCTCCAAGTCTGTTTTTAAGAACTTGAGAATATAACTGAGGTCACCCGAAACCCCCACCTCTGATCGGACGATCGGTACTCCGAAGGGTTTTAGTATTGGAAGCGCGGCCTGGATAACCGCTTTACGGTGTCTAGAGCTGGGATCAATAGATCGGGAGCAACTCTCGACGATCGTCTTACCATTGATATCCGAAGAAGGGCCGCCCAGGTAATAGATCCGACATCAATGTATAGGGAGGGCTCTGCAGAAAGTTATTGCGCACGGAGTATTTTGACTATAGCACAGATAGTCCTGCAATAGGGATCCAGAGAGGGACGGTATTGATATGTATTCAAAGAACTGCTCCAGTTTTGCACATACACGGGCATTTCGTGTCTAGCATATGATGGTTTAGCATAGGTTGCATCGGGGGTGTCCTACAGGGATGTGAGAGCGCAAACGGTGGCCTAGGCAAGACACTGGATATCAGTCAGTATGAGTGTGCCGCTCAGGTCATGCAACATGCTACAGGGCCGTCGAGCACCCCGTAACCGTAGAAGCACGTTCACATAGGTCCACTTAAATCTGAAACCATGTCCTCCTTGAATAGGGCAATATAGTTCGCAGCAACACCAGCCTTCTCCAGTGTCACGCTATCCAGACGGGAAAACGTTCTCTAACGAGAGTTATGTGGTATAATACAAAGGGAAACGACTAATAGAGGTATGTCAGGAATACTGATTCACGAGAGCGAAAAGTCTAACCGTATGAACAATTAAGTTGTCCCGATTATCCCCCTTGCCCATTCAGCATCCCCGCTTAATTTCTCTGCAAAGAAATCTCCCACGAGCTCCCTTAGCCTGGTGGACGTGGCAACATCTTCGGGTTTAGACATGTCCAGTGCATCGGCCATATCTGAGGGAGGATGTAATATCTTCAAGGCATGCTATAGGAACAATATTGGCGTCGGGAAAGTAGAGTTTGTGGTTGGCTCACCATCACCGATTCGATAAGCTCAGAATCATCGGTACTACACTCGCTGCCCACCACCTTCGCGCCCCCGCCTTCGACTAACCCCTTGCGCACAGCCTCCTTTCCCACACCGACGAGCCCACGAATGGCGCCTTCGCGAGTACCCTTGTTCTTCCCTGGAGAAATAAGGGCAAGCAGAAGCGTTTTCATGATACGCGGCGAGAGTGAGGGGTATGTCGTCGAATGCTGGTAAGCAGACGGGAAAGGGTCTGTGAAGCTGAAGTGCGTAGGTATGTGGCATGGGTGGGTGGGAGAGACGAGTGTAGGAGTGTGGAGAGTATTGGAGGGAGTATTTGATGCAACTGGATGGTGGTTGGGTTAAGTTTCAACTGTGAACGAGGTAAAATACGCACGTATGGCTCAACAAAGAGTGTGTTATTGTCGAGGATGGCGCTGATAACGTCTAGGAGAACCTGAAGTACTTTACCATCGGCTTCACTCTGAACTCCCTCTTTGAGCGCGCCCACAACACCCTCGCCAACCCATCGGATGAGATACGGCAGGAGCGCTTGTAAGCCAGCATCATTTCGAAGGCTAGCCAGTGCCGCAGTTCGTTTTGCAAAATCGGAAGAGGGAGGTAATAATGATGAAGTGAGGCGTGTGTAATATAGTTGGAGCTCCCTCGACAAAACTTGCTTGACAAGTTGCTGGTTTTGTTGCTGTTGCTGTTGCTGCTGTTGCTGCTTTTTACCGCCGGGGCACCATTAACAGGCTGCGCTTGTTTATTCTGTTCCGGCTCGGGCTCTTTGGGAATGGCAGGGGGATTTTCCGGGATGAGTGGTTGAACGCCTTCGACTGCCAGCCAGTGTGCGTTCCAACTCACGCCTTTTGGCAGCGCAATCTTGTCCTCTCTTAGAACGCGATCGAAATCGATTTCCTCATCTTCCACGAAATACACCGGACCTGCCGTCGGCGCCTGTGGAAACGGTAGAGCGCGCCGGAACGTTGGGGGATTATAAGGCGAGTGTCCGTAGAGGGGTTCGATGTTGAGCACACGGAGGGCTTGGTCAATGTCCCCGGTGCTCATGGATGTCCGACGCCCATGCCGCATGAACCGTGCTGCTTCCTAGGCACCATAAGCCATGTAAAGCTGTCCTTGATAGGGATGAAATTGGTCTGAACCTCGATAACTTGATGTATCCTGTATTCAACATCACTTGCGAGTGCCGAAGCAACGGTGTCTGATATGGTGATTCCGAGGGATTCTGCAGCATCCTAATGGACAGAAATGAGCGTATGTTACACCATATTCGATGTTGGATGCGTACCCGTATGGAATCCGGTTTGTATACGCCCGCAGGTTGTGCCTGCACCCCCTTGGCCTTTGGTTTGTTCATGATGCTCAAGTTGTCGACGTTACACGTGTTGTGACTTCACAAGGTGGCCCTTGCCTTTTTGGGAGACTAGGGTTCTGTTGCAAAGTCGTTTTTGCCATGCTTTCTCACAGCTATGACAGAAATCGGCAGCGCTCTCTGCGACTTGTCATTTACTGGCTTCTCATTTCTAGGTTGGCGCCTAACGACCCCTACGACCTACCATGTCCAGGAATTCGAATTCCTTAGCGATGCCTAATGTTACGGAGGCCAAGACAGCGCAGCCGATGCACTTTAGGCCAATCATGAGAAATCATTTCTTCTTTGCAACTGGTATACTAGGCTTGGTGAGTAGCCGATTAGATGGAATATTTCTCATTGGTTGATTTTTGAACAGCTGGGATGGATTGTGGCTTTAGCTAGCCAAGCAGTTGTAACGGCTAATAGCAAGTGCTATGTTTTCATTTTCGCGTATTTATTGATTGCGAAGCTTTGAATAGTTGGAAATGGGCCAGTCGGTTCCCTTTGGTTCGCTATCCTTGTCCAGGCATACGTGATCTTTTGGATCATCTATTCCCTGGCGGGCGGCACAGTAGCCATGCACCGAATACAGATATCCGTGTTTGCTGGTGTGGCTTTGGTCCTCGGAGTTGAGGGTGTCAACAGAAACATATTCTCCAGTGTCAATTCACAACAAGCGCTAGCAGCCGGATGGCTTGTCTCCGCGATTGTCGACATTCTTTGGATCGTCTACTTCACGTCGGAAGAGAACTCAAGGGTTCGCGCTATTGGTCAAATTCCCGATCCAGTGCAGCCACCTACAAGGCCTGTCTCGGCATATAGCACCTACCCGCCGAGCAACACCTCTGTTTTGCGGGACAGTCAGGCGGGGGCTCGCTTATCGGCAAATGTGAACCCCGCGGCGGTGGCAAGGAATACTGCTGGCCGTGGCGGCGCTTCGGGCATTCAAAGAGCCTCGGGCACTACTCCTGCCATCTCTCCGTCCCCAGCAGCTGGTCCAGCAAGCGCTGTTACGGCATCCATGGCCAGCAACCCCTCCAATCCGCCCCCCCAGGCGGCCGCTGATAACAGCGGCGCGACTACCGCTGTCTCTGGTCGATCTGCTCTCGGATCCGTCGCTATACATCAAGCGGAAGGTTTATTTGATTGTAATGTTCCATGCTCATACATTCGCATAACCATTGATCATGGTTCTCAGATAAGCATCAAGACCCTGGTGAACTATCCTTCTCAAAGGGCGAGGTGCTCGAATCATGGAGAAATCCGGGAAATGGTGGGAAGCTAAGAAATCCGATGGTTCTCGTGGAAGTGAGTTTCCCCTTTTTATCTCGCTGCAACCATTGATTTTTTTCTCAAGTTGTCCCTTCCAACTATTTGCGAATTCTTTGAATACCACTCCCTGTATATTGGTGACGTGTGACGATTATTCCTTTTTGCCTTCCCTAGGTTCCGTCTCTCACTCCAGCCGATCCCAGTTTCCTCCCAGACGCGGGAGCCATTCCTGTGGTCTTGATTGCTTAATGAGATGGTTATAGCTTCGATCCTTTAAATTAGCTCATGCCGCTTGATCATTCTGCACGACAATGTATGAATAGACCGATCCAAATACGATTGAACACAAGTGTGGGCATCCTCAGGAGGGTATACTCTACTACCCTGGTGCTCTAAGGCTGCATTGTTCATGTTCAATTACCGCATACCCTGAATTACGTAGTTTTCGTATCATCTAAGCGAAAGTTGCAGACAAAAGAGACACGTGATGTATGAGGCCGGAACCAGCTCTGAGCCTGAGACGTCTCAGCGAGGAAGCACCGGACACAAATCGGGCACTGCGAATCTTCAAACAGCATTCGTATAAAACCCCAAATGCATTCCAATGACATTGCTGATTTGTTGAATCTCTCTCCACTGCCATCATGCCCGAATTTTCCAATACCATCATTAGCCTTTTCCGCACCAAGAGGGAGGCCACAGAGCAGGTGAGGAGTGCAAGGATTAGCAGAGTATTCGAATCATTAGCTTTAGGGAGGATTATTGAGTGGAAAAGATCCCTCAGCCTACAATCCAAGTGATCCGATTCGTCTTTGGATCATCCAAGTTGGTGAGCTTCAAGGTTCCCCCTAGTAATCAACGTCCAGATTAACAATCCTTCAGGTGTGATAGTCATGACTGCAAGCTTGCTGTCACTAGGTCTACGCAGGCTTAGACAGCCCATGGTCATTGCTGAGGTTCTTGGGGGGATATTGCTTGGTGAGCTCAGCTTGAATCCAAGGTGTAGCGTCCAGGGGTCTGACGAAACGTAGGGCCAACTGCATTTGGTAGGTGCCCACTGATCTACTAGCGACTTTGTTAACCGTTGGGAAACTAAACATCGGATCTACTAGGACGCATCCCTGGCTTCACGGAGCATGTGTTCCCGACCGATTCCCGACCCTATCTCAATCTTGTTGCCAACATTGGACTGTGCCTATTCTTATTCCTCGTCGGTCTTGAAATAGACGGCGGAATAATCAAACGCAATGCACGCCTATCTGCCACAGTTGCCCTTGCAGGAATGATCCTACCTTTCGGGTTTGGCGCGGGTCTGGCTGTTCCGCTTTATCACGAATTCATCGACCCGAGTATCAAATTCACCCACTTTATGCTATTTACGGGAGTGGCGTACTCTATTACCGCATTTCCGGTTCTCTGTCGTATCTTGACCGAGCTCAAGCTCCTCGATACCACCGTCGGGATAGTCGTTCTATCTGCAGGCGTTGGAAACGACATAGGTGCGCGCATATGCAAACTGTTACCGTTCTATCGTCATTCGATTACTCAGTTGGGTGGACCCTCCTGGCACTCAGTGTGGCCCTAGTGAATGCTGGATCAGGCCTCACCGCGTTGTGGATACTGATGACTTGCGTTGGATGGACGTTATTCCTTCTTTTCCCCGTCAAAAGGGCACTTAGATGGCTAGCACGAAAGACCGGCTCCAGTACGTCATTTGCTAAACATCACCTTGATTTTTCTAATTGGCGTTGTAGTTGAGCAAGGTCCTACGGTATTCTTCATGACCGTCACGATACTATTGGTGTTTGGCTCTGCATTCTTCACCGACGTCATTGGCGTCCATGCGATATTTGGTATCATCACCTGTAGATTGTCCTCTGTCCTGGTTCTGATGATCGCCCTGAATAGGTGCATTCGTAGCTGGCATTATCATTCCAAGGGAAGGCGGGCTCACTATTGCACTCACGGAGAAATTGGAAGACATGGTCTCGATAATCTTCCTTCCACTGGTGCGTCCCGTCCAGCTACCCTCCGAGCGTTGGCTCATCGAAACAGTATTTTACTCTGTCTGGATTGTCCACGGACCTTGGTCTGCTGAACAACGGTCAGTTCGACCCGTCCGAGTCTTGATTCCAAGCTAAATTGGGTACTAGGTATAACTTGGGCTTACACAATCGCAATCATGTCTCTTGCCTTCACTGGGAAGTTCGGGGGGTGCACACTTGCTGCTCGGTACTTTGCTGGCTTCAATTGGCGCGAAGCCAGCGCCATTGGATCTCTCATGAGCTGTAAAGGGTAAGCATTGGCGGGGGACGACGTATGCCATTGATTGAATTCCTATTAGCTTGGTCGAGCTCATTGTATTGAATGTTGGGCTCTCGGCAGGCATCCTATCCCAGGTAAGATCCACCTTCCGCGAAGCATATACATGTTGATCGTCCATCGTCGGCTAGCGAGTCTTCTCCATGTTCGTCCTGGAGGCTCTGGTGCTTACCTTCATGACAACCCCGCTCGTGGTGGCGTTTTACCCACCTCGCTTGCGCGTCCGCATCACAGCTACAGGAACCTTCAATAACGTTGCTGATGATAAGGCGGGGCAAAGACAAGACCAAAAGTCTGGGTACAGTGAGACCTTCTCTCGAACACGATTCACAGTGGTTTTAGACAAGCTCGAGCACCTGCCCAGTATAATGGCTCTCACGCAACTCATCCGGCCTCATGACCGGGAACCAACTCGGCCAATCCGCTCCTCGGGGGAGGGTCGATCTTCCGCCTCATCCTCCAGGGACTCCCCTCGGTATCCATTGTCTATTGAAGCCCTCCGCTTGATAGAACTGTCAGATCGTGTCTCTGCCGTCATGAGATCATCGGCCTCCGATACGATACTGCACACCGACCCGCTGCTGGCCATATTCCGGATGTTTGGCCAGCTCAATGATCTGCCCATTACCCCCTCATTATCTATCGTCCCTTTCGACGACCTGTCTCACAGTGTGGCGGAGCACGCCTACAATCATGGGTCCGAGATGATCATGCTCCCCTGGCTACCACCATCTTCCGACACTGTAGATGATGCCGTGTATGATACTCCCCATACCCCAAAACCCCAGACGCCTAGGACGCAATCCAATAATCCATTCGATGCTCTATTCAAGGCCACCAACAATCCGATTGACAAATCGGCCTCTGCTCTGCACTCGCAATTCGTGCGCGGTGTATTCTCGCACGCGAAGACAGACGTCGCGCTCTTCGTTGACCAGATTGCAGCTGGTTCGGCCACCTGCAATGCTCAACACATATTCCTTCCATTCTTCGGTGGCCCAGATGATCGATTGGCCCTCGAATTTGTTGTGCAGCTTTGCGAGAACGTCACAATCACGGCTACAATTTTGCGTCTCATTAAGAAAGAAATGGATGTAACAATGGAGAAACCGCCGAATGCCCTGATCGACGACGGAGGTGCGGAAGAAGTCAATGTGCGCACTATAGCTTCGGTATGTCACCATTCAATGTTATCAAAAATGTGACGAGACGATGTTGGTTGCACAGAACATCGCTGGGTTTCCGGACACGGTCTATGGCCGCCAGAATACGGAGGTTCGCATGCAATCAGAAACGGCTGACAACTTGATATGGGCGCAATATTCGGCGAAACCAGAGGCAGATGGCCGGATATCACCGTCATCCCGCATGTCAGGACGGGTTGCTTTCAAGGATCTTGCTACCCCTATACCCCTACATGCTGCCATACATGAAGCCACCACGGAGATAGAGTCCCTGCACCGGACAAGGTTGCTGGTTGTGACAGGCCGATCAAGGAGATTGGCGGTGGAAAATCACCGCGATGAATTGAAGGATCTCATGGAGGAGTATGGTAATGTCGGGGCTGAGGTCAGGAAGACGATCGGAGATGTGGCTGCCGCTTTTGTTGTCGCGGGATGTGGATCGGGTATTCTTGTGCTTCAGGCTGCAACGAATCTTGGAGCTTGAATTTTGCAAGCTTAATGACACTTGAGGATGACGCCGGTGCTGTCACATACCCATGTAACCTAAATAACTTGTATCAATCTTGTATATATTTCCCAAAGGGCACTCCGGGAAACTATCCATACCAACTACTATTTATCCGCCAAGATAGGGGGCCAACGAAAAAATATTCAAAAATGAATGGACACACCCGGGATTGAACCGGGGACCACTCGCATGCAAAGCGAGCGTGATAACCACTACACCATGTGCCCGTTGGATTGGGAGTCGCCTTATCCTTTATGTTCACGCCGGTTACACACGAGCGCCGATCCCAGGCATCCATGCAAGAATTCATCCTCACCACACTCTCAGGACAAGAACCGAATGGCGTGGTATGTTTACATCCACATGGACCACATGTAGAAATCATCAGGGCGATAGGTACAATACTCTCCATAGCACCGCCATCGTCTCCCTGCCTGAGGCCACCTCTGCCTTGGGTCCGGAATGCGCATGTGTCCGTTTCCGCAGAAGCTACGAATGGACGGCACGCACACTGCAACGAGCGCCATGACTGTCCAGAGTACGGGTCGTTCGCACCTTCTGCATCGAGTAATGGTAATATCATTCAACTTCCATTGCGCAAGGCTTGCGCGGTATGCGTTATCAGCGACCGTGGACCCCGGTGCCTGTTGGTATGAGGGGGTGAAATTAACACAAGATGGGGATAAACAGGCGGACTAACGTGGATAGATGTAGGAGGCAATGTGAGATCCTCGGCCCCCACATGAAGCGTCAGCGATCGAAGTCTTGGGAGATAGAAAGCCAGCAGGAGAATCAGATCAGCATCAAAGCTGCGTTGGGAAAGTACGAGGGTTTTGAGACAATTTTCAGCGGGAAATGAAGAGAGAAAGTTAAAAAGGTCCGGGCGTGGTAAAATATTCTGGATGGAAAGTTTAACCAGAGAGTGTGATATGGCGTGAAAGAAATGACTTGTGTGATCCTGATTGGTGACCAAGGTGACCTGAGCGATCTCCAGCGAAGCAAGGTTTAGAATGCGGAGTTCCGGGAGTTCGAAAGGTGCAATGAGGGTTGGGAAAGATAAATTAAGGTGGTGGATTCTATCCTGGTGTTTGTTCAGAAAATCGAGGGTACCGTGAGCGGCAGTGAACGGCGTTCCAATGCTTATGGCCCGGATGGTCAAGGAGTGGAGGCGTTCGAAGTTACATAGTCGCTGGAATAGCCAATCGAATAAAGGAAACACGTTGCCTTCAATGGAAAGCTCTTCAAGAGTTCCATGGAGGCTGTTCGTGAATTCACAAACGGGTGCAAAATAAGAAGGTATATTGACGTTAAGCAGGTTTTGCAGTGTCAAGTTCAAGTGTAACACCCGGAGATTCGTGCACTGGATTTTGGGCGGGGGAACGAATGCACGGAAACCGCTTGCCGGCATGATCAATCTGAGTGTACGGAGGTTGGAAGCGAACGTAGGCCAAGCTTCATGTATTCGCGGTGCTTCATAGCTACCCATGATTGGGTGATTGGAAACTATGGTGTATTCCTCTAGACAAGTGAGATTGCGCATTATTTCCAAGAAAACCTCTATTCGCGACGCGTTCGACATTTCTGGGCAAGGCACGGGTAGTGGTGGCCATTTTATGGGGCGCAGCGGCCGAGACGAAGGGCGCAAGATATAGTTAAGTTTCGTTAGAATGGCCCGGGGTGTGTGCCAGCTGCTGGCTTGTGGGGGTGGATCTAGAATATCGGGTGGTGGCTCAGGCTCATCTGGAAGTTCTCGAAGGAGTTCAGAATCGATGTAGAACGACCTCACGTTACGCGCGGTAGATGGGTCTCTGGTGTTTGGTCAGCTTGAAATATATGGTCCAGAGATTCAGGAGATTATTACAGCAGAGGCTTGAGTTCGCGTTCCCAATTTGAGCATCGGTAGAGCATCACTTCGCGAAGTCGCGCTCTTCGGGCTGCTGCGTAGAACTGTTGATTGACGCTCTTCAATCTATCCAGCGCTTCGCCAGGGATATACGAAAAGATACAGGTCCAAACGTCGGCTGGAAGTGAAATTGTTGGGGCATGTTACCTGGTTTGTGATGCTCAATTCCATCCCCGAGAGCCAAGATATTCAAGGAACTTACCTGGCTTCAGCTAGCTAAGTTCAAGCAGTATGTTCTTGTGGGGGAAGTTGGCAGGTCCTACCTCACGGTTTTATAGACGCCCAAGCCGCTTTAAGTAATTTCGAAGGATGTTTATAATTACAGTGAGCGTGAGTTTCAGCCAAATATCGGCAGCATTAATGATATAGGCTCGGGGTAAAGGTCTTTCATTTAGCCGCTGCCAGACTCACAGAAAACCAACGGTATCCATATCTCCCTATTCGTTATATGAACCCCCCTTTCAGATCCAGTGCCCTTCAATTGCATCAGTAGGAAAGACTTCCACATCCATGCCAAGTTCCCTGAACACCTGTTGAACTGACTCGTTACTCTCACTTGCTTGAGCGGCATCAAGTGCTATGGGAGTGAAGCGTCACCCTCTGCCTTTCGAGAATCCAATATCCGACTCACCATCACCTCTCCCTTCTCCAAGACTTGTCTCGACATCTGCGTCATCCTTCCTTGCGGCAATCAAAAGCAGTTCCGCTCCCTCGTAATCGAGGAGCTCGGGAGTCTCGCAGCTGGTAAAGCGCAATCCGTAGGATTCTCTCCCTTTAGTCCCTTTGCCAAAAACATCACGAAGGATGTGGTCGGGGTAATCGGCCCCCTTCCCGTGTGCCTGCCGTGGGCCGTAGCTGGTGCGAGCGGGTTTTTAGCCTGAATTACAAACGAGGCTGCTTTGTGGATGCCTAGCGAGACCTGGACATCGCCCAGCTCGGCTGGATGGGAAATGTGGTAGCCGAGATGAGCTTCACGTTGCGATGGCACCCGGGGGTCGTTGTTGACAATGGCATAAACACCTCGAGCAACAAGCCGGGCAGGTTCTTCATGTCTTATCCCTTCGTGATCATGATGGTCAGGGTGAGGATTTCCTGGGTGACATCTTCTTGACTAACCTCGGGTCTTGGTTTGGTACGACTTCTCGCCCAAGCCCTTCTCTAGCAGCTGCAAATCATCGCCCACACTCGTGACAGTGGCCCAAAATACCCCCCTCTTACCCGCTTGCGGCGCGTTTGTATCAGGAAGCTGTTTCTTTCCGATAGTAATGAGCCGAAAGTGCTGTCTAGGATCATCGAGTGGAGCGGGCGCAGGTACAGCATCTGCACCAGGCTGGAGTATCTTCATTTCTGAATCCGGCTCGCTTTTTTTTGCGTGTTCACTTTGCTGGCTGCTGAAACCAGGGGGGCGGGGACGAGTAACATGTGTAAATTCTTCACTTCGTCAATCGAATGGGCTTCCTTCACTTGAACCCGGGGACGATAGAAGAAATAGATATGCCCCCTCTCGGTGGTTCCTTTCGGCTGATCAGCATTGCTTAGGGTTACCCGGACCGTCTCACCTATGATGCGCTGTGCATTGCTTCCGTGCAACTCCGGCTCATTGGCACCCTCAGTTTTCACCTTTTTAACTGGTGGCTCCTCTGCCAAATTGTCAGCCTTGCCAGGGATGTCGTGCTTTTCTCCAACTTCAGCTTGTGCTTCATGTCTGTTTCTCTGCGTTTTCTTCGCTGCTTGGCTGCGTGTCGTAGGCATTTTAAATATCCGAACACATACACCATGAGATTATATGGATTCATGCACATGTGACGTCATTATGGCACTTGTATGATACACCTACACATCATTCGCGCATGTCCCTGACGGCTCCGCCCATGCGTTCGGAAGCAACAAAATGCTGGCGCTTTTCGAGATCTAGATGGTGTTAGAATTGGAGGGCCGAGCTAAACGACAACCCACCATGCGCCCACATTGCAGCCCCAACACGATTGGAAATGGTAAACACAAGGCCTATGATAGGTAAACCTTCTAAAAGGGCTGCTGTAAAACCGAAGGCTAGTAACGTTAATGTAGCACTACAAATATAATCAAAAGAGCGTACTGCGATAATCCCATTTACGCTCCTCCATAAAGACAGCAACTTCACGTTCCGTCATCTTTTTTGATGCAAAATACTATCATGTAACGAATAGGTATGCTGAGCATGGGCAAGTGCATGGAGCCTACCTGTCGATGAAGGTTGTGGGATGTCCCAAGAGCTTTAAACCAGGCGGCCAAGATTATCCCAATGACGGGATAAAAACCAAACGGAATCAACAAGACTGCGGCTGGATAAGCGTTCCAGTCTTGATATTTCAATGGAGCACTTACCACGTTTATTAAGAACAAGCCTGCACTCCCACCAAGCCATTTATAACGCAAGGGATCAGAAACAGGCGGAGGGTTATCCCATTCCTCTACATAAGGCTTCCAGAAATCGGGTCCTTTCCCTCGGGAAACCATCGTTTGGTTCCAAGCACGTTCGCGCGCGATACGAATGTTCTTGAACAGGAAAAACTTGAGGATGTAGGTTACTTGAGATCCTAGGAAAAGAACAGCAGCATCTGGAGAGCAAATATCAGCACGAATGATGCCATGCGGAAGGATTGACAGACAAGTATGAATGTTGAAGGGAACTTTGAACCCAAATAGGGTGTCGTTGGACAGGCCAGTAACTCGAGGTGAGCTGAAGGCGGATTAATGGCTTTCGAGGATGGGTTGTATATACACACTTGGACAAAAATATTTCGATGAATCCCTTCTGTAGTTTGAATGTCAATAATGACTGTCAAGAGCTCGTAAGGCTGATTGTACTTGAAATAAATGGGTACTACACACCCATATAACCCCCACAATGACCCCGCGTCGGGTTGCATGTCTACACTTGTCCCATGCGGGGACATACAACAGTTTGTCGGTACAGAATCTGTACACGCCAACAATAGCATATGAAGGGGGGAACTCTAGTCGAAAATTTGCTCTAGCAAGATGAGAAGGGACATGTTCTTGGGAGTTGTCAAATAACGCGTTTTGTGCTCCTGGTCCTTGCGATATCGACATTGCGGTTAGCTTGACGGTCCAATCGGGAAATGCCGAGCGCCGGCGTGAGGAAATATTGTCATGACCCTTGCCGCAGTCATGACGCCAATACATAACAGTCATCATGTTCGCCCACGGCTGCAACCAAAAATACCACCATGGCTGATCTGAAGCGCTTGCCCGACGCGTCGGCGATATCAGACGCATCACAGCTTGATATACTGAACCTTAAAGGAGAACCCGTCAAATTCGGTTCTGTGTTTGAGAACGATAAAGTCATTGTGGTCTTTATTCGTAAGTGAGAAGAATTCTGGTGTTGCTGGTGCTTGGGGTGCTGATTGAAGAGCTAAACCTCAGGCCATTTCTTTTGTGGGGTATGTAGTAGCCGTTCTGGCTCATTGCTGAAATTAACGTGAATTTCTCCCAGAGTTGCCAGGTAGGTTAACCACAAGAATTTGGCGAACGTGAACCAACAACCAGGTAGTCATACATCAAACAGCTTGCTTCCGTCTCCCAGAGTGCGTTAGAAGCGGCCGGAGTAAAGATCGTGGTAATTGGATGCGGGGAATGGAATCCTATCACGACCTACGCCGGTACGTGGATCACATTTCTCTTGCCAGTAGTATCTTGATGAATATTTCTTGCAGAATTCACTGACTTCCGAGGCGAGATATACGCTGATCCATCCCGCAAACTTTACAGAGCGCTGGGGACGGATATCGAAACTACCGCCACGACACCTGCCGGACAGCAGAGACGCAGCTATCGCACTACTAGTGTCTTCGTCAATGCCACGCAGAGTATATGGGTAAGTCTTTTTCATGGCTCCTGAAAATATGCAGATTCAATTACGCAACCCGTTCGTTTAGCGGATGCTCCAGAATCCGAAATTGATTGGCAAACAGGGAAACGTGTCCCAACTTGGTGGTGATTTCATCTTTGGCCCCGGTGAGCGTCATGAGTATTTTCACCCCCGCAGGGATGTTTAAACAGATTAGGTGCTCAATGCACATTCGCGTCGCGAATGCAACACACAGAAGACCGTGCGCTTTCTCTCTTCTCTCTGCTCTGGCGCGACATCTGCTGATTATAAATTTAGACGTTGAATACACCGACCTCATGAGTGCTGCTGGCGTTACAGTGTAATCGCATTTCTTCTCTAACCACATATGTCTCCAATAAAATACACGTGACTGCCTGTGTCGTTTGGGGCTTGAGTGTAAATTTAAAATCTGTCATCGCTCCTTGACCAAAGACCACCACCACCACCCCGTGGGAATTTTTCTCATGGGGGAGACCTCTATCCATCCGCTCATCTACTGACCCCTGGACTTGGAGTTCACTACCTTTTCTACTGATTCATGGTCTACGGCGTTGTTCGACACCATCGATTCAAGATCGGGCTTGATCGCCCATCACCACGCTCATTCCTTCAACATTTATCCTCTTGCATCACCATTACCAAGATAACCAATCATGTACCCGCATCCTTACCATGGCTTTTAGCCTGGTCCACACGATTACCGAGTGTATGCTATCGCTGGAAGACATAGTCGCCCATACCTACACCAACGACATACAAAACCAGCATGAACAATGATTAATCAGCTTTGACGGAGGGAAGATGGCATGAGACTACGCTACTCAGGTGTTAGATCTGGAGCCGGACGTCCCGAGTTTGACCGCATATCCCTGAAAAGGGTCGGGTTCCAATTTCATTGTGTCCGTGTCATTGTCACTAGACGCAGCCGGCCAGGAGGGGGGGGATCAGGGAAGACGGTGATATGCAAAGAGGCTTGTGGCCAAAACCAACCACAAAAACCAACTAAGTAAACAACACCTAGATAAGATGTTGAGTGAGCGAGTGTTTTAGATTAACAACAAACAAAGCCTCCTAAGGACTCTAGAAGAGTTCTCAAAGACTGCGAGGGGACCCGCTTTGGATGCGACCTCGACGCGTACGACGCGCGAGAGGGGAGATGAACGAATGGAATGGACGCGAGGGCGTCCGGGAACTGGGAACTTAGCGTAGAATGAGTGCGACGCGAGTCGCGCTCTCAAATCTTCGGGCGCGGTGCGACGCGAGACGGCGTACACCAATACGCAAGACTTCTTTGACTGCGATCGGGCGACTTGGTCACAGACCGATTACGTGAATGCGAATGAACGTGGAGGAGTGCGACGTGCGACTCCTGTAGGGAACGTGGATAGTCTACTCTGAGACTGCGAAACTGAGCTATGAACTCTGAGGGGGAAACTCTGCTAGATTCTCTCTGTGGAAAGCGAAGTATGTACATGGCCTATATACTGTGGGCGAGTCGCGGCGTATGTAAGGGTCTATGTACGATGCGATGGACCGCCGATCATGTCCTGAGTCCGGTAATCTAAAGTGAAATAAGAGAATATGCAACAAACCCGGCGCGATCGCGCGTCCGCGTCTTGCTCGGGTCACCTAATGGGCACGTTGTCGAGGTCTCCGGGCCTCATGGAGGCTCTCGCGGTGATGTTGGTACGTGTCGCAGTCGGTGTGGGTCGAGGCGCATTAGGGTCTCTTGTTAGGAAGTACTGAGTGCGCGCGGAGCCGTGTTGAGGCGCGATCCCGTATGTGCTGAGCTGTGGAGAGGGTCCTATACGAGTGCGACGGCCTCGCATCGTATATATATGGGGTGCGGCGAGCTGATCCTGTCCGTTATCATGATGTTGATGCGGTCCGAGGCCGTTGTGTGGGCTTGTGGGTGCGCGCGTCGAGCCTGGCGAGTCGCGCTGATCTTATCTTGGTGCGAGATGTGGCCTACGAACCCATAAGCGCGCGGCGCGCTTATCAACGGAGAGTTGGGAGAAGGACTGGGGTGAAAGAGGGAGGAATAGATGAAGAGAGAGTTGAGTCGCTCTTTGCGCCCGGGTGAGCCATATCGCCCGTCCAAAGCCATACAGGCCACGACATATCGTTTGATGGAAGACGGGGACTTTATCACCCCTTTTGCACCGTGCTGCAGCGCATCCTCGGCAGCCGCCCCAGAAGAGGGCAACACCATCAGCACCATTGAATTTATGAGATGTAAAAGAGAGGCAGGGGTGTTGTGGACACCACCTGTCACGACTCGCTCTTTTCCTTTCTTTCCTCTAAGTCTTTTCCATCTTATCTTATCTTATCCCCTTATCTTATCAGAGCTTATCATATCTTATCAGGGGTTTATCTTATCTTTCTCAAATCCTTATCGCAGACCATCACGTGTTCGCTTATGTAAGCCAAACCGCGGTTTTGCATCATGGATCACGCATGCTTTAGGATATTACTTTACTTTGTTTTCTTTCTCTTTTATTGCCAAACACTCTAGAAGTACTTAAGGCTTTTCACATGTATTATGTACGCTAATTCGATTCTCTTTGGTTTCCGTCTAATAAACGGTGTGCTGAGGCTCAGTCGTATTCACATCTTTCTTTCTTTCTCTTTATTCATTCTACTTGAGAGACTGCCGCATCCTTTTGGGTGTATTAGGCGTGTCCTTACAGAAGAATCGAATTCTTAACGCGGCCCTCTCTCGCTTTCGGCGTCAAGCTCGCGCCCTACTTCAACATTCACCACCTTTGGATTCATCATTGCAGCTTCGATCTAATTGATCTGCAGTCTTGGGTCTCAAGTACAACAACCACTTTTCAAACAGAAACACCAGTTGCGATCTAATTGCTCTGGTGCCTTTTGTGCGAAACACAAAGTACGCATTTTCCTCCATTACCTGCACTCCAATTCCGTAAGAGCGACACGACACTCTCCCACTGCACGTCTGCCCCACACCTTGCGCAGGATCAGCGTTTAAGGGTTAGGAGCGTGTAACGGTCAGACGCCTCCTACAGGCATTCTTTGGAACACCCTGACCTGAGTACGGTCGTCCCTCTTCCTGGACTCTGTTCGTGGGAACTGCCGCCCCACGTCCTATTTAGGCAATATGTCGGACCCCTACACATGGGTGTCTGATGATAAGATAGCGTATCTTGAAAAACGCATGTTAATATATCGGTCCCAATTGGACGCGATATTACGGGATACACCCCCGACTACTCCCACCCCTATACCACAACCCATCGTCCAACTACAACATCAAATCGAGATGTTGACGACGTTAATGGAAGGAATGATGAAAGATATTCAAATCCGAAACGAAAGGATTGAAAATCTAACTAAACGATTGGAAGAAAACAAATCACTTCCATCCTCAGCATCTGGCCATGCATTTCGGTTGGCTGAGTTATCATTTCACGAATTCCCTCCATTACCAATTTCCTTGGCCACTGCGCCTATTACACCAGCGCGCCCCTATTTGTATTCAGCACCGAGCGAAAGCTCATCGGGGATGTCAACCCCAATTATGAAGATTATTTCTCCACGTCTCGATATTAGAAAATTAGAAGCTGCGACTGCCCGTTGAGTTTCAAAGAAAATACAAAAACAAAAGAAAATAAATAAAAACAAATTATGTTATCATTGTAGTTTACCAGGACACTTACGTAAAAATTGCCGTACTTATAAAAAACAAAAAAATTTTCTATCTTCTCCCATTCCTGTAAAAGTAGTTTCTTCTTTTTCCTCTGTATCAACGGTAACCAAACCGAACAATTTCTTTTCTCCTCTTTCGGTAGATAGTATGGAAACTGATGATGATGGCAACATCAAAATTGGTGGACGGTTCTTTTCTCCTTTAAATATTCCTATAAACATTTCTACTTTAAATAGTTTACCTAATGTATCGAAGGTTATGCTACCGGAAAAGGCACGGGTCGGTGATATCAAACCGTTCCCAGTTATTTCGATTAACGGTGCTCAAGGGTCTGCTCTGGAGAAGCAACTTAACGAGTACGAAGCTCATTTCGAAGGAAAACGAGTAGAGCGTAGTAAGGGTCTTGGGGTTCCGTCTGACGTCCGTCCAGTGAAGCTGGGTCCCGGCGTTACGAACCTGTCGACCAATCAGGAGCCCTTGAATGGGTCATCTGTCGGTTTTCCCATAAGCGGAAATTACTTTATTCGCACACTCAATTTGGATCGAGAGCTTAAAATGTCGATCACAATGACGACATTAGATACACATGCGACGGCCAACACACAGGCCTTATTGGATAGCGGAGCTACCGGTTCATTCATTGATAAAGCTTATGTAAAAGAAATGGGTTGGACTACACGATCGTTACGTCACCCTATACGGGTATTTAATGTTGACGGTACTGAAAACGCGGCTGGATTTATTTCCGATGAAATTACCTTGATGGTTTCCCACAAGGGCCATAAGGAACGAATGTTATTTGAAGTGACGACACTCGGAAAAACTAAAGTTATTTTGGGACACACATGGCTTAAGAAGCATAACCCCACGATCGACTGGACGACTGGGGAGGTCTCTATGAATAGATGTCCGGCGGAATGTAACGTGGCTATCCGCGCGGCTAAAACTCAAAAGAAACGTAAGGCCATGGCTTCGCGCTGGCAGTATAAAACGACGCTCGAAGAGGTTGATGATGAGGATTCCGACCGTGTCATAGGCGGGATCATAGTGGAACAGGAAGGAGCCCTCTTAGAGGAGATTCGTTTTGACGAAACGGTCTACGAGGTTGTTGCGGAACACTTTGTGCGCACAGTGGAGATTGAGGAGAGCTTTGATGCCCCTCCATTGATAAGCGGTTTACCGGAGCCTACCGAACCCGGTTTAGAAGAAAAGATACCCCGTAGGTTTAGACGGTGGTTAAAAGTTTTTGAAAAGAAAGCGTCGGAGCGGATGTCCGAACGCAAGACATGGGATCATGGAATTGAGTTAAAAGAAGGATTTGTGCCCAAGAAGGCCAAAGTTATTAATCTATCGCCTACCGAACAAAAGGAGGTCGACGACTTTTTAAAGGATCAGTTATCTAAAGGCTACATTCGCGAAAGCAAGTCTCCGCAGACGTCCGCTGTCTTTTTCGTACCAAAGAAGGATGGCAAGAAACGCATGGTACAGGACTACCGATTCCTTAATGCGTGGACAATCAAAAATAATTATCCGTTACCGATGATCGCCGACTTAATTGATAAAGCGGGAAAGTCTAAATGGTTCACAAAGCTCGACCTACGCTGGGGCTACAATAACGTACGGACAAAAGAGGGCGACGAATGGAAAGTGGCGTTCACCACGCATCGCGGTTCCTTCGAGCCATTGGTTATGTATTTTGGTTTATGTAATTCACCGGCTACCTTCCATGAACGCATTACTCCGAGAGCTTATCGACGAAGGACATGTGGTCGTATATATTGATGATATCCTTATCTTTACCGACACGCAAGAAGAAAACGAGAAGATCGTCGAACGGGTTCTCCAGATCCTATTAGACAACGATTTATTCTTGAAACCGGAGAAATGTTCATTCAGTACCCAGAAGGTGGAATTCCTAGGGTTAATATTGGATAAGGGAGTTGTACGGATGGCTGAGGATAAAACGGACGCGGTTAGTAAATGGCCGGTCCCGAAGACAGTCCGGGAAATACGGAAATTCCTGGGATTCGCCAATTTTTATAGACATTTTATCGAAGGGTTCTCCAAGTTAGCGGGACCTTTAAACAATTTATTACGGAAGGACTCGAAGTTCGAATGGACTGAAAAGCAACAGGTTGCCTTCGATACGCTGAAGAAACGTTTTACGTCGAACCCGATCCTGGTTACGGCAGATCCTAAACGAAAATTACGCGTGGAGTCGGACGCTTCGGACTTTGCTACTGGTGGTATTTTATCTATGTTATGCGACGACGGTAAATGGAGGCCGTGCACTTATTATTCCAAATCTTTATCTGACGTAGAACGTAATTATGATGTACATGACAAAGAGATGCTGAGTATCATACGATGCTTGGAAGCTTGGCGTCATTATTTAGAAGGCGCGGACAAAACTGTAGAAATATGGTCGGACCATAAAAACTTACAATATTTCATGACTAGTAAAAAACTTAATCGTAGACAGGCTCGATGGGCTCTTTATTTATCACGTTTCGATTTCTTACTTATTAACAAACCCGGAGCGGCTATGGGAAAGGCCGATGCTCTGTCCAGGAGAACAGATCTAAAGAGGGGTGTAGAGTCCGATAACGATGACGTCACACTCTTAAAACCCGAATTCTTTTCTATTAAAGCCCTTCAGCAGGGTCATGTGCTCTTGGACGGCCATGAAGAAGAGTTGTTGAAAAAGATTAGGAAGTCGAAGGATTGGGATGAAGCAGTGGTTAAAGCGATCGAGGAGTTGAAGCATTTGGCGACTAAGCGTTTGTGTTCAGAGGAGTGGTCCGAAGAACAGGATTTAATACTGTTCAGAGGAAAGGTTTACGTTCCGAAGTTGCCGGATGTCCGTCGAGAGATTGTTAAGCTACATCACGAGTCGGTCGTTACTGGACACCCAGGACGAAATAAAACATTAGAGTTAATTACGCCAATTACTGGTGGCCTGGTATGGCTAAATTTATATTTTCCTACGTCGACGGTTGCGACAAATGTCAAAGGCACAAGAATTTCCCCGCCCCTCCTGTTGGAAAGCTCGTACCGATGAGTACCCCGGTCGAACCCTGGAAGGCTGTGTCCTGCGACTTTATTACTGGATTACCATTATCATCCGGATATAACGCTATCGTAGTTGTTGTTGATCGTACCTCGAAAATGGCACATTTTATTCCTACACGTCTGAGACGTCTTCACTTGGCCTTGCTAAATTATATCGCGATTTTATTTGGAAACATCACGGTCTTCCGGATTCAATTATTTCGGATCGAGGACCTCAATTTGCATCTGTGATGATGAAAGAGTTGAACTCTTTGTGGGCATTCAAACTAAATTATCGACAGCTTATCACCCGCAGACGGATGGACAAACCGAACGCGTTAATCAGGATATGAAGCTTATTTAGAATTTTATTGATCATCGACAAACTGACTGGTCGGAATGGCTCACTTCAGCGGAGTTCGCACATAACAACGCAATCCACTCTAGCACGAAGATTTCTCCTTTTTATCTTGTTAATGGCCGGCATCCGCGCATGGGTTTTGAACCGATACGTTCCCAGAAGAATGAGACGGCTATCGAATTCGCCGAGCGAATGAAACATATTCAGGAAGAAGCGCAGGCTGCCCTTATTAAATCCCGGGATGAAATGAAACGTTATGCCGATCAACACCGTGGAGATATGCCGAAGTATAAAGTAGGCGATAAAGTATGGCTAGAGGCTAAAGATCTAGACATTAAACGTCCGTCGAAGAAACTCGCGGAACGTCGTATTGGTCCCTTCGAAGTCTTAGAACTCGTTGGTACACATGCGGTTAAACTAAAATTTCCCAGCTCGATTCGTATTCACCCGGTCGTGAACGTTTCCCGTATCTGTCCCTTTACCCCTCCTATTGCTGGTCAAACATCCGCACCACCCCCTCCAATTGATATCGACGGCGAGTTTGAATACCACGTTGAGAAATTCTCGATTCGCGTCTGGAATGAGGACGACTTCAGTACTACGTTCAGTGGGAAGGATATTCCCAGAACATTCTACTTGGGAGCCGATGTGAATCTCAAAAATTCTATGGATCTAGTCAACGATTTCCATCGCAGGAATCCATCAGCACCACGGAAGATACAGGGTATCTCACAAACTCAGTTCGATAATCTATTCCAACCGTATACCAATTTCACTGTCCCTGAGGGATCCCTCTTATTCGCGCCCTAGAAGGGGAGTAATGGATTTTATTTATATTTCTCATAACATGTGTAGCGAGCAGACAATTCGAGTTTGACGAACCATGGATATTCTCCAAAGAGTTCTCCTTGTTGTACTGTGTACGCCCCTTTGTTTGCCGCACTGGAGTCATTCTTCGCTTGAGGCGATGCGGAGTTTTTCTTTTCTCTTTTTCTTTCTCTCTATCATTTTCTTTATTTTTCCGGAGGAAAAATCCTAGAAGGGGAGTTATGTCACGACTCGCTCTTTTCCTTTCTTTCCTCTAAGTCTTTTCCATCTTATCTTATCTTATCCCCTTATCTTATCAGAGCTTATCATATCTTATTAGGGGTTTATCTTATCTTTCTCAAATCCTTATCGCAGACCATCACGTGTTCGCTTATGTAAGCCAAACCGCGGTTTTGCATCATGGATCACGCATGCTTTAGGATATTACTTTACTTTGTTTTCTTTCTCTTTTATTGCCAAACACTCTAGAAGTACTTAAGGCTTTTCACATGTATTATGTACGCTAATTCGATTCTCTTTGGTTTCCGTCTAATAAACGGTGTGCTGAGGCTCAGTCGTATTCACATCTTTCTTTCTTTCTCTTTATTCATTCTACTTGAGAGACTGCCGCATCCTTTTGGGTGTATTAGGCGTGTCCTTACACCACCCTTGGGAGACTGAAGACAAGGTCGCCATGTAGCGAGAGCATACCATGGTGTGGGAGATGAGGGCAGTCGCAGGAATCCTCGGCTAACCTTGTCAACTTTAAGCGGCTACTTAGTTTACATACCCCTCAATCGGTAACGGCCAAATACCTTCGATGACTATTTTGCTCTTTTTTCTTTTTAGGTGTAGATTTTGTTGTGTAGTTTCATAGGCTGTCACCGTACGGAATGATATACCCTTGAGTTAAAAAAAAAAAAAAAAAAAAAAGAGTGTAAATCTGTAATTTTATTTTTAAAACTCTCACATTTACATATGTAGGATTACATAAAATGACTTCTTGAGCAGCCACGGTGGGCAGCGGGCGCCGAGCATAGCCCACGAAACTTCAAGTCATTGTCGCCTAGCATTGATATGAGTGAGCAAGTTGAACCACACACAAGCAGGTCCCCAAGTGTCGGTACTAATTAATTTCAACCAGGTTCGTAGTGTTTCCTGAATGTTAGGGAAAGTACTAGAATCAAGTGATGCTGGTCGACTAGATAACATCATGCCCAGCGCAATCTCACTTCCGCCTGACATCTGGAGCCACATTTTCACATATATCCCCTCTGAAGCGTTCAAGGTAATAGGAAGCGTCAATCGACAGTTCTACGCTGCAGCCGTGAAAGCACGATTCCGCAGGGCAGTGGTTTCCGGGTATTCAAATTGGGAACACGAGCTCAAGCCGTTGCTGTAATATCTTGAATCTTCGAGTCACTTATCGCAAGCTGACTTGCGCCAGAGACCCATCCACTGCGCGGAACGTGAAATCGTTCTGCATTGATGCTCACTCCTTGAAGAGCTCCAATCGAGCCTCCACCTACCCCACCTGAGACTCCACCCCCACAAGCCCGCACTCGCACCCCCATTCTAACGAGGCTCAGCTATACTTTGCGCCCTTTGTCCCGACCGCGGCGCCCCATAAAACGGCTGCCGTTGCCCATATCCTGTCCAGAAACATCACGCAAGTCACGGATAGAGGCTTTCTTGGAAATAATGCGCAATCTCACTTGCCTCGAGGATTACACCATAGCTTCCGATGACTCGCGTAACGAAATACCACGGATACACGAAGCTTGGGCTACCTTTGCCCCAAACCTCCGAAGGTTCTGGCTATTCATGGAAGCAGGCAGCTTCCATACCTTTATCCCCCCGCCTGGGGTCCAGTGCACCAATCTCCGGAGGCTGCGCCTGTCGTCGACGGTGCAAAATTTGCTCGACGCCAATATACCCCTTCGTCTTACACCTGTTTGCGAATTTATCAATGGTCTCCATGAAACCCTGGAAGAACTTTACATTGATGAAATATATTTCCTACGTTTGATTGGCTATTTCAACAACTCCACCACCTCAAACACCTTCATACCTTGACCATCCAATCAAACCGGATTATGACAGACACTGGAGGCCCAAATACCTTCCCCCGTGGTGTCATTGACTTTATAAACAAACACCAAGATGAAATTCGACACCTTTATTTATTTTCTCGCTCCCGGTTCCTCCGCTTGGGCTCTCGGAACTTCACATCTCGAATCTTGTTTCACTCGAAATCACTCAGTTCAACCTAACCGCCGATTGGTATAGCACGAAACATCTCCTCCACGCTGCGTCGCATTCTCTGGTTGAGCTCTCCCTCCAGGACTTCTTACCCCGTCGGGACCTCTTCATTTTTCTTTCCATATTCCCTACCGAAAATTGTCTTGAAACGCTAGTGCTAGCTCAACGCAGCTTTGACGCCGACCTGATCCTGCTGCTGGCCTTCTACCTCCCAAGACTCCGATCATTGAAACTTCACGTGGAGGCTGAGCTTCTCTTATTACCCCCCACTCTCATGATGTTGGTTGCCCCTGCGACGCTACCTAATTAAAATTGTACTCATCTCGTGTTTGTACCTACAGGTATTTCCGCCCAATGATGAATATCGGGCAAGTCTCTCAGGTCTCGCGTCATGGGGATTACAGGACATCACAATTACTAGATGTAGGGTGTGCAGACGACCTGTCCTCTGGACAGTCATGGCGCTCGTTGCGATGTGTGTACCGTCTATTCGCAGCTTCTGTGGGAATGGGCACATGCGCGTTCCAGACCCCAGAAAGAAGTGGCTCGGAGTTAGGGGACAATGGCGACCTGAGTGCCATGGAATGTTCGGGTATTGTAGTAGCGGACCTCATGATGATCACTGGCACTTGCCATGGACGTACTGATCAATATTCTGGAGCACACAGCTTTGAAATTCACGTCTATTTACTGAAGGAAATCTTTCGAGTTGATATAATATAATCATGCTACTGAAACGCAAACGTCAAACAATATATAGTACCCTAATCAGCAGCTTGAATCGTATTCAAACCATGGATGTCGCAGCACTTCCGCCATGTTAATCCTATCCTGGGGACGGTATCTTAGCATTTTCCCTAATAAATCCGCCAAGAGTTCAATTTCTTCCGCTTCTAACCGGGTCCCCGTCTTTTCAATCATATTACCATCATCTGTGTCTGGGGGATCGTCTTGCTCCCCAATCTCATTCAACTTTTGAGAGATCGAGCTCTTGCTGGAGGTCAAGAGTACCCCTTGTTTCATTTGTTCCTCTTCTGATTTAGGCTCACCAGTCTCGTCAAACCACGTATGCCGGTCGTCCCATCTGCTCCACCAGGGCTCAGGGAACCGTCCGAGAGTTTCAACGACTTGCTTCAAAACTAGGGCTTCGCTGCCGAAAAGGGAATCGAAGAGCGGGCAACCTGCTCTGATCTCAAAGATAGTGCACGCCAGTGCCCAGACGTCGGACGCAAAGCTGAGTTTCATGTCAAAGAAAGCTTCTGGAGATAAATAATGGAGTGGTGTGGCTGGCTCGTGTTGAGCCTTCATTTGGTCAACGACGAATGATTGGCCAAAGTCAATAAGGAGAAGGTCTTCCTTGAGGAATGAAGGTGAAGCTAGGCGGGACATCTCAATAGGCGCGACTACATTTGAGGGTGCATAAGAATCCGGAATAGATTTATCACGGCGGACGACTTCCTCCATTTCAGGATCGCCCAATTCTTGGTAGACGTCATCGTCCGACCACTGGAGAGCTTTATCGGACATCTGAAGGAGGAAGTTGGACGATGTCAGGTCTGAAAAAGTACCCAGAATAAAATCATCAAAACTTTGCGAATAAGCTGGGGAAAAGTAACACACCACCATGAACAATACCAGCGGAATGTACGAGCTCTACTCCTGATGCCGCCTGCCTTGCAAGCTTTCTCGCGAGGCTACCGCGAAGCCTCCTACTGCCGGACACTCGCCCTGGGCATTCGGCCATGGAAAGAATGCTGGGCCCTGCGAGCGGAAAGACTAGGCAGAGGTGGGATCCGTTCGGGCCCCTTTGAATGAACCGGTCCTGAAAAATCTGGAGATTCCGTTTCCCTGGGCGGTCAATGGTTTGCAGCTTCGTAGGAACGTAGACGTCCGCAATTTCGGCCGTAGGCTTGGACGATTGCTCAGCGGTGAGAATTTTCAAAGTGACCAGCTTTCCGGAATTGTTTTCAGATCGGTGTTCGCGTGCGAGCCAGACCGTAGATGACCCTCCGAATCCTAGTTTGTGCAGGACTTTGTAGCGACCGTTGGAAAATACATCCCCGATGGACACCGGGTGATAGCCACCAGGACAGTACTTTTCGAGGTCTTCGATGTCGTCAAGCCGAGGGTAGCAATACCTCGGTTTTGTACCAATAGACATGCTCCGCAAGTGCAGTATATGGTATCTGGACGCAGAGATGATTGTTTGAACCCGGCCAAGCATTACCAAAACTCTACATTGACCGGGAACAAGTCAATAACGACCATCAGCTTGGAGTGCAACGTGTGAAGTGTGAGAATATTTTTCCTCTTGTGTCCAATCTAATCTCTTGCTAAAAATAGAATTAGTTTAATTTTGGCTAACCGTGACTTAGGGGCTGTAAAAGGCTGTAAACTAAGAGGACTCTGATTAGAATCATTGACCTCAATCACTGGAGCATAACAATTCAACATAGCTAGGTTTATAGCCAGTTATAAAATGCTAGTCGGTTCCAATTGCGAGCAAACGGCGAGAGCTCCACCTATTATTTTGGTTTGGTGATATCACCCTCCTAGTGACAGAGTACCCATTGGCCCCATCCCAGATGGTTGCCCGTTCAAACTCCCACCTAAAAACGGTAGGTAGGGCTAGTGGATATCTTGCTTGTTCGCGGTAAAAATAGACTAGCATTTTATATTTGGCTGTAATATATCTACGCAATGAGCGCGCAAAATCGGTCGGGGTCAAATGACGCGGGTTGCGCGAACTCGCAACGCTTAGTGTTCGCTCCAGAATCTCTGCCGTTGAGCGGTACCCAGTATATGTAATTACGATGCGGTGTCGGACCACGGGACCATGAGCGTGGAAACTGCCTTTATATTGGAGACTTCGATTTGAACATGCGACCTACTTACGGTTTGATGGGCACGCGTGAAACCAGACCATATATCACTCAGGGTGTCTGAGGTTCTAGCAAGATTCCATTCAAGAGTTCAATGCTCAGCAACTGATTTGATCCTGCCACGAACAAAACTATCCATTCTCCCTCAATCTTTTCAGTACCATGCAAACAGGCTCAGCCGCGGCCATTAAAATTATCTGGAAGTGTAATATTCCTAAGAATGTGGGTGTTAAAACCCTCTGCGAGAAATCGTTGGTTGCGGTTGCCCAGAAGTATGGAATGGACACGGTGGTCATCAGGTTCGTCATACGTTGCTTGCCTTGGTTAAGATACCCAAGAAATGATCCTCATTAGGAAGGAACCCCACAACACCACCAAAATTGGTGGAAAGTATGTCAAAACTGTTCCTCATATTACTGGGGATATTCTGAACAGTATGTCACAAAAATCCCAACCACTCTAGGATAGAGTTAACTCGAGACTTATATGTTCTCCTTTTCGCTCACTGCAGCCAAACTGAACACAGGCTACGCATTGCACCTCAATTTGGACAACACTAACACCACCATTCTTGCGAGCAACCCACCCACGAAACCGAACCCAGAGATGTGGAAGCTCACATACAAAGACGGTAAAGGATTTGTGCTCGTGGAGCAGGATGGAAAGGAAACCCCGCGTGAGGTCTAACTCTGACTAAACGTCGGGTGTAATTGGCAGACGGAGCAATGTATTTAATTCGTAGCGCAACCAGAATCTTGTGTATTGCCCTAAGTATAACAGCTTGGTCCACTCACATGTCGAAACGGAATAATCTACTACTAATCGGTCGTTAGCACCAGGGACTAGTACTTAGCGAGGCACTAGGGGGTCCGAATGAGGTCACCTCCGGGACACCCTGCCTCGGGGTCTAGCGAGAGGAAACAAAATACATAGAGTTATTGTCACGGTACCAACATCCCTGGGGGCTTGATTGTGGGAGGAGATACTGGAGTTCGATCGGGCTGCCTGCCGAGAGTGTCTGGGCGAGACCGATGTTTGGTTGACGCAAACAAGCTGCGCAAACCTTAAAAGTGACAACCCTGTCGATGTTCGCGCGGTGTGGATTGCAGATGCATAGATAACATGTCCAACACAATCTCACTTCCACCCGATGTCTGGACTTGCATTTTCGCGTAAATGATTCTAGGGGGTGTCAATCGACAGTTCTATGCCGCGGCTGTGAAAGCACGATTCCACGAAGCGTCAATCTTTCAAGGTTTGAATTGGGTTGAATACGAGCTCAAGCACTTGCTGTAATATCTTGAATCTGTAAGCCAAATGTTGCAAGCTAATTCCGTGCCAGAGACCCATCTACCGCACGAAACGTCAAGTCGTTCAGCGTCGATTCTTACCTCTTGCAGAGGTCACTACCCCGACCCAAGGTGCTAGAAACCCACACTCGTACCCCCATTCTAACGAAGCTCAAGTATATTTTGCGCCCTTCGTCGCGACCGCAGCTCCCCGTTAAATGGTCACCATTATCTATGCCCTGCTCAGAAATGTCAGACAAGTCACGGATAGAGGTTTACTTGGAAATAATGCGCAATCTCGCCTGCCTCGAGGATTTTACCATATTTTCCGGGTATTTGTCTAAAGGCGACGACGAAGCACCGTGGGTACATGAATTTTGGGCTACCTTCGCTCCTAGCCTCAGAACACTCAGGCTGGTCATGCAAACGAGCGGCTTTCACGCCTTCATTCCTCCACTTGGGATCCAGTGCACCAATATTCGAGTACTGCATTTGTCGTCGAAAAATTTTCTCGATGTTATCAGTAATCTTCCCCACCTTACACCCGTTTGCGAATTTATCAACGGTCTCAATGAAACCCTGGAAGAACTTCATATTAGTGGCAGTATTTTTCTTACATTTGATTGGTTATTTCAACGACTCCATTACTTCAAACATCTTCACTTCTTGACCATCGACGCGAACGGCTATGACAATGGAATCCCAGCCATCGCCTTTCATGGCGTGCCCGAATTTATAAGCAAGCACCAAGCTGGAATCCGCTATCTCAGCCTATCTTTCTCATCCCCCATTCCTCCTTTCGAGCTCTCAGAACTCCGTATCTCAAATCTTACTTCGCTGGAGATTACTCAGGCCGCCCTCATCGCCAATCATGATCACGCAAAAAATCTCTTTGTCAATATATCACACTCCCTGGTCGAGCTTACCATCCAGGACCCTTTATCCCCTTCGGACCTTTTCATCCTTCTCTCCTCATTCCCCATCGAAAATTGCCTCGAAATGCTAGCGCTATCTCAACCCAGTTTCAACGCTGATCTGATCCTGCTGTTGGCTTCCTACCTCCCAAGGCTCCAATCGCTAAAACTTTTTGTAGGGGCCGAAGACCTCTCATTACCTCCCACTCTCCACGACGTTAGTTGCTACTGCGTCGCCACCCTTATGCTTGTTTGATGTTTGTACCCACAGGTATCTTCGCCAAATAACCGGACAAGCCCCGCGAGTCTTGCGTCGTGGGGGCTACAGGATATTACAATTATTAAATATAGGGTGTCGGAACAGCTCATCCTCTGGACAGTCATGGCGCTCGTTGCAATGTGCGTACAATCTATCCGCAGCTTCTGTGGGAATGCGCACATGCGCATTCCGGATCCCAGAAAGAAGTGGCCCCGAACTAGGGGATGGTATAACAGGGGAGAGCGCAGGTATTGAGGGCATCAACTCGATGGCACCCAGCTCCGATGATCAAGCTGAAATAAGGATGATACGTGAAGATGTTATGATCTAGCTAGCCCGTTCTTTTTATAGTGCGCGTTTCGGACTGAGGTGGGAGCAAAAAAAAAGATCTGGACGCGATATGGCTTGCAGGACTCGGAAAGCGTAGGGTGTGCCCCGGCTACGCGTATAAACGATTAAAACACGTTCCCCTGTGAATAGGTACCTACATGATATCAGAAATTTGAACTCTGGAGGAACGCGTCTGAGCTGGCACAACAGGCGTGGGGGTTGGAGTTGAATGGGATGCTCCAAGTCGGAGACTCGGAGTCAGTTCTTCATTCCCAATGCCAACGTAACCACTCGTGGCCCAGTGAGCGCTCCCGCCTTCTCCCTGCCCCAAGGTAGCTTTCATCCAGAATTCATGGTAATATCGGGCGCACAGCTTGGATTCTACGACGGCTATTGACTTGCCAGGTTCGCCAATTCGCACCCCCAATTAATGTATAGTTGGTATGTTACTATGTACATGGTGCTTATCATCATAATACTCTTTAACTGAACTGATGGCTCGGGTGTAGCTTACGCAGTGGCTAAAATTGGATCCTGATCACATGCTGCGACTCGGAGATGGGATATAAAGTGTTTGTACGCTCAGCGCTTCATCGATTCATCGATAATCTTTGAGCCTGACACTTACATTTACTCCACAAGCTATGTCTCATCCAGACGCACCAAAGTCCCTCGATGCCTTGAACCAGTTCCAGTTTGACAGAATAATCAACGAAGACCCCATTACGCATAGCCTGGTGTTATTAGGGACCTTTCCAAGCGGTGATCCTAATGGCGCGAGGGTCTTGGGCATCGTTCGTATCGAGAAAACGGCCCTCGACCCAGGAAGCGCAAAGGATCTACTCAAGAACCTGTTACAAAAGGTCCACCTTGAAGAGAGCACCGACATTGTATGTACCAGAACCTCTACCAATCGACGATCAATTGATTGATATGGGCAGTACACCACGCTCTTCGCATGGCTTCGTGAGGAGAGAGGGAGAGATATGAAGATTAATATCATTTGCCCAGCTACCGATGTTCACGTTCGAAAGGTGAGCGAAAGTCATAGTCCTGGCAACGGCGCTTATATCGGGGGAATGGATAGTACACGAAGCAGGAATTGGTAATGGTAAAAGAGACTCCAGAGATGTATGAGCGTATCGTGAAGCCGTACATACTCGCGTCCCCCGCTTCACGAACACAGTGGTTTGTCTCGTGCTTTCGGCGTTATAAGATGACTCAGGAAACTACAGGGTCGAGAACATCCTATTGGGCTCTCGGAGCAATCGAAAATCCTCTACTCCTGCCCAGAATTCCTCATTATACCAGACATGAAATGGGACTTGACGACGGTCTCGTCGTTGTACCTTATCGCTTTGGTTCAAGACAGAAGCATCCGAAGCCTAAGGGATCTCAGGAGGAAGCATGTCGGACTCCTGACATCCATCCAACGCGAAGCCGACAGAGTCGTCTTGGAGAAATGGGGCATCCACCAGGGCGGACTGAGGTTGTATATCCACTACCAGCCAAGCTACTGTAAGGCCTTCGTTGCATACACGGGAATTGGAACTGACCTTCAGGCGTAAGACCACTTCCACGTCCACATCGTAAATGCTAATCAAGTGGGTATGCTGGGCATGATGGTCGGTCAAGCCCACCTCTTCGACGATGTCATCTCCCTGGTAGGCGATCAGCATAATCATTCCGCGCCGACACTCATGACTTCAGTTGGAGTTAGAGCCCGAGAATGGACCGGGGACGTTCGAGCGCGTGTCCTTGACATACGGACTGGGGATCCAACACGCCTTACTCGAGGCCTTCAGGGCTGAAGGAAACATCAACCGCGGATGAAAATCGAAAGTGGTGAATCGATGAAAGCACTAAAGATTGAAGCGTGTCTAAGATCCAGGGCGTAAGCCCTGGTTGCAACAGATTTGTTGTTGCAATCAATAGCCATAGGTTATCCTGGGCCTATGCCCAGGCTCCGTGCGAAAGTACGTGAGACTCTTTCTACTACCTCCTTGATCCAGCCATGCGATGTATATCATGAAATTTTGACTCAATTACGAAACCAAGACCGATTATAAAAAAGGTAACGGGATGGGCTGGTGCGATTGACGCCGCGGTCAACCACTCAGGTCTCTCGATTAATCTCTGGGCCGCATGGCACTCCTAGTTTCTGACTTACATTCAAGGCGAGTACCACTCGTCATACTATAAGGCTGGCGGGCTGAACGGCTGGAGCCACATCTACACCTACCCGCTCGCACAACATCCCATATGTCGCGCGTCCGCTGCTTCGGGTACCCATACTTTGAATGCGATTAAGAATATTCTCAAGGTGCGTCATGCCATCTTCCGCTCGTTCTCAATGACCAACAAGCCACATTTCTGCGCCCCGGCTCGCGCCCCTGATGTCATACCTCCAAATCGCAGGCTCGTCTCATCACCCAAATCCCGAGATGTGGAAGTAAGTGGGGGTTACGTCTTTAAGTGGCTGTTTTTACAATACCGTAATAATGTTGAAAGGATTTGCTTCTATGCTCGAGGACCCACCAAGTACAAGTTGACCCCGGTGGGGACCGATTCACTCTTACGCTTCTCCTATGTTGCATCCCCTTGACGCGATGCTTGCCCTTAACTCTGAGTATCTCCAAAGATTTTCACACATGGGTGCCTCCTTGACGTGCACGAGTCCCAGTGTTCGCCCTATTATTCATAGCACGCTGTCTTCTGCATCTGCAGGACAGTATTCTTAGACAAACCCAGCCGCGCGAGGTCTCTTACACGCAGGAGGTTGCACCGTCTTCCGATTCTCTTTTGGTAGTCGTGCATTTAATGCCGCGGTCAGCCTCCCACGTATCTCGATTAATCCCCGGGACGGATTTTTCTGCTCGACAAACTAATTACATGACTGTAGCGTAGAGCTATCCACTCATTTACCTTGGGTTTTACAAACGTATTAATTGACGACGAGCCCCGGGCTCTCATCAATTGGAACCCCACCCTCGCTCAATCGCACGTACTGCAATACGAGTTATTCTGACCACGCATGCATCCATAGGCTGCAAGGTGGTCCATGACTTCCCGCCATCGTTTTGGGTAGGCTAGCCTCTCTTCGTCTTCGGCTTCGTCGTCGTCGTCGTCGTCGTGGTCTAGCTCACCAACCCAAGTTATTTTGCGCAACCTGGGAAAAACCGCCATCAGATATGCGGCTGCCCATGGGACCGAGGGTTTGCTTATTGGCGAGTGATCAACCGTGATATATTCGACACGGGAGCTGGAGGGGCTAGAATCCAAGTTGATGCGGTTGAAACATGAATTAAAACACAAGTGGGTTGCATTGATCTGGACTTCCACGCTCTGCAAGTCTGGGCAGAGATCCGCCAGAGGCGTAAGTCCTTGCAGGGTAAGCCGCTGTTGCTCGATTGGTTGAGGTACTCCCATAGGTCCAATACCCAAATGGCGTAAGTGCGACCAGGCAGTCGCCATCTCGTGCATGAAGGCGTCATCAATGTTATACCCGTAGCGCGTGGCAAGATGCACGTTTGTGAGGTTGGTGAATGACAATAACGGCCGAAGCTGGTCTGTTGTGCCCGGAGTTTCCCACTCATCCACAACTCCCGAGTCTGAGGTGATAATTGTTTTGAGGGTGGCTTTGCTACACGACTCCGCTAGTGCAGAAAATAGATCGTGCCAACCAAAGACGGGCCCCTCGTAAAGATGGAACATGAAATCTCTAAGGGGGCAATTGATAGCGGCCCTCAGTAGATTAACGCAAAGAGTGAGCGAATTTGCTGTTATGGATAGTGTCTGCAAAACTGGGAAAATGGAGTCACCAGGCGCAGGTGAGAAGGTGTCCCCGAACACGTTATCCGCTCGA
Organism: Infundibulicybe gibba; assembly: GCA_015501065.1. NCBI lineage: Eukaryota > Fungi > Basidiomycota > Agaricomycetes > Agaricales > Omphalinaceae > Infundibulicybe > Infundibulicybe gibba. The sequence continues at coordinate 130,656 of JADNYI010000028.1, forward strand.
ATGAGTGCTAAGTCAAGCAGATGGGGGAGACTAGCGACAACTCGGAGGGATTCTTCGGGCAGATGGGGAATGACGAGCTTTCGAAGTTGAGCCCATCTAGGCAGGATATGATTCATCTGGCGTCCTATGTCAAGGTTGTATTCCGTAGCCAGGCTGAATTCGACCAGGGCAGGATATTTCTCGCCCAGCAAGGGAAGCAAAGATATTTGGGCGGGATCACTAATCAGGCTCAGCGCTATCTTGCGAACGCATGGTCCAAGAAACATGCTGATATAGGGAATACAATCCGGTTTTTGACGAAACTTGACCAAGTTCGGGAACATAGGCTGGCCTTGGAGAGCGAAGCTCAAAGCCTGATAAATACTGGCTGGAATTTGGACAAAATTAATAAAGACTTGGACGCGGTGAGCATAGATCTTGAAGCGTCCCAGGTCAGCGGGAGTAATAGCTCTGGTTAGCGCAGCATCTGCCTATACATGGGTCAATTTTGACGTTGATCAAGCGTGGCACTCGACATACAATTCTGCGATGAGTTAATGGAGTTCTCCAAATGTCAGGAGGTAAGCACCCAAGGACAGGAAGAAGGCTCGGAATTTCGAGCCAGAAGCAATCCATGGAGGGATCGAAAAAATGGCGGCACACAAGGGCTACAGCCAATAGATTACGACGGAGATAAGTACCGACATGCATGCATATCATTCGCAAAACCTCTTGAATGAAGAGACATCGATGCATGTGGAATTTTGAGGAAGTTGTGGAAGGTTGAATGTCGATCGGGTGGAGTCCGCGTGGAATTAAATTTTGATAATTTGATATTGAAACTGAAGGCCTGACGAAATATATGAGGTACCGATGCTCGGTCAGATAATACACATATAATGTACTTAGCCGTTCATTTAGTTTTTCCTCTCGCGCATTCGAACGGGGTATACACGATATACTCAAATCTACTCGTTGTTTCGACGTGCCCAGACCTGTTGGAGAGAATTCGACAAGGCCAAGCCACGACCTGCCACATTATGTAAACCGTTGACCAGCCTGTAACGGTCCGAACCTGAGCGTCGGGATTCGTCGGGCTTCGGTTAGGCGGTCTCGGTCGTGCGCTTGATGAACCTCAATAAGATAGAACAATAAGTACATTTCTTGGCATTATTATAAAATATGTAGACGTACCTTACAGTATGTAGATATGTACGTCGAATGAATCTTGAATTGTCCTTGGCTCAGTCAAAAAAGTGTGACGTTCGTGATATCACAGTTTTTTGATTGGATTGAAGACAATTCTAATCTCGTACCCAGCTGTTAGGGAGAGTTGCGTCTTCTCTTGACCTTCATCGATAACTCGGGCAGCAAATCTGCCGGGAGAATCCCAGCGATGAATTGCGAGGCACTTAGTAATGGTGTGTTTGATGAATTTCGCTCTCGAGCTGCGGTTTGATTGTTATGGCCCATAACTTATGGGCCATGCTACTTTTCTGATAAACTACATGGCCGCAGCGCGGAGCTATCCTGAGTACCTCACCCTGGAATATGGTTAATTACAGAGCACATGTTTATTAAACCTTGGATTTTACAAATGTATTAATTGGCAACGGGCACTAGTCTTTCATCAATTTGAGACCCCGTCACGAGTCAATTGCACATATCGCAATGCAGGTCATCTTGTTGATGACCACGTATGTGTCTATAGGCCGCAAGATGATTCATGACTTCCTGCCATCGCTTGGGGTAGGCTAACCTCTCTTCGTCTTCTTCGTCATTACCCGGGCCGGTCCAATGGATTTTGCACAGCCTGGGAAAGACCTCTAACAGATACGCGACCACCCAGGGAACTGAGGATTGACCTATAGGCGAGCAACCGACTGTGATATATTCGACGCGGGAGCTGGAGGAGTTGAAACCCAAGTTGACGTGATTAAAACACAAGTGAGTCGCATTGACGTGGACTTCCAGGCCCCGCAATTCTGGGCAAAGGTTTGCCAGAGGCACAAGTCCTTGGAGGGTAAGTCGCTGTTGTTCAAGCGGTTGGTGCATCTTCGCAGGTCCGATATCCAAATTTTGTAAGCGCGGCCAGGCAGCCGCCATCTCGCGCATGAAGGTGTCATCGACGTTAAACCCGTAGCGTGTAGTGAAATACACATGTGTAAGATTGGTGAATAACAACAGTGGCCGAAGCTGGTCTGTTGTGCCCGGAGTTTCCCACTCATCCGCAGCTCGGGAGTCTGAGGTGAAAATCATTTTGAGGGTGACTTTGTTGCACGACTTCGCCAACGCAGAAAATAGATTATGCCAATCAGGCGCGGGTTCCTCGTAAAGATGGAATATGAAACGTTGGAGGGGGCAATTTGTGGCGGCCCTTAATAGGTTGATGCAAAGAGTGAGCGAATTTGCTGTTACGGATAATTTCTGTAAGACTGGAAAATTGGGGCAATTGGGGACAGGTGAGAAGGTGTCCCCGAACTTGACATCCGCTCGAGCGAGCTCTAGGTGAAGCAGGTGGGGGAGGCCAGCAACAACTCAGAGGGATTCTTTGGGCAGATGGGGAACAATGAGCGATTGAAGCTGAGTCCAACCAAGCAGAACGTGATTTATTTGGCGTCCTAGGTCAGGGTTGTATTCCGTCTTCAGGATGAACCGGGCCAGGGCGGGATATTTCCCGCCCAACAAGGGAAGCAGAGATGTTTGGGCTGGGTTACTGGTCAGGCTCAGCGCTATCTTGCGAATGCATGGTCCAAGAAGCATGCCAATATAGGAAATACCATCCGAGTTTTGATTGAACTCAACCAAATTTGGGAATATAGGCTGGCCTTTGAAAGCGAAGTTCAAAGCCTGGTAAATATCGGCGGGAATTTGGACAAAATTTATGAAGACTCGGACGCGGTGAGCATAGATCTTGAAGCGTCCCAGATCAGCGGGAGTAATAGCTCTGGCTAGCGCAGCACCTGCCTATATACAAGTCAATTTCGGCATTAATTAATAATGGCGTTCAACATACAATCCCACGATGAGTCAACGGAACTCTCCAAATGTCGGAAGGCAACCACTTAAGCACGGAAGGAAAGGTTGGAACTTCATGCCAGAGGCTATCCATGGAGGGATCGAAGAAATGGCGGCACACGAGGGCCACAGCCAACAGATTACGACGAGGAAGAGTACCGACATGCGTGCATATGATTCGCAAAACCTCTTGAATAAGAAGGCATCGATGCATATGGAATTCTGAGGAAGTTGTGGAAAATCGGGCGTCAGCTGGGCATCTAGGTGTAGGTTGAAAGCTGCATTTCAACATACCGAATTATGCAAGTCACACGACCTGCATTGTTGCATCAATGACATCACCACTTGCCACATTGCCCGCTCATTTGCGGCTCCATATATACGCATTGTTTGGCTACGCCCGCTTGCCCGGCATCCCGCCTACCTCGAAGATACTTCGAACGTGGTTGAAAACATTCTCAAGGTGTGTTTATGCCGTCCGCTCGTTCTCAATGACCAACTGATATCGCGCGACTCGGAGTACCATGGCATTTTTACACCCCTGCCCTAGTTACTGCACCCTGACTTGCGCCCCTGGTGTCGCAGCTCCAAATCGCAACTCGCTTCATCATCCCCACCAGTCCCAACACGCAGAATGGGCCTGGGGGATTGTGGCTCTCCGCCTCCCATCCATGATCAGGAACCTTGCCTGGCACAATTACGCTTCTCCCGCACTTCACTCCGTTTTGCGTTATCGTTGAGCTTAGCAGCCAGATCAACGAAGGCGGCGAACAGCAATGAGATTCCCTTGACGCGATGATCATCCTTGAGTCCCCAGAGATTTTCGCACGTGGATGCGCCTCCCTCCCGACACGTGCGAGTCTCAGCACTCGCCCTATTATCCACAGCGCGGTATCTTTGGCAGGATAGTATTCTCGGATAGACGCGCCTTCACGAGATCTCCTTCACACCGGAGCTGGGGGGTTGCACTGTCTCCCGACCTTGGCTCCTTGTATTCATATCCCCCTCTACCATAGTTGTCGAATGATATGAAATCATAGAGGTGAATTGCGAGTATTCCCGAGCCACCTGGGAATGACGGCTTGTTTGTTACGAATGGACCATGTTGGCACGATAAATTATTTTACAAACGTATTGACTGACAATACATGCTGAGCTCTAGCCGATTGGGATTTGCCCCACCAATCAACCTCCGTCGCACGTAACGCAACACAAGTCATCTCGTTGGTGGCCGCGCATGTGTCTGCAGGCCACAAGGTAATTCATGACTTCCTGCCATCGCTTTGGGTAGGCTAGCCGCTCTTCATCCTCTTCACTGCCGCTATCCCAATCTATGCTACGCAACCTGGGAAAGGTCCTCGACAAATATGCGGCTACCCATGCGACTGAGGATTGGCCTATTGACGAATGATGAACGTCGAGAAATTGGACCCGGGAGTTAGAGGGGCTGGAACCCAAACTAACATGGTTGAAGCAGAAGTGGGTCGCATTGACGTCGATTGTCAAGTCCACCAAATCTGGGCAGAACTCAACCAAGGGCGCAAGTCCTTGCAGGGTAAGTTGAGGTTGTTGCTCGGTCAGCTCTTGGGACATTCCGATAGTTCCAATATCCAAATATTGTAAGTGCGGCCAGGCTATTGCCATCTCACGTATGAAGGTGTCGCCGATACCAAACCCATAGCATGTACCAAGGTTCACATATGTGAGATTGGTGAATAACAACAGTGGCCTAAGCTGATCTGTTGTCTCTGCCGGTGGAGCTTCCAACTGCTCACCCAAAGTTTCTATGTCTCCGGCGTGAATCCTTGTGAGGGTGGCTTTGTCACACGATTCCGCCAACGCCGAAAATAGATCGTGCCAATCCAACGGTGTGAATGCCTCGGCAAGATGGAATATGAATTCTTCAAGAGGGCAATTTGTAGCAGCCCTTAATAGATTGACGCAGAGAGTGGGTGTATCCGCTCTTACAAATAATTTCCGTAGGACCGGAAAGACAGGCTGACCGAATATAGGCGAGAAGGTGTCTCCGAAGTTACTATTCGCCCGGCTGAGTACTAGGTCAAGCAGGTGGGGGAGACCAGCGACAACTCGGAGGGATTCTTCGGGCAGATGTGGAACAGTGAGCGATTGAAGCTGGGTCCATTCAGGAAGAATATGGTTCATCCACCGTCCTATGTCGGGGTTGTAATCCGCATGCAGGGTGAATTGGATCAGGGCGGGATATTTCTCGCCAAGCATGGGGAGCAGAGATGTTTGCGCTGGCCCGTCCAGGCTCAGTGCTATCTTGCGAATGCGTGGTCCAAGAAGCATACTGATATAATGGGAGAACCCCCCCGGGCCTGTTTGCCCTAACTCGACTAAATTCGGGAATATAGGCTGGCCTTGGAAGGCAAAGCTCAAAGCTTGATAAACATCGGCTGGAACCTCAGGCTGAACGATAGATCTTTGAGATACTTGGACACGGTGAGCATAGAGAGTCCTGAAGCGTTCCAGATCAATGGGGGCAATGGCTCTAGCTAGCACAGCAGATTCCTATACGTGGTCAATTTTGGTGTTAATTAGTGATGGTGGGTACCCAACATACAATCCCATAATAAGTTAGCGGAGCTTTCCAAACGTCGGAAGGTAAGCACCTAAGGACATAAAGGAGGTCTGGAACTTCGTGCCAGAGGCAATCCATAGGGGCGTTGAAGAAATGGCGGCACACAAGGGCCATAGCCAACAGATTACGGCGGGCAAAGGGAAAACTATTGACATGTGAGTGTATCATTTGCAAAATCTCCTGAATGAGAAGGCATCGATGCATGTGGAATCCTGGGGAAGCCGCAATAAGTGAACGTCAAATGGCGTCCACAACGGTCTTGTTTGCGCAGGTGTGGAATGAAGGCTGCTCAAGCCACGACTGCTTGTCGTCTTGCCACATCGCCCGCGCCCGCAGCCTGCCAACACGATTGTTCCGGAACCACTGTCTAGCCACATCCACTCGTTCGTACGACATCCCATGCGTCGCACGTACATCTGCCTCAAGTATTCGATCATGATTGAGAGCATTCTTGGCCTGGGGCTCACAGGGAATGCGTCTGGCGGACACATCAACCGCAGATGAAATATTAAGAGTGGTGAGTTGACTAAAGCGTCAAAGATTTGAAGTGTATCGAAACATAGTGTTCCCGGTTTGCGCAGACCTACATTCAAGCCGAGCTCTACTTGTCACACAAGGTCCAGTGAGCTGGACGGCTGGAGTTTTAAGTTGAGGTTGCCCTGCTGAGTCGTCGAACATAGGTACGTCATACCAGGCATGCTACATCTCCCAGAGTCCTAATGATTTCACAACGCCTAGAACTCCAGGTCAGGGCCTCCCCTCGCATTTTTATCTGGTATCCTGGCGGAGCGCGTTATTTCGAGACACTCCATTGGGGTTATGCAGGCCAGTAGAAACCCTGATTTTGAACAGGCAACCGTAGGGTGCTGTTGGGGTGCTGAAAGACTTCGCTTTGATATTCATAGAGGGTCGTCGATGAGCACCGACATGTTTCTCAACCTGGTCTCCCTTTTGTACCTTGGGAACGAAGAGCTTGTGCACAAGTTAGTATTGACCGGAAATGAGAATGCATCCTTGTTTTCGTCAAAGAACTGTTTGAAAAGGAATGTTCCATCTCAGGTGGAGGTGAGACGAAGCGCTGAAGATTTGAAGCGCAAGATCTCCTGCACACGGATAGCTGCACCCCGACCATCTGTTCGAACTTCGAAGCCTTCAGTGAACCCTTGGCTCCTTATAATCACATCCTCCTCCATTACGGGGTCAACAAATCTGCGAATAGATATGAAAATCCCAGAGACAAATCGCGCGTATTCAATCTTGTTCTTGGGCTGCGGGGACGATGGCTCGTCTGTTGTGAATGGGCCCAGGGCCATGCTGCCTCCCCACCCCGACGAATTATTTTACAAACGTATTAATTAACAACAGGCTCTAGGCTCTAACCAATTAGGACCCGCCACTCAATCTGAGCCGCATGTGCCGCAATACAAGCCATTTTGTTGATGGCCATGTATGTGTCTGTAGGCTGCGAGGTGGTTCATGACTTCCTGCCATCGCTTTGAATGCTCCCCAGGGACCCCACTGCAACCCGACCTATCCCACTCTATTTTGCGTAACCTGGGAAAAACCCCCGACAAATATGCGGCCACCCATAGGACCGAGGATTGACCTATTGGCGAGCAATAAACATCAATGCATTCAACCCAGGAGTCAGAAGGGAGTCTGGAACCCAAGTTAATATGGTTGAAACAGAAGTGGGTCGCATCAACATCGATTGCCAGGTTTTTCAAACCTGGGCAAAGCTCTGCCAGAGGCGCGAGTCCTTGCAGGGTAAGTCGAGGTCGTTGCGCGGCTACTCGGAATGCTTCAACATCCAAATCCTGTAAACGCGGTCAGGCAATCGCCATCTCGTGTAAAAAGGCGTTGTCAATATCAAGTCCGTAGCATGTACGAAGTTGGACATGTGTAAGATTGGTGAACGACAACAGCGGCCGAAGCTGGCCTGCCGTCCTTGGGGCCCCCGACTCTTGCAAATCATTGTCTTCGACACTAATATTCTTAAGGGTGGCCTTGTTATACAGCCCCGCCAATGCAGAAAATATATTGTACCAATCCAACGTGGATTCCTCGTATTCGAGTGCGAATTTTTCAAGAGGGCAATTTGTGGCGACCTTCAATAAATTAATGCAAAGAGTGGGCGTATCCGCTGTTATATATAATTCCCGTAGGATTGGAAAAACGGGCTGACTGGAAATAGGCGAGAAGGTATCCCCGAATTTACTATCCACTTGAGTGAGTGATAACTTCAGCAGGTGGGGGAGACCAGCAACAACCCGGAGGGATTCTTCGGGTAGATGGGGGACGATGAGTGTTCGAAGCTGAGTCCATCCAGGCAGAACATGATTCATCTGGCGTCCTATCTCAGGGCTGTAATCGGTATGCAGGATGAAGTGGAGCAGGGCGGGACATTTCTCGCTAAGCATCGGGAGTGTAGACATTTTCGCCAGCTTTGAATCACCAAAACGCAGTTCTATCGCGTCGATGCGTGGTCCGAGAAGCATACCGATATTGTAGGGGAAACCCTCCCAACAGCAATACGTCAGCCCGACCAAATTCGGGAATATAGGCTGACTTTGGAAAGCAAAGCCCAAAGCTTGATGAACATCAGCTGGAATCCGAAATAAATTGTTTCCAGAGTCTTGGGCGCGATGAGCATAGATAGTCTTGAAGCGTTTCAGGTCAGCAGGAATAATGGCTCTGGTTAGCACGGCATTTTCCTATATATATATCAATTTTGGTGTCAATTAATGGTGGCGCTCAACATACAATCCCGCGACGAGTTAATGGAGCTCTCCAAATGCTGGCAGGCAAGCACCAAAGGACAGGGAGAAGGCCTGGAACGCTGCGCCAAAAGTGATCCATGGAGGCATCGAAGAAACGGCGGCACACGAGGGCCAAAGCCAGAAGATCAGGGCAGGGATATGTACTGACATCCGCGCATATGAGGTGCAAAACCTCTTGGATGAGAAGGCACCGGTGCATGCGGAATTCTGAAGTCGCGAGGAAAAGTTGAATGTTGACCGGTCACCGGGGCGGCGGCCTTGTTTGTGCAGGTGTGTTTGCTAAATATCGAACAGCTGGCACACGACCCGAATTACCATATTGCGTCGTCGCCCACTCGGCTCGCAGCATCATTGTCTGGTTACACCCACATAATCGCACAACATCCCACGCGTCGCAACTACATCCACCCCAGGTATTCATATACATACTTCGATCATGATTGAGAGCATTCCCAAGGTGCGTTTATGTCGCCTTCTACTCGTTTTCGATGACCAACTTTAGACATCGCAAGCACCACATTCTTGCGCCTAGGCTGGCACCCCTGGTTCTGCCCCTCCAAATCGCAGCTCGTCTCATCATCCCTGGCCGGTTCTGACATCATTGGACTGGGGATATTCGAGCGCGTCCCCTTGACATACGGCTTGGGACCCACAAGGGGGAAACATCAACCACGGATGAAATAGGTGAGTTGACTAAAGCATCAAATGTTTGAAGTATACCTAAGACATAGCATTCCCACTTCGTGCAGACTTGCATTCAAGCAGAGCGCTACTTGTCACTACTGGAGTTTGAGTCAAGATTGCCCCGCTGAGTCGTCGAGTGTAGGCACGTCATACCAGGCATGCTACATCTCCCGGTGGTATTCCCGCAGCGCCCAGAATGCTTCAGGCTACGCCTTCCTCTCGCGATTTCACCCGGTATTCTGGCAGAGGATGTTACCTCGGGACACCCCACTGGAATTATGCGGGCCAGGTAGGAACCCTGATTCTGAATAGACAGTCGTAGGGTGCTGTTGACTCTCTCGTTTTCCCCACATGTCCATGTACATATCCCGTCCAAATCAAGCATTTTTGCCTTCTGGTTCACTCTTACGCTTCGCTTCTCCCACTCTGAGTTCCGTTACATTATCATTGAGCTCACTCGCAGCGACGGAGGCAGAGAACAATAGTGGGGTTCCCTTGGCACGATGCTTGGTCACCATGGTCCACGTCGTTGGGTATCTTCACTGTTCAGAGCTTTTTGCGTGCGGGCGTTTCCCTGACATGATTGCCTACAGGACACGCGTTTATTAAACCTTGGTTTTGACGAACAATTGATAGACAATGGACGCAGGGTTCAGTAAATTCATTAGGCAACAGCTACATGTCATTCAGTCGCATCGTTACACATATCAAATCCTCTTGTCGATGACTATGTGTATGTCTGTAAAGGTGATTCATGGCTTCCTGCCATCGCTTAGGGTAGGCTAGCCTCTCGTCTTCCGCCCTGTCATTGCCATTGTCCGGCTCATCGGCCCAAGTTATTTTGCGCAGTCTAGGAAATATCATCGCTCCTATGGACCGAAGATTGGCTTATTGGTGGGAGATCAACCACAATATTCGACACGGGAGCTGGAGGGGCTGGAGTCTATTGACATGATTGAAACATGTGTGGGCTACATTAATGCGGGCGCTCAAACCCTGCAATTCTGGGCAGAAATGGCACGAGTCCCTGGAGGCGATTGGTTCTCGTAGGTGTAATGCCCAAATAATGCAAGTGTGGCCATCTCGCGCAACCCGTAGCACGTAGCAAGATGTGGGATTGGTGACCGGCGAATAACGACCATGACCGAAGCCGGTCTGTCGTGGCTGGAGTTTCCCACTCATCCAGGACTTCGAAATCTGAGACGAAAATTGTTGAAATTGTATTGACAGATATCTCGACATTAGACTCGCCAACCCCATCAACGTATTGTTCTGGGAACTTGCCTACGAGATACGTGTCGTGCCAGGCCGTTTCGCATAACAACAGCATAATACGTTATAATTCAACCTGCCCACCTGTAAGTATACCAACGATATCCAATGGCATCTATTATCGTACCACAGCGGAGGATTTCACGACCTGGAGGTCGCTAGGATGGATTAGTTATGGCATCTGATTCACAGTTGCAGTATGGGTCGTTTTGCTTGTGGCCACTGGCATAGCGGTACGCGGCGAGATGTTTATGAACTTCCAACCATCGGGCTGAGTACTCGGGCTGCTCTTCGCCTCTGCTACCATCACAGCAGCAATCCACCTCGCGCAATTCAGGGAAGATTGTTGACAGGTATACGGCTGTCCAAGGGACTGATGATTCCGATATTGGTGAACGACCGACATTGAGGTAATTGACACGAGACTTGGAGTCTAAACCCAGGTTGAAACTGTTGGGACATATGTGGGCCACATTAACGTGAACTGTCAAGGACTCCAATTCTGGGCAGAGCTTTGCCAGAGGAGCGAGCCCATGAAGCGTAAGCCGCTGCGGCTCGAATGGTTGGGTTATTCCAGTAGCACCAATATACAAAAGATGTATACGTGGCCATGCGGCCGCTATCTCGCCCATGAAGGCGTCATCGATGTCAAACCCATAGATTGTTTGGATGATCACATGTGTAAGGCCAGCGAACGGCAACAATAATCGGAGCTCGTTTGTTGCTCTGGGGTCCCAGACTTCGAGATCCAGGTCATCAATATGAATTTTAGTGAGCGTACTCTTATTGCACGACTCCGCCAACGCGGCGTATAGATCATGCCAAACAGGCGGATCTGGCCCAAACATCGAAAAGTAGAATTCTTTTAACAAGCAATTTGTAGTAGCCCTCAGTATATTGGCGCAAAGGGTGGGCGAATTGGCGATGATGGAAAGGCTCTGGAGGGCAGGGAAGACTTTGGTGCCAGGTATGGGCGAGAAGGTGTTCCCGTACTCATCATGAACGTAGGCGAGCGTTAGGCTACGTAGATGGGGAAGGCCAGCAACGATTTGGAGAGACTCCTCAGGAAGGTAGCAGACGTGGAGCGTTTCAAGTTGACTCCAGTGAGAAAGACACGATTTCATCTGCCGCCCTGTGTCGGGGTAATAACCCCGAGCATGTAGATCGAACTTCACAATAGATGGGCACTTCGCTCCAAGAGTGGGGAGCAAAGAATTTTGGACAGAGTCGCCATCGATAGATAGATTCAGTCTACGGATGCGTGGCCCAAGGAACATAGAGATATATGAGAAGGTCTCTGCCCCACCGTACCCCCAAGTCATCTCCATCATATTCGGAAAAATGGGTTGGCCTTCATGAAAATAAAAGCTTAAAGCCTGATAAATAAAAATAGGGACGTTGCTCCAGTCGACGTAGGATTGGACGTGGCGGGCATGGGCCCTGAGGCGTTCTAGATCTGAGGCAGTGATAGCCCTGGTCAATACCTAGGTGTAAGCCAAAATGAATTTTGTTTTCGACTCAACATCGCATGCACTGAAAAACGTACAACATCATGATTATGACTGGTCAGTGGCCCGCTAAACACCTCAGACGGCAGGCACCTAACGAGGGGAAGAAGGCCACGAATCTCCCGCCAAAGGAGGTCCAGGGAGGCGTTGTAGAAACTACGGCATACAAGGGCCACAGCCAGTAGGTCGCGACTTCGGTGATGAAGCTGAAGATTGATGTGTACGGATATAACCCGAAGAATTTCTGGAATACGAAGGCAGCGGTGCATGTGGTCGTCGGAACCAAGATTGACAGGCCTAGGGCATGTGCAAGTTTGGGACGGGGGCTGTCGCGCCACAAGACTCAACAAAGATCAGGGATCTCCCCAGACACTCAGGCTCATAGTATCAATATTGCTCATGCACGTCACTGACTTACGCGAACCTTCCACTGCTAAGTTTCCGTTCACCCCAACCGATCCACTCGCCACTCACAATGTTCTTCATCACAAGAGATCAACGTCAACTCGCGCGTCAATAGCCCCGTCTCAGGGTGTCATACAACCATCGACGGAGAAACCGTCCAGGCGGAATCGTCAATTCCAAATCACCTGTTTCAGTGCTATCAGCACCCTAGGACTTTGCGCCATCGTTATCAGCGAAAACGTCGCAACTACTAGTTGAAGGGCGTCGTTTAGGAGTTGCCTCGCACCCCGCAGCTTCGCCTTCGAATTTCCAGCTTCTAGGAATGCAAACATTACGACTTTCAGCGCCCAAGAGCCGTCTCAATACGTTGCTGATCCACTTCTACGCTAGACCGTACTAGCGTTTTCAGAACGTCTGCAAGACACTTCCACACCGTCCCAGGCCCTTCACTTCGCTTGTATGCATTGGAAAACGCGTCAAAACTGCCCAAAACGCGACCTCGAGTCTTGGACTCGTCTACTTCGTCCCTAGCGCCGCAAACACAGCCGGGAGATTGTTTTTATGAAGGAGATCAATTCCTGGACGTACCACTATGCTCGCGTCATCAGGAAAAAGCAGACCGCCATGACGCGCGTGGACATGATTTTAGCCAAATCGCCTATTCGACTATACAAAACTACTCTTCGTAGGCAAGACCACCGTCAAATTCACACACGGATATGCAGATGGCGATGTAGTCCTTAAAATTTGGTCCAGGGAGAGCTGGGAAGAAGTGTTTGAGGGTGATTTGGGAATACCTGGGGACTTATCGTAGGGGGATTTATATTGTATGAAGCCGCTATCCACTCCGCTTCTGGTCTCAAATAGTATTTTTAGTTCCCCCCCAGCATGCCCGGTGTCTATTGGCGTGGTATGTGCTACTATTGATACTACTGTCACATCGTTGAATGGGACAGCCTAAGAACAGGTGCATCACGCGTTTGTGACTATTCGCCCACCGGGGAACCACTATAGAAAAGACACCCTATGCGGACTCCATTCTATGAATAGTGTTGTGACTGGCGGTAAACATCTTCCTCGCCCGGCAAATTCTCCCCCGCTAGCACACCTCTGACACGGCATGGTCCTGGATATTGAATCTCCATCATGGTAAACGAGTCTTTTTCTTGAATAACCACTCAAGTACTCACGTAATGGGAACGGAACAGCCGATTACTCGGCAAATCAACGAAAAAATTTGTCACCAGACATCGGAGTCTGGGGAAGGCGCACTACTATCCACAAAACCTAGCATTCATCAGTTTAGGAGGTCATTCTTACTTTCATCTTCATATCTGATACACGCGGCCGCGGCATAAACGCTTGCGAGCATGAGCGCCCGTCTATGCCACATCGCGATCGCAAGGCGGTTTACTCATGATGCCTGGGACGCGCGCCCTCCCCTTGGCTTAGTGTTTGGGTCCGACCAGAGAGAACCGCGGGGAAACGGCGGGAAGAGCGGTACTCTGACACAATCGGTGCTGGTACAACACCTTTAGCTTTTTACTGTATATGAGCACGGGGTGCAGGGCGGAACTGGGAGACGGAACGTTGGCCCATGAATATAGACTGATTGTGCAAGTGCTAGATGGATGAATTTTGATGAACCTCCCCGTTGATCGATTGATGTCTCTTGGGCCCATAAATCACGGTTGTCAATTCCATCATAGCCCAAGCATGTCGTTGGGGCTACTGGAAGCTGGTGTTGTTCGCCAAGGATGCAGCGGAGCCAGCGTTCCTCTCCACGCTCAGGTTCGCGATAAATATGAAAGCGAACGCGTGCCACTGGCGGCGATATGGTCTATTCTTGAGTAGTCAGTACCATCAAGCACGGTTCTCCACGGACACTATGCCATCGTCAAATAACACGTAACGACAGGGGGTGAAATCGTCACGGTACGAGACGTGCAAACCCCCGTGGGTAGGAGCTTTATATGATTGAGGTGGCAATTCGTAATATTGGTCTGGGCTACAAAAATATGCCTACATGAGGAGCCACCAAGATTGCGCAAAGATGTGTACATTGAGCACGTTGTCCGGATGAGCAATCAAGGAAGCGTGTATGTATTGAAGAGGGAACCCGTGGTTGGGAGGTCCTGGCCGTCGGTGAAAATGGATGTTGAGGGGATGCCCATGTCACCCATGTCACCTAATAGTCGTCGCCACTGAGAACGGGCGTGCGCCACCGAGGAGGCATCGTGATACCTAAGATTACCCTCATCTTCTCAATCCTGTCCACGTCCTTCGCCAGCTCCAAATCCTCTCGTGACGTGAAGTTCGTGGCAACGATGATACCAGTACGATATTCCCCCGAGCCGATATGCAGTATTGTTTGGCGGCAAGGAGGTGGTAGATAATCTGCGGCATAGCGATGGAAGCGGCGAATTTTTGGAATCTATCCGAGCCACCAAGGTCGTGGGCGTCAGACCACCGAATCATGTCGTCTTCTTCCAGCTGGAAGGCGAGAACCTTTGGGCGTATTTTGACATGAGTGCGTAGAGGTGGAGGGCGAGGAAGTGATTTCGCCGTGATGCAATGGGTGTTGTCAGCAGAATTCCTGGACACAGCTTATGAGTAGGTGGCTATATGCAATGGACAGTAGCATTGAATACATACATGTTGGTGGGGATTTTACAACTCCAACAAGCGGAACCCGGTTTCTTATGTACCTTGCACTTTATCATTATGTAAATTCCAATAATTATCATCAGAAAATAATTAACTGTCTCTGTCCCGTACTCGCCACCAACCACCAATTACAAACAATGCGGATTGCCCTGTTTCCACTACACAGTGAGGCGGGAACTGGAAATTCCATTGTTCCCTCCGATTTACATAGATCGCGAAAAAAAACGAGGAACCATAATGTGTAGGTCCAGCCTTGGCAAGCCTCGCGCAACTTGAATCGAACTAAGCGGTTGGGGAAAGCCGAGCTTGGTATGCGAAGACAACGCGCTGCTGGGCAGGTAGGGATCATCTCAACTGATCAGTCTTGGATACAAACCTTCGAATGGAGAGGTGGAACATACATGAGCAACAATCGAAGTGGAAAAATGCTTAGTGTTCTTCGTTTGAACCAATGCATGGTAACAGTGGAACGGTCTTGCTGGTGCCGCTTCAATGTCCTGTTGTTTCCTCGCAAATTTGCGAGTGGCAGCAGGTTGTGGCAGCACAATCACGCTAATCATATCCACATAAATCTATGGATCGAGTGGAGATCGTCACAGTCGGATGCCTGGCCACAATGCACACGGTTCTTCAGCACATGTCAACCCCGAACTCGCGACCCAAAAATATGCCTATATGAAGAGCAACCAAGATTGCGCAAGGACGTGTACATTGGGAACGTTATCCAGATAAGCAATCAAGGAAGCGTATGTGTATTGAAGAGGGAGCCCGTAGTTGGGAGGTCCCAGCCATCAATGAAATGGATGTTGAGGGGATGCCCATGCCACCCCACCTCACCTAATAGTCGTCGCCACTGAGAACGGGCGTGCGCCACCGAGGAGGCGTCGTGACACCTAAGATCACCCTCATCTTCTCAATCCTATCCACATCCTTCGCCAGCTCCAAATCTTCTCGCGACGTGAAGTTTGTAGCAACAACAATGCCAGTCCGATATTCCCCTGAGCCAGTATGCAGTATCGTTTGGCGGCAGGGAGCTGGTAGATAGTATGGGGCATAGCGATGGAAACGCTGAATTTTCTGGAAGTCATCCGAGCCACCGAGGTCGCGGGCATCGGACCACCGGACCATGTCATCTTCTTCCAGCTGGAAGGCGAGAACCTTTGGGCGTATTTTGGCATGAGTACGCAGAGGTGGAGGGCGGGGAACTGATTCCGCTGTGATGTGATGGGTAGCGTCGGCGGAACTCCTGTACACATTTTATGAGCGGATGACCATATATGATGGCAGTGGCATTGGGTACGTACATGTCGGTAGGAACAAACGAAGGTATAATGGTCAATTTGGTGAGCAAGACGTTTTTTATATTCAGAATCAGAGTGTGTTGAAACTTGAGATCAACCACGAGGGTTCGTCACCCCTAAAACCTGTTTACATAATGCTATATATCAAACATTCCCCCATCTGGTGTCCAACGCCCAATATTGGAATCCTATTTTGTCTGCCCACATCAGCGACCGGCAATGGCATGTCCCCGATGGGGATCCTTCCGCCGCTGTGAAGCGCGGTGCTTGAGGATATAGGGTTTCCACGGTTGCCCTCGTGAACACCAAGCCTACGATCACCATTTTCGGTTCAACAAACTACATGGCTGTAGCGCGGCGGGATATGATCACTAAAGCGTATATTCAAGTCCGGATTTTGCAAACGCATTAATTGACAACTGACGCCGGGCTTTAATCGACTGAGACTCTACTCCAGTTAATTACAGGTTTTGCACGCATTGTCTTGTTGATGGCCGCGTGCATGTCTGTAGGCCGCAAGGTGATTCGTAACTTCGAGCCATCGCCCCGGGTAGGCTACCCTTTCTTCACCATCGCGCAACTGGTCGTCGCAATCTACGTAGCGTAACCTGGGAAAGATTGCTGATAGAAATGAGGCTGCCCAAGGGACCGAAGATTGACTTATTGGTGAGCGATAAACCTCGAGGGATTTGACCTGGGAGTCAGAGGGGCTGGAACCCAAGTCAATATGATTGGAGCATAAATGGGTTGCATCAATGTAGACGCTCAAGTCTTCCAAATCTGGGCAAAACCGTGCCAGAGGCGCGAGTCCTTGCAAAGTAAGTTGGGGCTGTTGCTCGATCGGTCGGCACATCTCGGTAGTTCCAATATCCAAACACCGTAAGTGTGGCCAGGCGGTTGCCATCTCACGTATGAAGGCGTCGTCGACATTAAACCCGTAGCATGTACCAAGATTCACATGTGTAAGATTGGTGAATAGCAACAGCGGCCGAAGCTGATCTGTTGTTCCCGCCAGTAGAGCTTCCACTTGTTCATCCGGAATTCCCGTATCTCCCGCGCGAATACTTGTGAGGGTGGCCTTGTTACACGACTCCGCCAACGCGGAAAATAGATCATGCCAATCCAACGGCGCGGATGCCTCGGTAGGATAAAACGTGAAGTCTTCAAGAGGACAATTTGTGGCGGCCCTCAATAAATTGGCGCAGAGAGCGAGCGTATTCGCTCTTACAGATAATTTCCGTAAGACTGGGAAAACAGGCTGACCAGATATAGGTGAGAAAGTGTCCCCAAATCTGCTATTCGCTCGATTGAGTACCAGGCTGAGTAGGTGGGGAAGACCAGCGACGATTCGGAAGGATTCTTCAGATAGATGGGGAACGGTGAGTGTTTGAAGCTGGTCCCACCCAGACAGAGCGCGGTTTATCTGGCATCCTATATCAGGGTTGTAATTTGCCTGCAGGATGAACTGAACAAGGGCGGGATATTTCTTGCCAAGCAAGGGGAGCAGGGATGTTTGGTCGGGGTCACTAGCCTCCAGGCCTAATGATATCCTACGGATGCGTGGCCCAAGAAGCATGGTGATATTGGGGCTCGGAACACCCTCCAAGCTCAAGGTTTGATTGAGCTCAATTAAATTTGGGAATGTAGGCTGGCCTTGGAAGGCGAAGTCCAGAGCCTGATAAACATCATCTAGAATTCCAAGAGCCCGATCCTGAAAGACTCGAACACGGTGGGCGTAGATCTTGAAGCGCTCCAGATCAGCCGGAGTAATAGCTCTAACCGGCCTAGTAATTATCTATAAACAAATCCATTTTGATGTTGATCAATACAGTTGCATAATGGCACTCAACCACAAACCCGACAATGGTCGCCAACGGAGTTCTCCAAACGTCGGAAGGTAAGCACGTAAGAACGGGATGAAGGTTCGGAACCTCATGCCAGAGCTGATCCATGGAGACATCGAAGAAATGGCGGCATGTGAGGGCCATAGCCAGTAAATCACGGCGGGGACGAGGACAACTTGTTCCGACATGCGTACATATGATTCGCAAAACTTCTTGAATGAGCAGGCATCGATGCATGCGGAATTCTGGGGGTTGTGAAAAAGTGTGGAAACGCGACCCCTGTATGTGGATTTGTTTGTGCATGTGTAGAATAAAGGCTAGCGCTAACTGGCGTTTTGGCATCGTGGGCAACGAATTTGATCTTGACCCGAAGAGATTCACCAGCTAGCCCCACTGGTATACTGCCTAGCTATATAAATGTATGACACGTTGAGACAAACGGTACGCGTCGCAATTCAACCTTTCTCGCCCGTTGGTATTTACTAATGTATATAAATGTGCTCTAGTACTTAGTACTAGGGCACTGCTGTGCTTGACGCAATCGGCACTGTTGTTGCGCCATTTGTGGGCGGTGTTGTTATCGGCACGACTTGATTTGACGGGAGCTCTCACTTCATTCCACCAGCGGTCACCTGGTGATATATTTGGGGTCAGGTGCGGTGTGAAGCAAAAGCGCATGCTCCGAGCTCGCGCGCGTGTATTTTCAAAATATTAAGCCTGACGCGTCACCTTCGACTCGTTGATTGAGGTCGTTGATAACTTGGCCAACAAATGGATAATCCTACCAATGAATTACGAGTATTCTTGTATTGAGTATTACTGGATCTAGACACCTAGTGTTTGATAAATCTTGCTCTCGATTACATCTCGCTCGTCATGAACGGGCTATGCGGCTTTCCCGTTCGGCAAACTACATGGGCTGTAGCACAAATGTCCTAAGCTCCTACCACAGAATATGAGTACTAGGCACACGTTGATTAAACCTTGGACTTTACAAACGTATCAATTGACAATGGACGCCGAGCTCTAATCAATTAGGACCTCGCCCCACCACTCAATCTGAGTCGCACATATCGCAAAACAAGTCATCTTGTTGATGACCACGTATATATCTACAGACTTCGAGGTAGTTCATGACTTCAAGCCATCGCTTTGGGTAGGCTCGCCTTTCCTCGTCTTCTTCGTCGTCATCTTCGACCCAATCTATTTTGCGCAACCTGGGAAAGACCTCTGATAGATATGCGGCTGCCCAAGGGATTGAGGATTGACCTATTGGTGAGCGATGAACTTCGAGGAATTTGACCCGGGATTTGGAGATGCTGGAACTCGAGTTAATATGATTGAAACAGAAGTGAGTTGCATCGACATAGACTGTCAAGGATCGCAATTTTGGGCAGAACTCTGCTAGAGGTGTGAGTCCTTGCAGGGTAAGTCGAGGCTGTTGGTCAGCCGGTTGACACATCTCGATGGCCCCAATGTCCAGGTATTGCAAGTGCGGCCAGGCAGGCGCAATCTCGCGTACGAAGGCGTCATCAATATTAAACCCGTAGCGTGTACTAAGTTGTACACGTGTAAGATTGGTGAATGAAAGCAGCGGCCGAATCTGATCCGTTGTCCTTGGAACTTCCGACCCATACGAAATGGCTAAATCTTCGGCATGAATTTCTTTGAGGGTGGCCTTGTTGCACGACTCCGCCAATGCAAAAATAGATCGTACCAATTCAAAGTGGATTCTTCGTAAAGGGAGAACGTGAACTCTTTGAGAGGGCAATTTGTGGCGGCCCTCAATAAATTGACGCAAAGAGTGGGCGTATCCGCTGCTACAGATAATTCCCGTAGGACTGGGAAAGTAGGCTGACCAGACATAGGTGAGATCGTGTCTCCAAACCTGCTATCCGTCCAAGTGAGCGTTAGCTTAAGCAGGTGGGGGAGACTAGCAACGATTCGGAGGGATTCTTCAGGCAGATGGGGGACAATGAGTATTCGAAGCTGAGTCCATCCAAGCAAAATATGGCTCATCTGGCGTCCTATATCAGGGTTGTAATGTGTATACAGGATAAACTGGGTCAGAGCGGGATATTTCTCGCCAAGGAAAGGGAGTAGAGATGTTTGCGCTGGCCCGGGATCACCGTCCAGGCTTAATGCTATTTTGCGGATATGTGGTCCAAGGAGCATGCTGATATACATCTACAAAAAGTCTCCCGGCTGAGCTGACCTTGTAGCTCTGACAAATAGGCACAAGCACTGACGATCAAGGCCAGCCGTCACCAGCAGTGGCGAGTGCTCGGTCAGAAACCTACCATTAGTGGTGTCGGCTTGCCAGCTGTAGTCAGCGATGGTGAGTCCCTGGTCAAAGGTCGAACTCCCAGGTACTGGCTGACCAGATAGTCGCCAACGTAGGTAGTCTTCGGTCAACTGCCATCAGCAAAGGTGGTGTCTGGTCAGCGGTTTAGCTTCCCTGGCATTAGCTGGCCAGTCGGCTGCCGGCACGGGTGGTCTCCGACCATGATCCTACCAGGGGATTTGGTGGTTGCTAATACTCATCACATACAAGGTCTGCCATGACATTTGCCCGGCTGCATCAGGAAAATTACATATTTTCTTATGGCCTTATATAAGGCCATAAGTGCAAATAAGTTCCAAGTTTCTCAACTTGTGAAAGCCATGTACCTTTCTTAGTAAGACCATTTCGTCTTATTCAAGTGCATAAGATCAATAAGGGCACTAAGACCATCTGGTCTTATATAAGTCAATTGCACCTTACCAAGGTTCATTTGTCCTTATATAAGTTTTGGTTGTCTTACTTGTCTTACTCAAGTTTTGGTTGCCTTACAGCAGACCACCTAAGACATCTTAAGAGCATCCAGAATGGAAATAGGCAGGCGAAATCAATGAATTCATGGGTAGTTACATAGCTATGGTACTTTATTATTACTACGAATACTTATCTGTTGTTTGCCTAGCACATTGTACCCCGGGCGCGATTATGTGCGGGATATGCAGGGGACGCCGCCGCCGGTCAGTTTGGGTGCGCGAGGTCTGTGCGAGCAAGCGCATGAAGCGCCGCGATGAGTGAGGGTGTATAACGCGTCAGACATGCCGAATACGTAGCTCTCCTACGTTGGTCGGGTTAGCAAAAAAGCGGGCGAGGGTACACATGGGGACCCTCACCTAGTCCCACAACATGTAGCGCAGCGCGCACGGGTAGGCGCACATAGGTAGCCTCTTGGACCTGGGGCAGGCACGAGCGTTCAGCATCCCCTAGTGCTGATTGCGCGGCCCCGGCTCATGCCTGTTCCCCCCACCCGCGTCCAGCCCTCCTATAGCCTCCAACCCCCAAGCGAGAGCGTATGCATGCGAGCTAAGCATGGGCCGGAGCAGCGGCAATGCGGGGATGTGGATGGCTGGCGCTGCTCCATGGGGTCAGGTCAGTACTAAAACGCGCAAAAAAAAAGGGCAGGACACGTACGGAAGTCCCAGGGCGTGGGGTAGGGTATGCCAGGCATGGACCAAGTTCCGTGGGATACAGAGGGGCAGAATTGCGCCGGAAAAAATCTGCGTAATTGTATTAATGTATTACTGAGGGCGAATTTACTCTGGATACTCACTAATGCGAAGGACAACAGGACATGCGGTGTTGCGAGTGTGATTGGGTGAGCGTTGCCGGCCAGTGCAACGTTCGTGTCAATGGTGTAGCATCAGGAACACAGGCGCCGCTGACGTGGCTGTAATTTCAGGCGGAGTTCGAATGGACTTGTGGCTTTTCTGCTCTCGCAATGATGCAGGTGCGTATCATCGCGCTCCTCGCTCCATGAAACAGCCCAAGCTCTCAAGCTCCCAAGTACTCGGCGTGCTCATTCTGATGCCACCCGATCCATCACCACCATCCATCTGCCCCCTCACCTCCAGTCCTGCGCTTCACTAGCCCGCACATCTTGCAGAGCCGTGTCGGTCCTGGCAAGAATCCTATCCAAGTCCCGCCCATCGTCTCCGCCCTCACCTCTCCAGCTTGTGACACGCTCACCCACATGCCGCCCACCCTAAAATCGGACAATCATGGAACGCGTCCTCACCACCCACTTGCATTCGCATAATCAGAGGGCTGGCGTGGTGTGTTGGTGGTGATGGCGGGGACCCTTCAAGATCTCGAGCCTAGCTATATGTGCGCCGTGGATCACGCTCAATCCCGCCACTCTACTGTAAGTACATCACTCATTGCACAGCATTACCATTGACGTGCACGGCAGATACAGCCGCACATATCGCACTATCCAGGTATAGGCCATCGTCCTAGCTCATCCCCTGGCCCCGCGCCATGCGAAGTGGATTGCCTGCCCCCTGCTCGTCGGAACGCTTTGATGTAGGTGACAAGTGCGTCATCCTCCCTCGCCTCGATTGACTCATTATTGGTTCTAGGATCCTATTTCATAGCCCGCATAGATCAACCTCACTCTCACTGACTCGCGGTGCCGGAATGCTGCACCACCTCCTCCCGAGCGCTGGCATGGTCGATATTCGGTGCATGCCTTGCTGGACCTTGACGCGCAATACACCGCGTTGTACGCCGGTGTGCGCACATGACAATGGGCACCCTAATCTCGTTCGCGCTGCAGTGCTGGGTATGTATTGAGCCAGACTTGGGCGCGGTTGGTACCTCAAGGTATGTTCGATCCGCAAACTGTGGCTACATTCATGGTGTGGGAACGAGGGCGACATGGCTACAGATCTCTTCGCACTATTCTCATGTATTTATTTCAATAATACTAGTAATGATCAGCCTCAAATAAGACTACTTAAGGCAGTCTATAAGTTTGAGTTGTCTTATATAAGATAAATTCGTCTTAAATAACTTAGAGAAAGGTACATAGCTTGTGTCTTAGAGTTTGGTCTTAGAACTTAGACCCAATCTACTTATGGGAGACTTAATTGAAACTTGGATACTTTAAAACTTATTTGGTCTTAGGCCTAAGATATTTTCATCTTGGCTAAGACCTAAGACAGCCTACTAAGACCTAAGATGGAAATAAGTAAAATAAGACAACTTAAGACAGATAAGACAGATGTAACTTTCCTGATGTGGTACATGTATAAATATATGAATAATTTACTCGGTACTAGTATTATCACTGTCCCCATATACATCCTCGGGCCCGTCCCCTTCGTCGTTAGAATTATCTGAATTTGTGTCAGAATCTGGGTTTTCGAAATGATAACCAAATTCATCTTGCTCGTCAAACCAATTATCCTCATTCTCCTCATCTTCGTTCTCGTTCACTTCGTCTTCTCCATCATGGACCCCCCTATCTGTGGCTTCTATAACTGAGTCTTCAGCCGCTCCTTGAGTCTCTGGAGTTGAATCGTCAACGTCGTCCTCGCCTGCATCTTCACCTTGGTCTGTGTTTCCTGCGCCTGTCGCACGGTGTTTTCCTTTATTACGGGCGCTTTCTGACTCATGACGATCATCAAGGAAACGATCCGTTGCTTCACGGCAACTTTTATGGCCAACACCGCCGCCCCGGAAGCGCATAACCATATCGCGGTCAGCGAAACTATACAACGACCGCAAAATTAATATCTCCCAAGACCGCATTTAAGTTCCACTCACATATCGATGTAGAAGTACATCCAATCAGTGTTTAAGTTGCTGCTGGGTTGTCGTGCGATGGAGGAAATGAGATTGTGATTATGATAGCCCAGAGGAAAGCCTGGGATTAGATGGATACCTCGAATGACAAGATTTGGATCAACAAATCCAAATGCACCGTCCTGCGCCGCGTCAAGAAAGCCAATTCGAGGCAATCGCCGTCGACGCCACCCACAGCAATGAGTTAGGTCGCGGCCGAACCACCGTACCCAAAGGAATTCCATCGGTTTTGGCCGTTCCAGAGTCGTGGCTCCAGGTGGGTGATATTGAACCATTGCGTGGAAAATCCCAATCACCCGTGCATACCAGTATGGATGTGGTTTAGTCTGGCCCTTGGGATCCTCATTTGACAGGACAAAAATGTCAGCATGGGTCCGTGGATTGATGGAATCCTGTTCACGTCGCATATCATAGGTGGTATAGTTGACTCGGAGTACCTTGTGTTCGTAAATCTCGTTGTTTTGAATGTGAATGTGTGCGCGCTCAGCTGTGCTAAATATTTGTTCATCACCATCGTATGGTATACCTTGAAGTCGTCCCAATAAGTGGTCAAGTAAGCGAGGTAGGAAATCCTGGAAAGCTATATCACCCTCATGTTCATTTGGCCACCGATATATGTTCAATCGGTGCTTTCTATCATTTGAGATGTGATGGTGGGACTCTGGCCTAGTTGGGGGAAGGGAATTGTCTTCGTTATTTCCATTGCCATCTTCAAGTGATGCGGTTTTTAATGCAGCTCCCAATTTCTGATCTTGTGATTTGGAACGAAGGTACTGTTCTCGAATCTTCTTCAACAATCGTTGGCGGCGTTCCTGTTTCGTGATGCCGCGTGTGTAATTTGCCTTCCAGGTGGTTTGGTAGAAGCGTTTGACTCGACGATGTTCAGATTCACCCTAAGTAGTATCGTCAAATCACATCAGAGTTGAATTGAGAAAGGTGTAACATACAATTTGGGTACTGTACCCATCTGTTGTGCCGTATTCACGGATTGTATTTGCGTAGTCACCAAGTGCGTGTGTTTTGTATGTCGACAAGTTGAATTTTCGGAGTTTGGGGCCTGGTGGATCAGCACATGTGGTTGGTTTGTGGGATGTTGTGGTGTTTGAGGCGGCCGGCTTAAGTAGTTGGGCAGCTTTCCGTTGCACTCGAGCAGCCTCCTCGGAAGGAAGGTCCTTGGTTGCGAAAAATGGACAGGTGTGATCTTGGAACCTTCGAAGGGCAACCCCGAGGCGAAATGTTGAGTCTTCAAGGGCACGGAGTGTTGTTTCAGTATGTAGCCTTAATTTTGCAAATGATTGCCATGTTGCAAGTTCAAATAATAAATCGAGCACAATATCGTTGTGCGGTTTGGGTAGGGGTCCTCGAATACAAGTATTGCGCACTGAATAGCATGATGAGCCAAATGTACCACTCCCAAATAGCCGACATACCACAAGTAGGTCTTCATAATCTCGGGCTCCTAGTTTCTTCATTGCGGAGGCATTGTTACTAAATTTGCGAATAGTGTTGCGGCCAAATGTAGGACTCGCCGGTAACTACAATCATATAGGTTATTAAAATATCTTATTTGTAGCAAATATATTGACCTACCGCCAGTTTAATTTCTGGATTGTGTCGTTCCCGTGGGCATGGAGAATTCGCATGAGATGGATAAAAGTTGCACGCCAGACACCAAGATCAAATTCATGCATGATATCAGGGACGTATAAGGAAAAATGGTTGAATCCATCGAGGGGAAAGCCGTTCTGAGAATGCGTTGAGGGTTGGTGTAAGCGACTGTCGGCCTATAGAGTTTTCAATCCATTTGCTATTGATACTGATACCTTTATAAAATATCCACCGCCATGTTCGTTTAATGTTAGCCCGTGGGGTTCAGAATCTTCACGGGCATTTCGGGTGCGCCGGCTTTGATCATATTTTGTACCCAGAAGACGTATGTCTCTTTTGAGAACGAGACATCGTGGGCAGGGACACTTTGCAAGAAATTTAATGCATGCTAACAATATCCTAACCAATCAAAATTGATGAGTCGTGAGTGAGATTGCTATACTGGACATACTTTTCTGGGTAATCAGCGCGTATGTAAATAAACGGGGAAATACTAAACGTATTATCCCATCCCAAAACTGAAATTCGAACCCATGCACATAAGCATGCATGAATTCCGTATCTAAAATCAAAAGCCATATCAGTTGCATAACCTCTCGCGGCAATGGGTCAGGACGGCAGCCGTTGCCGGGTGACCGTAAATTTCTTGATAAAAATCCTGAAATGTGTCTGATAGCTATGGTAATGGCAGCGTTGAGCATGCGGGTACTAAGTCGGAATAAGTCATACTACCTTTGGGATATACGCAAGATGGTGTGCGGCCAGTGAAGTCATTTTTGCGCGAACATATTTTGATTGGTTCCCTAGGAATAAGTAGATAGGCCACAATGACGCATTCCCAAAATTTGTCAAGTGAGTTGAATCACTCCATAGCATAATGGCCGCAATGACCGTTTCAAGGTGGGGTGTTGCCGGTTGGGGATGATATTCCTCGTGGATTTTTTTGTGTTCATGAATGTAGGCATCGCTGTATAAAGTTCAGAATATATTCGCTCGGGGCGTCCGTATTCGGGGGTATCCAGTACGATTCAAAGGGGGAAAAATGAAATGATTCAGCTGACGAGTCGATAAGGCAGACTTGATGATGGATAAGGGTGGCCGGTAAAATATCTTGTTGACTTTAAACTGGGGCGCTATATCCTCGCTTTGGTGAGAGACTTTTTCACATGGAAGGGGTACATTGACAGTCCCTTCGATCCAAGCATCATCGAAAGCCAGCCCAGTGGAGGGGTTACTGAATGAATCGAGCTTTTTTACCTCAGTGGAAGACCGAAAGTTTGATAACTCCAGCGGGTCAAATTCTTTGTGGAGTATAACATTGGTGACCAATGTGTCGAGTTCTGCAAGCGATTTCAATTGTGACCCATCATAGAACCAATCCATTAGGAGAAATGTGGATGGATTAGAGAGGGGTCCAAACATGGTTTTCTTGACGGATTCTTCTGAGCTTCCAAATGGGAACCACCAGGGATGGTCATTGCGTGTTTGATTATCAGTCACGAATCCAGGCGCATCCGCAACTTGGGCAAGCTCCCACTCATCAGTTGGATATATTGATGGGAAGCGGTGATAGTATTGTCTGTAGATACCGTAGCTATTACTTGGGGTAGTTACAGTTGGTGGTTCGTCCTCAGATATCTCAGGGTCCACAATGGCATCCTGAGCGGGGGCCTGGCCTTCATCTCGATTATGATCGCCAGGAATTTCAGGTGGTTCAGGCGGGAGATCGTCACGATACCGTTTTGGGAGGCGGATGTGACGGAATGGACGGCCTGAGGGCCTGACCTCAGGCTGTGGAGATCCCTTCAATACCATTAACCTGACTCAAAACCTATAGCATACTCACTTGAACCTCCAGCTCACCCACGTCAGCCAAAATGTCCTGCATATCCATCTCTTGATCCTGGACCTCGGGTACCTGTTGGGTGCTACCAGTGTGTTCCAAAAGCTCCCGGTCTTGTTGGTCCCGTTCCTGGAAGATGCGGGCCAAGATCCTGGGGAGCTTGGGCTTGCAAACACGGTGATGATTCCGGAGGCCCGAGAAGTCTGGAAATACCGGCCACACTGAGGGACAATGCATGTATATGGAGTCTTCATGAGATTTAGAGTGGGAGTCAGGAAAACACGCCGCAACGCGTCACGCGGCACCATTGAACGCGTCGGGACCCACGTGAGGCAAACATCAATTCAAACTCTGATCCTGACTACCACAATGCCAGCAAGACCCGCCACAAGCATGGAACCCCAGAATCCCCAGGAACTCCCAAAACCAATACAAAGTATGCGAAGTTTAAAGCTTGGGCTTGGACGGCCAAAGTGAGGATGTTTTATTCATGCCATTACTTTTACTCCAAAGTCTGATACAACTGACTCCAGAAACGATCCCTTGAATAAATATCTCACCGCGGCTCGATGGATACCACGAAGCATCGACATGTGGGTCGATGTTGAGAAACTCTGCTGCAAGGGGTTATTGAGACCTATGGGCCCATTCCCAATAGGGAGATTGAGTTGAACCGCCTGGTACTACAGTGGTTGAGTGAGTCATCTACTATATGCGTAGCAAATCTGCTTTTCTGACTTGGATCTTGCCAGTATGGATGTTTTCGATAAGATCATGAACCTGGTTCCAGGTTTCTTGAATCTGCTTGGAGATTTTCGCCATGCTACGACAGCATGTCTCAGTTTTTCGACCTGGTGAGTCAATCCATCCATCAATCACTGCAAACTAATAGATTGGTTATCTCCAGATTGCATCTACTGCTAATCAGGCGCGGAGCGACGATATTTCTAGTCTAAAATGGAATGTGCTCGAATACGTGATGAAGAACCCCAAAACCGAGAGCCTTACTCCTCCAATTCCAATGGGCACTAGCAAAGGCATGTCCCGTGGGTTTAGGCACCTGTTTCTGGCACGCCTCTTGTGCCCGCGCCGTCTTTGTGGTACTTTCGACGAAAATCCTAAGTATTGAATCCAAACAATTGATATTAGTTTTACTGAATTGGACACATCATGATTATAGGGATTTCATAGAACGTGTCAACACTGGCGAGCAAAAAATCAAGACATTTGACTGGCCCACTTTTCTCTACGACGACGCGCAGCTATACCAACCTGACGCCATCGATGAAGGCCTTTTGCGTGGGTATTATTTATTAAGGGTGAGTCTTGTTTTGCAAATTATGAAACTGTCGTTGCATTCATCTGTGAGAATTAGGTCTTCCAGCATATTTTTACAGGGCCAGGCTCAGCGTGGGCAGGAAAGCAGCGTGAATCTAATCACCGTGCATCTAACAGCAAGATCCATGGCATGGATTGTTGTGATCCCAACACGATTGCATACGCCGCTTCACTTGTAAGTTTTCACCCCAACCTCTACCGTCTGATCCTGAATTATCTTAGGCCCGGTTTTCGATTTCAGGATTGGACACCTGGGGCTGGCATGACGGCCTCTTTGACGCCAAGAAATTTTACTATGGTATAATCATGTCATTTGATGAGGATGATGTGTGGGCTGAAGAGACGCTTGAATGGTGGGATTCGTAAGTACCATCACCTATCTGCATACTCACCACCACAACAAAAAAATAGACATGTAAATTTTGCTCGCAAACCCACCCACACCGGTTCTGGGAATGAAGAGGACTCAGATAGCGAATTAAATCAGATGCGCCTGCAGCGCGTGGCCCGACACCAGGTAGCCCACGATGAAGCACAAGCGCATGACGAAACGCAAGCACGGCCTCCAGTCACCGACGACGACCGGACACAAGCGCAATACCAAGCTGCCCGCAACAAGGCACAGACACATTCTCAAGTAATCAATACCGTGCAACCCCGCCGCCATCACCACCATGAAGCGCGATCCAACCCAACCACGTCACCACGGGCCCCAGTCTTGTCCTCCTGGCATGAAATACAGGAGGATGTCCGCCGCCACCACCGCCAGGTACAATCGGACCCAATCTCGCCTCTATCCTATCTTGGTCAGGATCCCCAATCCCCCCCAACCCCAAACGTGGAACGATTCCAACACGATTCGCGATTCCGATCACTGGACTTGGAGCCGCAAACCCCGAGGAAGGGTAAGGAGTACTACCAGCAGGTTGGAGGAGACGTACCGAGCCCAGTTACACCAATCGACGAGGACGACGCCGACACTGAACAATACATGGAGCCCGAGCCAATCAAACGCCGGCGTGGAAGGTCGACTACCAGTGGACAGCCAGCCAAGGTCACCCGCAAGGTCCCCGCAAGGAACTCCAAGCGCGCCCGACACTAGTGGCCAGGTCCTGCTCCAATCTGTTTACTGATCATCTCCTGCGACGCTCAATTGGACTTTCTTTGCTCGATCCTGGACTCCTGACCTGCCCGTCACCACCACCCGTTTGTCTTGCCTCTCGCCCAATCCATTACTTGAAAATTTCAAACTCACGCTTAGCATTTCTGTTCTGCCTGGCCCCTCCTTGACTCTCGTGACTCACTGCTGCTCCCCCATTTCTATCCGCCCTACTACCTTATGTATGCTCGGCGCTTGCCATCATCAGTTCGTCTCACTCGCCTTTCCCGCCAATTACTCGCTATTACTGTAAAATACCTTTCATTTGTATTTCTTAATGACGGTTCAATGGTGATAATAAATACATTATCCTGTCAGCTAGTCCCTCCAGTGATATTAGAGCCATAACAGATGGTCCCTTGCACGGATATGGTATTCATCCGCCATTCCTTATATTGAGTTACCTGCCATGATATTTGCTATGATTATGGTAGTAGATGGTAGCGACTGGTATGTATTACATTGCTATGGCATAGGTGTTGTAGGATAAATTTATCAGCTTGGCTGGTGGTGCGTATAAGTTCAACAGCCATGATGACCTCATCATATCTGGTCAAAAATCCCTACATTTTCAGGGCAATCAGAGTTGGCAAAGATTATGTTGAACGGTGACCCGTAGTCACGAATGGTGACCATGGTCGCCCGGGAGACTTTTTGTAGATGTAATAAGGGAAACCCGCGAGGCCGTTACTTCCCAACTCGACCAAATTCGGGAATATAGGCTGGCCTTGGAAAGCAAAAACTAAAGCCTGGTAAACTTCGGCTGGAATTCGAGCGAGGGTGTCTTGAGAAACTTGGACACGGTGAGCGTAGAGAGTCCTGAAGCGTTCCAGATCAGTGGAAGTGATGGCTCTGGCTAGCACGGCACTTCCCTATGTATACGTCAATTGCGGTGTCGATTTATGATGACGCTGAACATACGATTCCACGAGAAGTTAACGGAGTTCTCCAAATGTCGGAAGGTAAACATTGAAGGACGGGAATAAGGTTTGAAACATGATACCAGAGCTGGTCCATGGAGGCATCAAAGAAATCGCGACACACGAGGGCCACAGCCAACATATCACGACGGGGATAATTAATATGTGCACATATGACTTGCAAAATCTCTTGAATGAGGAGACACTGATGCATGTGGAGTTCTGAGGCTGTGGAAAAGTCGATCAGTAACTCCATACTATAGCCTACTATGTAGGGCTGTTTGTGCAGGTGTGGACCGGTTGAAGATAAATCAGGCATAGTACCATGTATATATGTGCGTAGATCCACAATTTGTGGATCCTAGTCCAGGCGACGGATTGGATTAACAGCTCAACATGAGATTTATCGACTCTATCAATGTACGCACTGTTCCAGGAACCTGCCTACAAAATATGTGACACTGGCATACTATCAAGCCGTTTTATCTAACAACACTGACGGCCACACATCGCGACTTAGCCTCAGGCATCTCGCCTGTAAGTATTTACCAAGATATATAAATGTACCAACAGTCATATTGTACTAGGGGATTAACCCGCGACTAGAGGTTAGTTATATGGCATTCAATTCACAGTCGGAGCAGCGTGAGTCGTTTCGCCAACGACCACTCACGTGGGAGTACGCAGCGAGATGCCTATCAACTTCTGACCATCGTTCCGAGTCTTCTGACCATGGCTTCTCGCCTGCAAAATCGTGGTGCCACAAACAGCGCACTTGGGGGAAGATTGCCGAAAGACATGCGGCCGCCCAAGGAACCGATGTTTCCGATATTGGCGAACGACCAACATTGAGAGCTTTGACACGGGACTTGGAGTCTAAGCACAGGTCGAAGTGGTTGGAACATATATGGGTTGCATTGACGTGAATTCCCAGGGTCTGCAATTCTGGGCAGAGCTCTGCCAAAGGAATAAGCCCGGGAAGCGTAAGTTGCTGCGGCCCGAATTCCCGAATGACATTGGCAACTTCAATATCCAAGGTTTGTATATGTGGCCACGCAGCCGCCATCTCAGGTATGAAGGCGTCATCAATGCCGAACCCGTAGCGCATTGTGAGGAGCACACGCCTAAGGCTGGTGAGTGGAAACAGTAATCTGAGCTCGTCTGTCGTGTTGGGGCCGTGCCCGCCAGATTCGACGGCAAAGTCATCGATGCGAATTGTAGTGAGTGCGCCTTTATCGCACAATTTCGCCAATGCGGCAAACAAATCATGCCAAACAGGCGGATTCGCCCCAAACAACGAAAATGCGAACTCCTCCAAGGGGCAATCTGGGGCAGCTTTCAATAGACTGGCGCAAAGAACGGGCGAATTGGCCGTGATGGAGAGGTTCTGGAGGGCGGGAAAGACCTCGGTGCCAGGTAGGGGTGAGAAGCTGTTTCCATAGTAGGCATTATCAACATGGGAGAGTGTTAGGTTGCGTAGGTGAGGAAGACCAGCAACGATCCGGAGCGATTCTTCGGGGAGGGAATGGACGGCGAGTGTCTCGAGCTGGCCCCACTGAGGCAGAAGGTATTTCATCTGCCGTACTGTGTCGGGGAAGCACCGGCCCTCTGGAGTGTAAAGGCAAAAATGGATAAGGGATGGGCACTTCTTTGCAAGGACAGGGAGCATAGAATTTTGGGCGGCAGAGTCTCCGGATACATTCAGGCGTATGTGGCGAATATCTGGTCCAAGAAACATGGGGATATATGGGAAGGTCTCATCGTCGTTATTCCTCAAAAACACCTTGACCAGATTCGGGAATATAGGCTGGTCATGAAAACAAAAGCTCAAAGCTTGATAGACAGCGATAGGGACATCGGTGTCGCGGCGTACGTCGTGGTAGACCTGGACGCGGTTGGCGAGGGCCCTGAGGCGTCCTAGATCGGAGGGGGTAATAGCCCTGGCCAGTACCTAGGTGCAAACGAATTTTGGTATTGACTCGCATATCATATATACCCTGGAATACATACCACATTACGACGGGTCAGTGGTCCACTCCACATGTCGGAAGGCAGGCCCGTAAGGAGGGGATAGAGGCCGTCAATCTCGCGCCAAAGTTGGTCTAGAGAGGGATTGCAGAAGCCACGGCATACAAGCGCCGTGGTCAACAGATCGCGGCGAGCCTCGCGCAAATAGTACATGTCAACACCCACAGCCCAGTGCGGACAAGCACGAATGTGTGCACATATGACATGGAGAATATCTGGAACGAGGAGGCAGCGATGCATGTGGTAGTCAGAGGCAAGGTTGAACTCGAGGCCCCCACAACCGCCTGCCTTCTAAAGTTTAAAACTGGCAGTATGTGCGAGTTTAGGGCGGGGGCTGCTGCGCTACGAGGTTCAACAAAAATCAGGGGCCGTGCGGGCTCGGTTTGTCTTGCCGTCGCGATTGCTCGCCTCGACGCGTCATGGTGGACTGAACGCGTCCAGTGGTTAAACGTTAATGGACGATCTGGCAGCCCTTATAGTGCACGTGAACATCGGACCGCAATTGCCCAACCCATACATACACTGTGGTCAAAAATCATACACGTAGAGGATACGCAAAATGTGTTGTGTACCTCGAGAATCTTAGTAACTGGTCTAGGGATATCTAAAGGCGAGCCAAAAATACTTGCAAGCTTATTGCAGGGAGATTTACGCTGTATGATACCTTCATGTTTGTGGCTATTCTACATGGGTGCCGTTGTAGGGAAGACACCTCGTATAGTATACCTTGTTTTGTGAACAGTGTTATTGGCGCGGCTTGATTTGACTGGGAGCTTCCGCTTCATTCTACCAGCGGTTACCCATGATGCCTATGGATTCAGTGACCAGAAAAATGCGCACCCAAGCTTACGTGTGGGTTAGACACCGCGCGAATTTTTGAAATTTGACGCGGTTCGTTCATGTGGCTGCCTTCAAGTATCTCCAGAGATTTTTGAATTCACACACAAGCACCTCCTCGACATGCGTGAATCCCAGCATTTACCCGAATCGCACCATCCCCGGCCCGCCGATTCCTCGTCGATAACTTGACCGGGGAATCTGTTGGGCAGACAGGAAACCCTACCAATGAATTGCGAACATTCTTGTCATCTAGACACCGAGTGTTCGATCAATCTGATTCTCGGTCTATAGCGCAGAGCTCCCCACTCCGGAATATAATTACTTATTGAATCCGGTAAACACATTAATTATCAATCGGCGTCGGACTCTAATCAATTGGGGCCTCACCAGTAAATCGCACATGCCTCAATACAAGTCATCTTGTTTATGACCACGCGTGTGTCTGTAGGCTGCAAGGTGGTTCATGACTTCCAGCCACCGCTTTGGGTAGGCTAGCCACTCTTCGTCTTCTTCACTACCATTCGAGTTAGCCCAACCTATTTTACACAACCTGGGAAAGACCCCCGATAAATATGCGGCTACCCAGGGGACCGAGGATTGAGTTATTGGCGAGCGATGAACCACGAGGAATTCGACCCGGGAGTCAGAGGGACAGGAGCCCAAGTTAATGTGGTTGAAACAGAAGTGAGTCGCGTCGACGCAGACGGTCAAGTCTTCCAAATCGGGGCAGAACTCCGCCAATGGCGCAAGACCTTGCAGGGTGAACGGAGGTCGTTGCTCGCTCGGTTGGTATATCTCAATAGCTCCAATGTCCAAATGTTGTAAGTGTGGCCAGGCAGCCGCCATCTCGCGTAAAAGGGCGCTGTCAATGGTAAACTCGTGGCGAGTACTAAGGTGCACACGTGTAAGATCGGTGAATGACAATAGTGGCCGAAGCTGATCTGTTGCCAGTGTACTTGGAGCTCCTGATCCATGCGAAATAGCTAAGTCTTCGACGTGAATTTCTTTGAGGGTGGCCTTGTTGCACGACTCCGCCAATGCAGAAAATAGGTTACGCCAATCCGATGTAGATTCCTCGTAAAGCCAGAATGTGAATTCTTCAAGAGGGCAATTTGTGGTGGCTCTCAATAAATTGACACAAAGAGTCGGCGTATCCGCCATTATAGATAATCGCCGTAGGGCTGGAAAGGCAGGTTGTCCGGACATAGACGAAAAGGTATCTCCGAACTTGCTATTCGCTTTAGTGAGCGTTAGCTCAAGCAAGTGGGGGAGACCAGCAATAGCTCGGAAGGATTCTTCGGGTAGATGAGGGACGGTAAGTGTTCGAAGCCGGGTCCACCTAGGCAGAATATAGTTCATCTGGCGTCCTATGTCAGGGCTGTAACGCGCCCATAGGGTGAACTGGACTAGGGCGGGATATTTCTCGCCGAGCATAGGGAGCAAAGGTAATCTGCGCTGGTCGATCATCATCCAGGCTCAATGCTATCTTGCAGACACGCGGTCCAAGAAGCATGCTGATACCATCCACGTCTTGATCGAATTCCACCAAATTTGGGAATATAGGCTGGCCACGGAAAGCAAAGCCCAAGGCCTGATAAACATCAGCCGAAATCTGGAGCCAGCCCAGAGAGCTTTGGACACGGTGAGCGTATATCTTGAAGCGATCCAGGTCCGCAGGTACGATAGCTCTGGCTAGCACAGCACTTGCCTATACATCGGTCAGTTAAATTGACATCAATTAATAACGGCCCTCAACGTACAACCCCGCAATAAGTTAATGGAGCTCTCCAAATGTCGGAAGGTAAGCACCCAAGGACGGGGAAAAGGTCCGGAATATCTAGCCAGAGGCAATCGATGGAGACATTGAAGAAATGGCGGCACACGAGGGCCATAGCCAATAGATTGCGACGGGGGCAAGTACCAATATGCGTACATATGATTCGCAAAACCTCTTGAATGAGAAGGCATCGATGCATAGAATTCTGAGGTTGTGAAAAGAAAAGTCGCAAGTTGATCGGAGGCCTAAAGTAGACTGTTTGTGCAGGTGTGGATACTTGCCAATTATCAACTTGAAGTCGGCCCTGGAACTCAAAGCCGGGACCAGGCGACGCGCACAAATCCACGAATTACGGATCTTAGCGCGGGCAACGAATTGGATTGATAGCTCGACATGAGATCCACCGACCACATCAATGTACATACTGTTCTGAGAGCTTGCCACCCATAAATATATGACACACCAAGTTATCGCAACCCAGCCTTCTCGCCTGTAGGTATGCACCAAGATATATAAACGTACCAATCAAGGGATTGGCCCACGACCACAAGGGTCTGCTAGGATAGGTTGGTTACATGGCATTCAATTCGCAGTCGGAGCAGCGTAAGCCATTTCGTCGACGGCCACTCACGTGACGGTACCCGGCGAGATGTTTATTAACCTCTAACCATCGGACCGCATCTTCTGACCACTCCGACCTCTGTCCGATTATACAATCATCGTGCAACAAACCGCGCAGTTTGGGGAAGATTGCTGATAGATACGCAGTCGCCCAAGGAACCGATGTCTCTGATATTGGCGAATGACCGACACTTATAACTTCAACGCAGGACTTGGAGTCCGAATACAGGTCGAGGTGATTGGAGCATATGTGGGTTGCGTTAACGTGAATTCCCAAGATATGCAATTTTGGGCAGAGCTCCGCCAAAGGAGCAAGCCCATGGAGCGTAAGTTGCTGGGATTGTTGAATTATATCGGTGACTTTAATGACCAAGGTATGTATATGTGGCCACGCGGCCGCCATCTCGCCCATGAAGGCATCGTTGATGTTGAACCCGTAGTGTATTTGGAGGAGTATATTTGTAAGGCCGGTAAGTGGAAATAATATTCGGAGCTCGTCTGTCGTGCTGGGGCCGTGTTGACCGTGTTCGACGGCGAGGTCATCAATGCGGATTGTGGTCAGCGTGCTCTTGTCGCACGATTTCACCAGTGTGGCAAATAGATCATGCCAAACGGGCGGATTCGACCCAAACAGCGAGAATTCGAATGTCGTTAATGGGCAATTTGTGGCAGCCTTTAATAGATTGATGCAAAGAACAGGTGAATTGGCTGTGATAGAAAGATTCCGGAGGACAGGGAAGACCTTGGTGCCTGGTGCGGGCGAGAACGTATCCCCGTAGACATCATCGGCATAGGAGAGCGTTAAGCTACGTAGACGAGGAAGGCCAGCAACAATTCGGAGTGATTCTTTGGAAAGGTAATGGACGGTGAGTGTCTCGAGCTGGCTCCATTGAGACAAAAGGTATTTCATCTGCCGCCCTACGTCGGGGAAACTC
Source organism: Infundibulicybe gibba (assembly GCA_015501065.1). Lineage (NCBI taxonomy): Eukaryota > Fungi > Basidiomycota > Agaricomycetes > Agaricales > Omphalinaceae > Infundibulicybe > Infundibulicybe gibba. Next base: position 167,429 of record JADNYI010000028.1, read on the forward strand.
TGGCGTTCTGGAGTACAAAGGTGAAAATGTGTGAGGGATGGGCACCTCTTTGTAAGAGTTGGGAGCATGGAATTTTGGGTGATGGAGTTGCCAAATATATTTAGGCGTATACGACGGACGTCCGGCCCAAGAAACATGGGGATATACGAAAAGGCCTCGTTGCCACTACACCTCCAAAATATCTCGACCAGATTCGGGAATATAGGCTGGTCGCGAAAATAAAAGCTCAGAGCCTGGTAGACGGCAATAGGAACATTGGCGTCGTAGCGTGGGTCGTGGCGTACATCGTGGTAAACTTGGACGCGGTTGGCGAGGGCCCTGAAAGGTCCTAGGTCCGAAGGAGTAATAGCCCTGGATAATACCTAGGCGCAAACGAATTTTAGTATCGACTCGCATATCATATATTCTGGAAAACATACCACATTACGACGGGTCAGCGGTTCACTCCATATGTCAGGAGGCAGGCCCGTGAGGAGGGGATAAAGACCATCAATTTCGCGCCAAAGTTGGTCTAGAGAGGGGTTATAGAAGTTGTGGCATACAAGCGTCATGGCTAGGAGGTCGCGACGAGCCTCGCCCGGATTGTACACGTCCATGCGTACAGTCGAGTCCGGACGAACACTAATGTGCGCACATATGGCGCGGAGAATATCTGGAACGAGGAGACAACGATGCATGTGGTGGTTGGAGACAAGGTTGAAGCCCCCACCTTCCATTGAAGTTCCAAAGTTTAAAACTGGCCGCACGTGCAGGTTGACGGGCCACTGCGTTACAAGGCTCAACTGTGTCAACAAATTGAAATATCGGGCGACATGGGTTCTCAGCTGGTCTCGCCGTCACGATTGTTCGCATTGATGCATCACGGTGGACTGAACGCGTCCAGTGGCTAGCGGAGGATTTGGCAACCCCCGTGGCGCATGTGGACATCGGACCGTAATTATCCAACTCGCAAAACCACTCGTCGATTGATAAGTCAGTAAACCATACCGCCATCAAAAAATGAGATCCGTACATGGAGACGTAGATGGTGATGTATACCTTGAGAGTTTCAGCATCGTTAGCAACCGGCCCCGACTGGGGGGAGCAAGAGAAAATATCAAAAGTCGAGCCGAAAATACTTGCAAGCTTATCGTAGGGAGATTTATACTTACTGTGTGATGCCTTCATGCCACTCTGGTTTTGATTTTGAATATATTTATAATTATAGCCCCCAGTGTGTCATCATGGCGAAGATACCCTGGGTGCATTTTGTTTTGTGAACAATGTTGTTATCGGCGCGAAGATCAGAGCCTCGCAAGGCCTCAGAAGCGCGCACGCCAACGACGCATCGCACACGAATGGGTTGGGTCTCTGGAGGTCTCTCGACTCTCTGGCTACTAGTACTACATGACGTGGCTATATACACGTGACGCGCCGGATTGGGTGTTGCCGTGCGCGCTGGCGCGCCCGACTCCACCGCCCATTCGGATGCATTCGTATACCCCGAGGAAAACGGCGCCTCCAGCAGATATCCATAGCGTCCGTGGGACCACTCCAGCGAAAAGAGCTGACCAAGCTATTTTGCCTAACACGCGGCGTAGATCGCAACTCAACCTTCTCGCCTGTAGGTATGTACCAAGATATATAAGTGTACCAATCAATTATATGGTACCAAGGGACTGGTCCACGACCAGATGATTACTAGGATGGGTTAGTTACATGGCATTCGATTCACAGTCGGGGCAGCGTGAGTCATTTCGTCGACAACCACCCACGTGGCGGTACGCGGCGAGATGTTTATCCACTTCTGACCATCGGACCGAGTCTTCTGACCACTCCGACCTCTCGTTTCCGCAATCATCATGCCACAAATCGTTAATTTTGGGGAAGATCGCTGATAGATATGCAGCTACCCAAGGAACCGATGTTTCCGATATTGGCGAATGTCCGACATTTACCAATTTAACACGGGACTTGGAGTTTGAACACAGGTCAAAGTGGTTGGAACAGATGTGAGTCGCATTAACACGAATGCCCAAGGTGTGCAATTTTGGGCAAAGCTCCGCCAGAGGAGCGAGCCCGTGAAGGGTAAGTTGCGGCGGCTCGAGTGGCCGAATCACATTGACGACTTCAATATCCAGGGTTTGTATATGTTGCCATGCGGCCGCAATCTCGCCCATGAAGACGTTATTGATGTTGAACCCATGGCGTGTTCTGAGGATTACGCATGTAAGGCCGGTGAGTGGGAACAATGCTCGGAGCTCGTCTGTCGTGCCGGGGCTATATTCACCATGTTCGACGGCTAGGTCACAAATGTGGATTGTAGTGAGTCTACCCCTGTCACACGACTCCACCAACGTAGCAAATATTTCATGCCAAACGGGTGGATTCAATCCAAACAGCGAAAACTCGAATGTCACCAATGAACAATTTGTGGTAGCCTTCAATATATTGATGCAAAGGACGGGCGAATTGGCTGTGATGGAGAGATTCTGGAGGGCGGGGAAGACCTCGGTGTCAGATGTGGGTGAGAAAGTGTCCCCGTGGACGTCATCAGCACGGAAGAGCGTTAGTTTGCGTAGGTGAGGGAGACCAGCAACAATTCGGAGGGAATCTTCGGGAAGGTAATGGACGACGAGTGTTTCGAGCTGGCTCCATTGCGACAGAAGGTATTTCATCTGTCGTCCGGTGTCAGGAAAGCACTGGCCCTCTGGAGTGTAAAGGCGAAAATGGGTGAGGGATGGGCACCTCTTGGTAAGAGTGGGGAGCATAGAATTTTGAGTGACGGAGTTGCCGGATACATTTAGGCGTATGTGACGAATATTCGGCCCGAGAAACATGGGGATATATGAGAAGGCCGCATCGTTGTTCTTCCTCCAAAGCACCTTGACCAGATTCGGGAATATAGGCTGGTCGCGAAAATAAAAGCTCAAAGCCTGATAGATGGTAATAGGGATATTGACGTCGTGGTGTGGGTCGTGGCGCACGTCGTGGTAGACTTGGACGCGGCTAGCAAGGGCCCTGAAACGTCCCAGATCCAAGGGAGTAATAGCCCTGGCTAATACCTAGGCGCAAATGAATTTTGATATTGATTCGCATGTCATAAACCCCCGGAAAACATACCACATTACGACGGGTCAGTGACCCACTCCATATGTCGGAAGGCAGGCCCGCGAGGAGAGGATAGAGGCCGTCAATCTCGCGCCATAGTTGGTCCAGGGTGGGGTTATAGAAGTCGTGGCATACAAGCGCCATGGCCAGGAGATCGCGACGAGCCTCGCTCGGATTGTACATGTCAATATGTACAGCCCAGTCTGGGCCAGCGCTAACGTGTACGCATATGGCGCGGAGAATATCTGGAACGAGGAGGCAGCGATGCATGTGGAAGTGGAAGACAAAGTTGAAGTCCCCGCAACAGAAGATCTAAAACTGGTAGTATGTGCAGGTTTAGGATGGAGGCTGCTGCGCTACGAAACTCAACAAAAAACCAGAGGCCGTGCGGCTTAGCTCTAGTGGACCGAACGCGTCCAACGTCCAGCAGGTGATTTGGCCACGGCCATAGCGCGTATGGGCATCAACCACAAGTATCCAAGTCGATCGATGGGTTAGTGAACCACCGTGTCGTCAAACTCATACACGGAAACGTGGATGGTGATGTATACCTTGATAATCCCAACAACCAATCCAAGGAAGGTTGGGAGAAAATATCCAAGGGCGAATCGGAAACACTTGCGGGCTTCTCGCAGGGAGATGTATACTGTACGATGCCTTCATGTCACTCTGGTTTTGATCTCAAATATATTTATGGTCCCCTCCAGTTTGCCCGAGTCCATTGGCGGGATCTGGGACGCGTTGGGGGCGGATGACGCAATCGATACTGCTGTTGAACCGCACAATAGCTAGCTGTTTCGTGAATTATCATAATGTGATTGATATCGTCTTTCAGTCCTGACGTGCGTCGCTTTTGCGCCGCACATGGGAGACGCATTGATGTCCTCGAGAGTGGCTATAGTGACATCGAGCGCGCCTGTTCAGCGGGTCCACGGCCCACTCTGTCGAATTGGTTGGCGGTCAGTTCGATGAATCGTGGCGGGGTAAGGAGAGGTCCGCTTGATAGCAACGCCCACCCTACTAGACGACACGTGGCTTGGCTACACGCTCGAATTGCTGCTGACCCTGAATAGCAGCCCGCTATTCCGAGCGGCATTGACAGCGCCAGCCTTGGTGGTCCTAAGGGATCTGAAGAAACCACCCATCGGTGCTCTTTCGTTGTAGCCCAAGAGATTTCCACGAATTGTGAAGGTTGCGTCTGAGACCACCGCTTGACACCGGGAATACTAATCTATTCTCTTCTGCAATGTGCATACCCCTGTAAACACCTACCGAATGAGTGTGTCTATTATGGGTATATTATCTCTAGAAGTGGCTAGTCTGACACTTTATTACAGCCCTATTAAGCCATGAACCGCCCATTCGTATACTCCGAGGAAAACGGCGCCTCCAGCAGATATCCATAGTGTCCGTGGGACCACGCCAGCGAAAAGAGCTCGCGGTCCTTCAGATCTGTATATAGTTTGAAATCTCCTCAATAGCGAGGGCAATTTTTCTTTGGTCGAGTCCTAAGTTATTTGGGTCAGGCGTGGTGCAAATGAAGAGCGCGTGTGCTTACGCGTAGATCGAGCATCACACGAGTTTTTAAAACGTCCAGAGGAGTGGTGAGCGCTGCTGCCACTGCCCCAGCTATGCTCCCGCAAACAGCGGCTTCATGCGCGTACAGGGGTTTCCGGTTGAGCCGGCGAGCAAGTTGCACTTTAAGCATCTCGTAGAGGGGGAATTGCAGGGAGGTGAATGGGATCTAGGATTTAGGACATTAAGGGAAGCAGATTGGGAGGTATTGGAAGGGATACCTCACGCATTATGGTTGACCCAAATCCCCGGTAAAATCCTCTCAAGCCATTGTTTGCCAGCACCACACGGGCTGCTGAGAGAGAGGAGAGCCCTGCGCCGTAGCTGAGGGTCTGCATCCGTGTTTTTATGACCTCTGTTGGTACGCGAATTAGGCAGGCCGCCTGAATAATCGACCGCTTTCGTGAAAATGGCTTCCGAGAGGATATGAGGGCCGTACAACTTCTGCCACAGATGCGGAGAGCATGTGGTTCACTGGTGCGAGGTGCGCCGGAGCGGCGAGTGCTTTTTCATTGTTTCATATGTCGAAAAGAACACAGCCGCTGGGGAGTGTGATGTTGGGTTTTCGTCATCCCGACAGACAAAACATACCTCCGGGTGCACTCCCAACCACAACACTCCCGACCCCCTTGTAAACACCTCTGAACCCCCCAGCCTTCGCAAACCCTTGGGCAGATTGAAGGCGTGTTTTGATGGTATCAATAGGGAAGAAAAGGAGATCCACTGCAGTCCCTGCCAATCCCCCGCCTATGTCGCCAGTTAGTATCCCAAAAAGCGAAGAAAAGACACGATACAACCAAAAGAGATTGGACGAACGAGGGCTTCCGGTCGCCTGACATATTTTGGTCGGAACGCTGTTCAGAAGATGAAAATGGTCGGGCAGACGCGGCGCCAATAGGGCTCTGAACAGCTTCGGAGATAGATCACCATATCTATCATGATGTTCCTCCCATAACTTTGACTTCGATTGCCCCTGGATGTCCGTCATTAATTTGTTGGCTAGGCTACATGGCAGCTCTGGGCATCCTTATTATCGATTCGAGGCTCAATCTCAATCAGCTTTAAGGTAGTGCGACACAAAAACGCGAGACACCCGACGCTGGAGGGAGACACCCACGGCCACTTTGCGCAAATGCACCGCTGCTTGGAAATATCAGAGATTGTCGCACTCATATGTGAAGCATTTGCCCGTAGTTATAACACCTGTGGCTGGGAGTCTTCCCAAAATCCAGCTGCTCTCGCCGCCCTCGCTCGTACATGTCAGGGCTTCCACCAGCATGCCCTAGATGCGCTCTGGAGATCACAAACAACCCTCATACCGTTGATCAAATGTTTCCCGGAAGACGCATGGGAGGACGGGTTCGATATCGTAAGTCGTGATGCTTTGATATCGTATGTTTCGACCAATCTTTCTGCAGAGTTTCCGGCGCCCCCTTGTACGAAAAGACTGGGATAGAGTCAACTTATACTCCTACAGGATCAAAGCTCTCGGTTTCGACTCCGCGGTCCAAACGCTTGTACCACTGGCGATATGGCAAACGCTGGAGTTATCGAGACCCTCCGATACATCCTCGCTCTTGCCAAACCTATGCCGCCTGTCCTGGCGCGAGCACAGCGAGATATTCCCATACATCCGCATGCTGTTGGGCTCAAAGATCACCCATCTGAAAATATGGCTTCAGGGAACCGAAACGCTTAGGCTCTCCGTCTTGCCTCTCCTCAATTCGGTATGCCCAAACCTGGTAAATGCCGAGTTTTCCACCGATACGAGCTCGACCGCCGCCGAAGACATTATCTCAAGCGCCATCACGCAGTGGAATCGTCTCGAATCGCTCGACGTCAGTTCACTAACCCAGCTTGCAATGGATCATATCGCATCACTCCCCAAGCTGAGGCACTTACACCTCCGCGGCGATGAGAACACGTACTATCCTCGCCTTTTGGGGACAAGCGCCACGTTCCCCGCGCTCCAGGTCCTTCGGCTGACCGGCCCCAACGTGCCATACTGCGCATCGCTTATATCAACCATCAGCCCGTCCCGACTCCGCAAGGTCACGATTACAACACCCGGCCGCAACACCTTCAATCTTTGGCAGCGCGTATTTTCCGCGCTCGAACCGTCCAGAAACACCCTCAGTGAACTCAATATCACCGAGCGTTCGCGGCCAATCGGTGGTAGCGAGGATGAATGGACCGTCGGTTGGGAGTGTCTCAAGCCACTTACGGCTCTCTGCTGCTTGAAGAAGGTCGTGATCGAGCCTGTTGGGGGGCTAGATATCGACGACGGACAGTTCAAGGAGCTTGTGTCCTCATGGCCCATGCTAAGATACCTGGAGCTGGGATTATTATACCAATGGCTGAGACCATCCCGCATCACACCCGTTGGATTGGTCGCGCTGGTTGAGAAGTGCCCTAACCTCTACCACTTGGGTCTGAATATCAACGCAACGCAGTGTCCTACGCAGATCCCGCAGTCGGCACCGCCGAACATCAGGCTTAAAACCATGCTCGTAGGATTTTCGTCAATCAGAGACCCAGTGCGAATGGCCCAATTTCTCCGCGGCATATTCCCACAATTATCAGCTACGGAACCGGGGTTCTCCCGGGCCACGCCGCCGGTGGGGTTGGCGCCAACCATCAACGAAGACGAGGAGGTCTGGGATGTTGTATCAAATGTGCTCTGTTTCATGCGGGATCACCCCGGAAAGACCCTACCTCCTGGTTTGCAGTAGTTTATTGACTCTCATCGTTGCTTCTTTATCCAAGCTTGCACGGATTGCAGCAATTCAGGTACCCAAAGGTTATTCTTGTCTCATGTAGTGGCGCTACGGTTTATCCAAGAATGTATGTAGTCAAAAATAGCTTGTAATCATCCATGGCCCAGGAGTTGGGGGTGTGCAACTTTACAAATGACATTACGTTCAACTCACACCATCCGTCAATGGATCATAGCCCCTCCAAATAGGCCCACGACCAGTGATCCCTCCGTAAGATTGGTTCTTCCGCCCGCAATTCATGGGGATAGTCGCACTTACGAGTCATGCCTCCCGGTCTAGCCGATCTAGGTGCGCAAATCCACAAACTATGGATAGAATCCGATGCGAGCAACGAATTGCATTAGCGACACATTTCCTTCAAAAGTATCCATTTTCCCCAACAAACAGCGTACATCACCGTAATTCGAACCCCAGAAGCTAAAGTTCGGGCAGGCGTTAAAAAGGCGAAATGACGCAACAGAAATATACACCAGAAAAAAGAAATCTCAGTTGAGGCCATGTTATACGGTCGGGGCCAGGTGAGCTCCTAGAGGAGCATCCCAGAGAGCGTCAAGGAGCTCTCGGCGGGAGGTAGCGGAATTTAACTTGGCGAATCAGGCTGCGTGGTGGAAGAAAAGCTGAGCGTTCCTTTCACTGTTGTCATACTGAAGGAATGTAGGTGTGGCCACGCAGCCGCCATCTCAAACACGAAGGCTTCTTCGACGTCGAATTTGCGGCTTGTGTGGATGGCGGCATCTGTGAGATTGGTGAATGGAAACAATAACCGGAGTTCGTATGCCGCGTTGGGACCGTGACCATGTTCACCCTGGACATCCGTACCATCAATGAGAATTGTGGTGAGCGTGCCCTTGTCACACGACTTTGCCAATGTAGTAAATAGATCACGCCAATTGGGCAGACTTGAACCGATCAACGACAAATAAAATGTCACTAATGGACAACTTGTGGCAGCCTTCAACAGATTGATGCAAAGGATAGACGAAGTGGTCGTAATGGAGAGATTCTGGAGGGCGGGGAAGACTTTGGTGCCAGGTGCGGGCGTGAAGGTGTTCCCGTAGTTATCACCAGCGTAGGACCAGCCCTTGAGCCTTAGGTTGCGTAGATGGGGAAGACCGACGACAATTCGGAGCGAGTCTTCGGGAAGATGATGGATACTGAGGGTTTCGAGCTGGCTCCATTGAGACAGGAGGGATTTAACCTGTCGTCCTGTGTCGAGAGAGTATTGAAACACATCACTCCGAAGGTTAAAGTTGATGAGTAATGGACACCTCTTTCCAAGGGTGGGGAGCATGGAATTGTGGACAGGGTCATCGAATATGGGTAATTCCATCCTACGAATGCGCGACCCAAGGAACATGGTGATATATGGGAAAATCTCTTCCTCATTTGTCCAAGACATTCCCACCAGATTCGGAAAAATGGGCTGGTCATGGAAATGAAAGCTCAGAGCCTTATAGACAGTAATGGGGACATCAGTATCATCGTCGGCATCCTTCAAGCCATGGTAGATCCGGACGCGATGGGCATGAGCCTTGAAGCATCCCAGATCCGAAGGAGTAATAGCCCTGGCCAATACCTAGGCGTAATAAAATTTTAGTATTGATAGTATCATGTGCACTCTGGAAAACGTACAACATTATGGCGGGCCAGTGGGCCGCTCCACATGTCAGGAGGCATCTTGGTGAGAAGGGGATAGAGACCGTCAATCTCGCGCCAAAGTTGATCCAGGGAGGTCTTGGAGAAGCCACGGCATACAAGGGCCATAGCCAGCAGGTCGCGACCTCGCTTTGGATAATTGTCAATGTATATACATATGGTCTGGAGAACCACTGGAATGAGAAGGCAGCGATGCATGTGGTAGTTGGAGACGGGTTGGAGCCCCACAATAACTTAGTCTCAAATGCTGGCGGTATATGTAGCAGTTGTCCAGGCGATGCTGTTGTTTGAATGATATATCATTCAACTGTCAATACAGATTCAGCCGATGATGCATCACATAATACCGTGACCGTGGTGCTCCCCCACCCATAATTTTGGGATTTATTTTCCACCACAATCGAACACGTTCGTAGGATTTTCGCCAATCAGAGATCCAATGCGAATGGCCCATCTCTGTGGCATGTTCCCACAACCATCAGCTATGCACGGAACCGGGGTTCTCTGCGCCGCCACTGGTAATGGGGTTGGCGCCGACCGTAAATGAAGATCTTGCACAGATTGCAGCAATTCGGGTATCCAAAGGTTATCCTTGTCTCATATAATAGCACTATTGTTTATCCAATGTGCATCCGTCAATGCATCATAACCTGACTAAACCCTCCAAGTAGGCACCACGACCGGTAATCCTTCCGTAAGATTGGTTTTCCACCCGCAATTCATGGGGATGGTACTTATGAGTCATGCCTCCAGGCCTAGCTGATCTAGGTGCGCAAATCCACAAACCATGGATAGAATCCGATGCGAGCAACGAATTGCATTAGCGACACATTTCCTTCAAATTACATATATCATGTCAGCCATTTTGCCCAACAAACAACGCGTATCGAATTCGGCCTTCTCGCCTGTAGGTATTTACAAACAATATTCATATCCACTGGGAGATTCCACGAGAAGGGTAAGCTAATTAAATAGCATCTGATCCACAGAATCACTTCGCCGATGACTACTCACGTGGCGGTACCGCGACGAGATGCTTTTGAACTTTTGACCATCGGACCTGATATTCCAACTCCTCGGCCTTGCAATCATCTTCGTAAATATTGGCCCGCACACAGCGCAACTTGGGAAAGAGTACGGACAAAAATGCGGCTATGCAGGGAACCGATACCTCCGATATCGGTGAACGACCGACAGAGAGAAGATCAACACAGGACTCGGAGCCTGGACACAGGTCGAAGTGGCTGGAACACATGTGGGCTGCATTGACGAGAACTTTCAAGGTCCGCAATTCTGGGCAGAGCAGCGCCAAAGGAACAAGCCCATGAAGTGTGAGTCTCTGTGATTCGAGCGGCTGACCCACCCTGAGAGCTTCAATGCTCAGGGCATGTAGGCGTGGCCACGCAGCCGCCATCTCATGCACAAAGGCGTCGTCAATATCGAATCCATAACGTGTGTCGAGGGATACATCTATAAGATTGGTGAATGGGAATAGTAACCGAAGTTCGTCTGCCGTGTTAGGGCCATGTTGGCCTTCAAGTCGCCAGTGGACAGCATCACTAATGGAAATTGTAGTGAGCGTGCCCTTGTCACACGAGTCCGCCAATGCAGTGAATAGATCACGCCAATCGGGGGGACTCGACTCCCTGAATAATTCGAATGTAAATGTCTTTAATGGACAATTTGCGGCAGCTTTTAATAGATTAATGCAAAGGATGGGTGAATTAGCTGCGATGGAGAGATCTTGGAGGGCAGGGAAAACCTTGGTGCCAGGTGTGGGCGTGAAGGTGTCCTCGTAGTCATCGGAGAGGGTTAGGCCGCGTAGGCGAGGAAGGCTAGCAACAATTCGGAGCGACTCCTCGGGAAGATGGTGGACGGCGAGGGTTTCGAGCTGGCTCCATTGAGACAGAAGGGATTTCATCTGCCGTCCTATGTCGGGTAGTACTGGCACTCATCATAATTATGAAGGTGAAAGTGTACGAGCAGTGGGCATCTCTTTCCAAGAATGGCGAGCACGGTATTTTGGATAGGGTCATCAGATATGGGTAGGTCCAATCGACGAATGCATGGCCCAAGGAACATGGTGATATATGGGTAAATTTCTTCCCTCGCCCAAAATATTTCCACCAGGTTCGGGAAAATGGGTTGATCATGAAAATGAAAGCTCAGAGCTTGATAGATCGTAATAGGGATACCAAGTTCATCATCATGTGCCCATGAGCCATAGTAGAACCGGACGCGGTTAGCATAAGCCTTGAAGCCTTCTAGATCCGAGGGAGTAATAGCCCTGGCCAATTCCTGGTGTAAACGAATTTTGGTATTGGTATCATATCACACTCTGGAGAACATACAATATGATGGCGGGCCAGTGGACCGCTCCATATATCGGGAGGCATCTTAGTGAGAAGGGGATAAAGACTGTCAATCTTGAGCCAAAGTTGATCCAGGAAGGTCTTGGAGAAGCCGCGGCATACAAGGGCCATAGCCAGCAGATCGCGACCCCTCCATTGATAATTGTCAATGTCAATGTGTGAACATATGGTCTGGAGAATCTCTGGGATGAGAAGGCTGTGATGCATGTGGTAGTCGGAGGCAAAATTGGAGGCTTTTCAACGTTGGCAGTAAGTATATGTAAGCGTCGTCCAGGCGACGCTGTCGTAATGATGCATCATTCAGCTGTCCGGATGCATTGAATACTGTGGTACCTATGAATCTGATAGTGGTCAGGCATGATGAGTTGGTTTTTCGAATTCTGGCCCAGCGCTCCCTGTACCTCCTTAGTGGCGCTGCTGTTTATCCAGAGATGATGTAGCTCCCAGACCCAGACCCGGGAGTCGGGGTATAAACCGAAATTACCGTTCGATCCTAACCTAGCCAAGCCACCCACGACTTTTTATTTTTATTTATTCTTAAATCAGATGATATTTATATACCACCGCCATATGGCAGATGGCGGTCCAGAGCCTTACGTGCGGGCTCGGTGTTATGATCAAAACTAAGATGTAATTCCGGGTATGATGGTTATCGGGGAAAAACTTGAGGTGGTATTCACCTATGGGAGCATGATTACGAGTAGTGGCTTGGACAAAACGGGTTGTGGGGGGGGTTTTTGGAGCCAAGTTGGCTGAGCGCGAAGTAGATAGTGATGTGGATGCGGTTCTTAAACCGCAAAGATGAGAGTTGTCTGCTTCGAATAGGGAATGAGAATGGGCGGGCTCGTGGGGATCAAGCGCGCGACATGTTGGATATGTGTTGCTTCGCCGTTGCAAAGGCGATGTCCGCTAGCGACCCATTGGTGTGGGGATTTCGCAAGCGTCAACAAGGCCGTGATGGCCCGGGCACCATGACAGAATAAGGCGGCTATCAGCGTTATTGACGAACCGTGAGTGGATTTTGGATAGGGATCGGGTTGAGGAAAGTTTTCGGGAGTGTATGCCGGGCTCCAAGATTGATTAAGAGCGGACTCGGAGTCGGAGTAGATATAGACGGATTCAACACCGTCTGTGCATCTCCACAGGATAGCCCATTCGGGCGCGACCATTTGAATGTCAAGCGATATATGTCTCCCTCTGGAGCCACTGGTTGGGGGCCAAGATGATAAACGTGGAAAATGCGAAACAATTTTGAAATTCAAGTAGGACGTCCGGTGCTAACCTATCGAAGATGATGAGTGATCTGGGCTCGTTATGGCAGGAAGCGGGTGTTGCGGAAAAAATTTAAACCATGGCTGAATAGATCATTATCCTTGTCCGGGACGTCGAGAGGGCTTTGTGTAGGAGCTTGGCTATTGACTATGGAGAGCGGTTTGTGCACATCTTAACGTATTTTCGGAATCTAAGTTGTCGATCTAGGAAGAAACTCCAGGTCTCCTGACGACAGTGCAGTAAATGAGTACTTACCGAGGTCTATTCCGGGGAGATTGCCAACATGAGTTTTGGAGCCTCTCTTGAAGCGAATAGATTCAGTTTTGTCGTGGCCGCGACGAATCTACGATAGAGGTCCAGGAGTCCAAATGATAAAGTCACCATATATATGATGTCCAGCTGATGTCGCGTGTGGTCACATATTGTGACAATGGATGACTCTCTTGAACGCCCGAGTGCCCTCCCGCAAAAAGCTCCCCTCGCAGACCCGGTGGACGATGCGGACGAATCTTCGGGAGATGAGGACGGAGGCCTCGATTGGACAAAGCTGGTGTATGTATCCAACTTCATCCTCTTTGTGTCAGAATATTCACGTAGTACCAGCCCAAATGCAGCCCGGCCTGTAATCCCAAAACGCGGCGAGAAGGACTTTGAGCCAGCACCAGGCGGGGGGTCGGGGCTACAACTTCACGTACTGGATCGCGCACGATCTGCCATGTTTGAGACTCTACGTGCGACTCGGACGACCTCCAGGTGAGAGCAACAGTAGAAGATGGTCAATCAGCAAATATAACAAACATTATAGTAAAAGTATCAGCTATGCTATTTGGCATCCGAGTCTTGCCCGAGCAGAGGTCCTGGTCGCCCGTGGAGTACATTTTGCGGCCATGGGGCATTCAGTGCCTCGACCCACCCTCAGTGCGGATGGCACTGAAAAGGTGCATAAACGATTGGAACTTCTCCCGGAAGAAACCATCTACCTCGTCGAGAGAGGCACTCTCTTCTGTTGGAAGGAGAGTCCCAATGCGAATTCGGACGACGTCCCAGGTGCTCCCATGTCTGTACAACAAGCGTACAGCGAGATGATTGGGACGGAGGATCTGACGCTGGATAAGTTCCAGGCATGTACGCCATGCCCCTGCCGGTACTGTAATTAAACGTACTATAGGTTTTCGCCTACTTCAGACGGCTCGGATACATGGTAACGAGAGCCAACCCTCCCACGATGCATATCCGACGCCCCCGTCAATTCGCCCCATGAATACTCCCGCACCGTCATTTCTCCGTCGACACATCTCGTCTTGGATCCACCGGCTCTCGCGTGTGTTTCTGGGTGTTTCAATTGGTGGAATCCCGTCAAAATCAGTCGTTGGTTGCACCACGACAAGAATTATGGTTTGTGATATTCGGCATTGCAGTGATAAATAATTTTGAACGAGCTCTTAGCCGCTTTGTTTCGCTCCCTGCGTTTCATACCCGCTGGCCACCACTTGCATCTTCAATCGTGTAATACCAAAAAACAGGAGGAAGTGCGACGTCAAACGTCTCCCTATCAAATATTTTATAACATATACAAGCCATCCACTCCATTCAAGAAGTCGGCCCCGCCAGCGCCTGATTTTCAAGTTGTAGTAGTCAAGTGCGTCGAACTTTTTTTTCTCATGCCTACGTCCTCTCACGTATGATTAGCGCACGGACGACGCCTATGCCATCCATCCATGAATTGACAGATTTATTCGACGCTTCGCCCGAACTTCCTCCCCCCATGCCCCGGCAGCGCAAACTACCCCCATCACAACCGGCTCCCCGCAGCACCGCCCCCGCCCCTGCGCACCCACAGTCATCCGTATGGCAGTTATTCTCGTGGGCTCTCCCCAAACAGCCCGTCCCCGATGCAGCAGTGATGCGCAAACCGAATCCGTTCATGGCGCTGAAGGCGGGAAAAAAGATGGTCATCATTGCGGTAGTGGACGCTGGGAATCTGGGGTTCTTCAAGTTCGGGCAGGGCGAGTTTACGGAATGGCCCATGTTCTGACAGGTGTTGTAATTATGCTATATCATTAATCCTAAATACACGAATCTAGTCCTTCGAGGCTCACATCGATAAATCCTACGTACTCATCATGAAATCTGAGATACGTTGTGCAGAGCGAGTACTGAGTCAACATCATATGAGACCAAGAACCCAATACGCAGCCTAAAGCCTAGAAGTCTATCTTTGTGCTGCCCAAAGGAAAAAATGCCACTATAAAACGACGAACAGCATGACACCGACCCAAGAGTAGTACGAAAAACTAATCCGACGCAAGGTGGACGCAGCGCTCTTTGGGGACGGCTGTGGTTGACCCTCTAAGGAGAGCGTTGTGATTGCTGCTGGCGGTGCGTTGGTTGTCGGAGTTGGACCCGAGTTCGAGTTGGATAGCGTGATCTGAGTTGCAGTGGCAACGCTGGCGGTCGGCGCGAGGTTGATAGTGGCTAGAAACGGGCTTGTGAGCGAGAGCACAGGAAGGAACGGACGGAGGTTACATTCAAAGTTGCCTCCGTTGCCCTGTGCCTGGGCTACTGCGTCCATAAGTTGTTGATTAGCATCTGCGGGGACCATGGACATGATGCCGACACGGGGCGGATCAACGGACGGGTTGGTGAGGTTGCCGTAATGGAAAGCGACTAAATTCCTGGCAGGGGATGCCGTTATGAGGTTAGACAGATCCAGTCACACGAGTGCTAACGTACGACTTGAAAAACGGATCTCCGAGACTCCATCGGAATAGCGTCGAGGGAGAAGGCGGGTCAGTGGGCACGATGTTGTCGGCAAGGCAAGTTGTGGAGTCTCCTGTCTTATCGGGACTAATGAAATCACGCGGGTCGACTGGGAACATCTACGAAGGACAGTTCAGACAACACCGCTATGACCAGATGCGAACCGCATACCTTTCCTCCGATCTTGAACGCCAATGTGTGGGGCACATTGCATGGCACTTTAGGCTCCTTGGCCTTGGTTGGGTCGTAATTCGGGGAGACAGTGGTGAGGATATTGTTGACTACGTCTGTGGGGCCGCGAAGGATTGAATTTCCCTAAAAATGGATTCAATTAAATTCGTGTGTGGTGCTCACAATACGCACAGTATCGATGAGGGCAGAGACGCGTGTCGAATCAACTCCGCCCAAGGCAGGGATAGTCGAGTCGGCGAGCTGTTGACCATCAAGGTAAACAGCGTCTATGTCGATCTCCCAGCGTCTGGTGTGCAACTATGAACAAGACAGTCTTGTAAAAAATATGCGTCCAGCACGTACAGTGGGTAAACCTGAAGTATAGCATAAGATAAATTGTTTATGCGGTGAATACATTTGCATACCTCGTTGGGGGAGGATGTAGGGGGCTGAATCCCCCCGTCCGCAGGCGAGTACAGCCGGACCGGTACCCAGGTCATGGAAGAATTATCCACGCCATCAGGGAGCTTCCCTAAGGTCAGGAGGCCAGTACCTCCGATGTCAATGGTGTCTCTTTGCAGGGAAATCTATAATTGTTCAGCGTTGACAGAAGTCATGGAGAGAAGGGAGGCTCACGCTAAAAATGGGCATGTCCAGGGCGCCCGTCATGGCAATCCTTGAGACCAAGGGCCCGTCGGTCCCGATGGACGAAATTAGATTGTTAGTTGTACTAGATTGCCCAAACTTAGCGTGGCATCATCAGTATCAGCCAGAACAGGAATGGATATCCCACACCTCTTTCTGCACAACGGATTGTTGGATAATGCTAAAATCTTAGTATGGTAACACTGCTGTCGTAATTCCAGAAACCTACCTTGCGCTCGGGAACCCAAGACCAAGGATACCTGCGGCTCCGTACTGAACTAGCGAATTATTGGTAGTATCGGTTGCGCCAAAGACTTGGTTGGTCATAGCAACCCCAGCAACAGTGGCGACATCACGGCCTATGGGCCCAGAAGCCCTGGTCCCCGTGGTGGAGTCTCCGTAAAAGATCTCGAAATTGGCTCCGGTCGAGTTGAGAGTGGACGAGGGATATTTGGATACAGTAGCGCTTTTGCATGTCCCTCGGGTACATTGGTCCGAAATCACCCACAAGTCGCTCGAGCCAGTGTCTGCACGCCACGTTCAAAATCATATCGCGGATTAGTG
Source organism: Infundibulicybe gibba (assembly GCA_015501065.1). Classification (NCBI taxonomy): domain Eukaryota; kingdom Fungi; phylum Basidiomycota; class Agaricomycetes; order Agaricales; family Omphalinaceae; genus Infundibulicybe; species Infundibulicybe gibba. The sequence continues at coordinate 184,311 of JADNYI010000028.1, forward strand.
GCATCTTGGACTGACCGATATTCACAGCAGTTGCTGTTCCACCAAGTTCAATAGGAATGGTGTAGAGCCTAAATTGGAAAATAAGCTGACATCCCTGCATCCCGAATCGGACAGGCTCACAGGTCGTCGTTATTCCCAAGCCCTGTCGTTCCACTAACCCCCCGTTTTGAGAGACCCACATTGCGACGTAACGGAATAGAAAATCCTTGCGTGGCGCGTTGCTCCACTGCGCCAGCGCTACGAGGTATCACAGGCGAGCCATACGTTCTTGCCGTCAGGATTGACCCAATAAAAAGAATGGCTTGAGGAAAAAACATAACGGAAAGCGCCCTGCGCAAGTTGAAGGAAGTGAAAGGGAAAATTACGACGACCAGGTCGACGCAGAAAGTAAAGTCCAGGGGTCCGTTTGCACAATGTGATGAACCATCGATATAACAAGGTGTCAGGATGAAACTTTGATTCCACACAGGTCCCACACCAAAAATAGGGTGCCACTAAAAATAGCTAAATCCCGCAACTGTCCAACAACCGCCAGGTTCTATCATATAAAACTACCTCTAAATAGAACCATCGCTTTTTAAATATCATAGATAACAGGAGAAACGTGGAGATTGGGGATTCCATCCCACTAGACCAGGGATCAGGTGTGCGGTTGGGATGAAACGTATACAAACTTACCACAGTGCCAGCAATCAAGGAGGTGATCTGGATCACTGTGGACGTGTCAACTATTGGCATCATAAGCTGGGCAGGGGAATATACATACTACTTCTGCTTGATTTTTAAAAGTTCCGGGTAGTGCGTTCCCCAGAACGCAACTATTGATATATCAATTAGTTGGTCAGGAGACACAAAGTTATCTCCCTCACCCTCGTGATTTGGTTCGTACACATCGGCCTCATTCTAATAAAAACACATTGAATATTTTATCAAATATCCAAAGCGCCCACTCACAAGATACGCTGCGTCAGGTGTTATCCGTCTTAGGTTATCAATCGAAGAACTGGCCAAGTTATAATGCGCCTTCTTTTCGGCGGCGGTTGAGTTCCAGTTCCACTGGGAAACGACGGTAACATGGTAGAGGCTCTCCCTCCACGCATCCGTAACGCTCGTTTTTCCATTAGAAGGGAAGGACGAGGGCGCGGAGACGAGGATGATGAGCCCGGGGGTCGCGGCGTCTGCAGCTAGTAAGCCAGCAACCAATTCTGATCTGTTGGGCGCCGTCGCAAAATTGGATTTATTGATCAGCCGAGATGCAAGGGCTAGACTGTTGCCAACAATCTGAAAACCGGGCGTTAATGGCAACGATATTAATTATGCAAGCAAGATGCAAACTGACAGCAACATGTTCTTGGTAAAGGCATTGAAGAAGGAAAGCCAGCTGGGGAATTCTGTTACAACCAATTGTGCGCCTTGGACCCCGTCAGATTGTAATTTTTTTCCAAACTCGATCAGCGGCTTCATCGACGCTGCGGCGTCCTCCACGGTGCTTTTGGGGTTAATGAAAACGGCAACTTGCGCGCTGGATATCCCTCCCCAGCCCTCACTCGCCCACTTCAACCCGTTGTCTGTCATGATCGTCCAAAGCTCTTTTGTCAAGGTAACATTATTGGTTTGGAATGAAACGATGACCGTTTGGAGAGAAACTCGCGGTGATGCCAAGATGGTGCCCTCCAAAACAACTCCAAAGGTGCCACCGCCGCCTAATAGCCGTGAGCAATTGGAGGGAGTAGTCAAAAGAATAAAGCCGAACCGCCGCGGAGCGCAAAGAATAGATCTTGGTTTTGACATTCGTTCGCGGTCCTCAATTCACCATCCGGTGTCACTACCTTGAATTGAAGCTTTGAAGGGGGGTCAGCACCATGTCGCAAACGGATATTAGATACGCACAGCACGGTCGACGCCTAATCCCATTGTATTTGACAGAGAGCCGTGGCCCCCACCCTTGAAGGATGCGTGAGCCAAGGAAGCGAAGGAAGGAAATGGCGCTTACCTGAAGCCATCCACCCGATGCACCAACACTCATATCGCTTCCTAAAACCGAATAATAAGAGCAAGTACAATCCTGTCGGGCTGTAACCAACCTCCAACAACGGTGATGTTCTGGCTATCTGCGAAAGCGTAAGCCTGTCCCCACTGCACGCCTGCCTGTTGTGATAGATTTAGAACAGCAGGCTTGACAATAGCCAACACTAACCCCCATTGTTACACCCGGAGAATTTGTTGAACAACCATCTGGTACGAAATGGGGGCTGTACGAAATCTTGGGCCGTTATGAAGCAATGGTCAGACTTGAGTGTATTAAACATAAACTCACACTCTTGAGGTTGTGTGTCTGGTCATCTCAGTATGAATGACGATTCAGGGATGAAAATCGGACATACCCATAAAGCAAGAGAGTGTGGAGCGCTACTTCGACCCTTATAATCGTGCTGTGAAGAAATTCTAGTTCGCAGCCACGACAATAACAACTTGCACGTACACCAGTGTTTTTCACAATCAATGGAACACCCGTCTTTTTGGAAAACGCAAAAGCCAGCGACACATCCTTGGCCTCGTGGACATCAATCTGGACGAATCTCAATATCACCATCAAGTGGTAACCCTAACCAACATACAAAGTAGTCTGGTATGCTCCCACTCTGGCATTGGAAAGGAGAGCTGCTTGGAATCGTCGAATTGGGATTACTCGAGTCGAGCAGACATTGCTCTCCTGAGCGTTGGCAGGTCTCCCACTGCGGCTGGATATACGCCCCAGAATTATTCGAACGCGTCACTAAACAAACGTTAGCATGAGCCAGCCCGTGTCTGGATGTGTACTCACATTCGTCCAGGTATCCTAATCTCACCCGGTCACACGAGGTGCTATTGAACGTTTGGCTGAAGCACGGTTGTGCGAATGGGGAACCCTGGAACAGGCGACCAGGCAGTTGCTTTTTTAACGCCTCCCAATCTCCAGTTGAGGGACCCGAAAAGTGAATCTGGCCTTCTGCGTGTGTAAGGCCACAGCCAACGAGGGAGAGTAAACCAAGGAGATAAACGTTCATAGTGGATATCCGGGCGAATGGTGGGGCAGCTCGCTTCTGCATCTGTTGGGTATAAATCAAATGGTTGAGCGCTGATGGCCACGGTCGGGGCTAAAGACGGTGTGGGGTTGGTTGACAAGCACCGTAATGATCGATCCGAGGACTGAGCAACCGCGCGAATAACATGGCCGAGAACCGTCTATCTCGGAGGGCCTGGCCGGTACACGCGGCATTAACCTGTCACCGCCGGAACGCACCAATGCGAGATGAATACATGAGGGAGATCAGATTCCAGTGCTACAATCCAACGCGACGGGCCGTTGTGCAATTGAATCTTGTGACTTGCGCCAAAACATAAGTAATTGATGACATACAACACAAACCATTTTCCGTTAGTCTCTTGTGGTCAGACTGATGATATAATATGTGGCTGTGTCTTTGACAGACACAACATATCAATAGTTTTTCATAAATCTCTGTACTACTATCCATCAGGTCCCTCATAAATCCGTCGATACTAGCGCAAACGTTCCTAATTCAACGTGGTACGTTCAAGCTGAATTCGGTCAGTTAGATATCGTGTCTCAGATCAAGATCGGGCTTGCCTCGCCAGGTCTGTCAAAATAAACACGGCGCGCCAGATGAACTACCGTCGCCGGTGACGTTTGACAGCCCCCGGAGTGCCCCAAGCCGACCTTCCCACTGAATTCTGGGTATGTCGGGGACGGTTCGTTGAAACACTTTGCAGGTCCGGTTGACTGTGTGGTCGAATCTTTACACCCTCCAGTGCCCAATCGTCTCGATTTCTGTTACTATGTGGGAAATTGACTACGCGCCGCGATTCGTTTGATAGTGGTTTCGGTGAGCTGAGCTCAAATAAAATATTCATTGAGACTTGATCAGGTGTAGTCTTCAGAGTGAACCGACGTGGCTACCACTGAGGCCACCGACTACCATAATTGGCTAAGCTGCAGCCTAAGAACAGAATCTAGTTCGTCAAACAGTGTCTAGAGCCAGTAATACCCACGGAAGTTATTCGTCATCGAGTTGCTCGCCCTGTAGGGGGACCTGCCAAGGGTACCACTGTGCGAGTTATGGACGAACTTGACAGGTATCCTAGCACGGTGTCTTGGAATTCAGTGGCTGTGAGATGCCGCTGGCATAGTAACGCACCTGACGCGACCCAAGCCCCAGTCCAGCCTCCTGGCCCTTGTAGTGACACGGAAGTGGAACTCAATTTGAATGAAGGTCTGCACAAACCTAGGAGATTGACTGCGGTGGCGTGGGGTGTAATTTGCTTTCCAGCTCAGCCTGGGGCCCCTGTGCGTGCATGGGGCCGCGGTTCGCCCGAACAGTAGCAGCAGCCCTCACTCCTCTGGGCGTTTCAAACCTACGCAAGCACGCGCGCTCCTTACACCTGACCCAAACAATTCAGCCCTAGTTATCAATGAGATTTGAAACCATTTACGCGTCTGAAGGAGCATGGGCTCTCTTTGCTGGCGTCGTCTCACGAACACGTAGATATCTGCCGGAAGCGCCGTATTCCTTGTCTCATTTGGGGTGGGCTTAGGGGTGGTTTGGATAAGGCTTGTGCCCGGAAGATGGTTACATACTGGATATTTTTAAATAGATATGTAGTTGTTGGTGCTTATCGTAGTGTCGTGGTTCAGCGCGGTTCGGCTAATGTTTGGTGCGCCCCTCACCCCAAACTTGCACATACTAATATATAAAAAAGGTTTCATGTCAGGGACGTCTGGCCGGTATTGGCCTACTACATACTGCATGCATCGCTGCCTTCTTGTTCCAGAAATTCTCCGGATTATATGCGGACATATTCGCGTTGATCACCAGAGTCGCGACCTACTAGCTGTGGCCCTTGTATGCCGTAGCTTCTACAACATCTCCATAAGTCTCCTTTGGCGGCAGATTAGCGGCCTTCTTCCCCTCATTAAGGGCTTGCCTTCCGACGTGTGGAGAGCTCCACCCATTGGACATAATGCTGTACGTTTTTCGGCTTGTGTGATATGTGGGCCAAAACAAAATTCGTTTGCACCTAGATATTAGCCAGGGCTATTGCTCCCTCGGATCTTGAGCGCTTCAGGGCCCATGCCTACTACGTCCAAGTTTACTACGAGCATTATGTTCATGCCCCTATTTCTATCTACCAGGCTTTGAGCTTTCATTTTCACGACCAGCCCGTTTTCCCGAATTTGGTGGAGATTACTTGGATGGATCAAAAGACAGAGATTTTCCCGTTTATCTCTATGTTCCTTGGGCCACACATCCGTAAAATGTCCCTACGGGTATCTGATGACTCTATTCAAAATTCCTTGCTCTCCACTCTTGGAAAGAAGTGCCCATCCCTCGTATATTTTGATCTTTATACTCTGGATTGCTACCCCAACACAGGACGACAGATGAAATCCCTTCTGTCTCAATGGAGCCAGCTCGAAACACTCATCATCCGTTACCTTCCCGAAGAGTCACTCCGAATTATTGCAGGTCTTCCTCATCTTCGCCGCCTAAAGCTCTACCGCGCTGATGATGACTACGGGGACACCTTCATACCCATACCTAACACCAAGGTCTTCCCCGCCCTCCAGGATCTCTCCATCACAGCTAATTCACCCGTTCTTTGCATCAATATATTGAGGGCTGCTACGAGTTGTCTGTTAAGGGAGTTCGCATTTTCGCTGTATGGGTCGAATCCGCCCGTGTGGCGTGAGCTATTCGCCACGTTGGTAAAGTCGTGTGACAAGGATACGCTTACCACAATTTACATCAATGACCTCGCCGTTGGACATGGTGAACCCTGGAACCCTGGTATGACAGACGAGCTCCGATTATTGTTCCCGTTCACCGGCCTCAGATATATACTCTTCGAAACACGCTATGGGTTCAACATCGACGACGCCTCCGTACGTGAGATAGCGGTGGCGTGGCCGCATATACGCACCTTGAATATTGGAGTCAACGCCACGGTCGGAACAATCCAACCACCGCAACTTACGCTTCATGGACTCGCTCCTCTGGCAGAGCTCTGCCCAGAATTGCAGACCCTAGGAGTTTACGTCAATGCAGCCCACATATGTTCCAACCACTCCGACCTATGTTTGGGCTCAGAGTCCTGGGTTAATGTTCTCAATGTTGGTTGCTCACCAATATCAACAACGTCGGTCCCTTGGGCAGCCGCATTTTTGTCAACAATCTTTCCCGAGCTGCACAATTTGTGGACCGATGATTGGGCAGATGAGGGACCGCCATCAGAATACTCAGTCCGATGGACAGAAGTTCGTAATCATCTCGTCGCGTACCGCCACATGAGCGGTCTTCGACGAAATGACTCACCCTGCCCCGACTGTGAACCGGATCCCATGTAACTAAACAAATTGATGCATTTGTATGGTTGATACCTACAGGCGAGAAAGTCGAATTGTGATGCATGCCGTTGGTTTCACCACTGCCCAGTCCCTCTATCGATTGACCATGATCACAAGTCTACTAACAGGCTGGGGGAACAGCCTCCGGTTGCTGATGACCTCGACGTCCAACTTAGGTATGATGTCATCCAACGCCGCCGCTTTTCACGCGCTGGCCTCCTGCTTTTGTTCGGCAGCTTTGCCCCATTTCTCAACGACCGCCTGGTCATGCTGGGCTTGCTTTCGGCGTTGTTTTCGGAGTTGTACGAAGCGGGAATCATGTTTGGCGCTCTTTGCAAGGCTACCTATGGGAGTAGCATATGGGTGCTCGCTGAAGGTGCCGTTTTCCTAGGGGCGTGCGGATGGGCTGCATGGACTGGGCAGGGCTACGATAAATTTTACACTATGGCCATTTCTAGAAATAATATACCCATTATGAGCACGCTCGTTCGGCACATTTATGGGGGTATGCAAATATCAAGGTCCATTTGGTGGGGGGCCCAGACGCAGCACGACCCGTGGCAGCTTCTTCTCTACTACAGGGAGATGACGATCTTCATCTGTGGAACCGGACTCTGTCGGTGAAACCCCACCCGCTGGGCGACTGCACTGCGGAACGATACGATTAGGGGAATTTCCCCGCTTGCTTTTTGGACTTCCACCCTTTGTACTAGAAATTGGAGGAGCACCGCTGGGTGGTTTCTTCCGATCACGCAGGGTCCTTGAAGTTGGCGCCGCTGGTACTGCTCGGGGAAGAATGGCAGGGCTGCTATCCAGAGTTGGCAGCAATTCGAGGGTACGCTCAAGCCATGTGTCTTCCGGCGCTGCAGTCATAGAACGCCGCCCCCCTCGCCGTTTCTTCGTGGCCTTCTCGAGCTAGACCCCAATGATAAGTCGGCGGGCGGGCGATGTGTTAAAGAGGACCTCACCTTGTCGAGGTTCTCGACCCCCCACCACGATTCATCGAACTCACCGCCAACCAGTCCAACGAGGTGCGCCATGGAACCGCTAATTAGGGCGCGGTCGCTGTAACCACCTTCAAGAACACTAACGAGCCTTCCGCTAGCGTGCTGGTCGCTGAATGCGCAGGCATCACGGGTAAACCGGTGGTAAAATGAAGTCGGGACTTTGCGATTATGGCGAGACATAGATGGGTACTCGTGTTCGCAAGCGTCCATGCCACAACTGCGTGTACAAGATATGAGCTTGAATGAGGATGATGGTGGCTTCCTAACCTGATGAACACAATGACGTCGTCGCCTGGACCCCCAGTCGAATCAAGGAATGCCTCGGCCTTTCTTAGTATTCTGCTATACTGTTCTTTGTATAGGACGTTCCAGAAATGCTCCTCAGAGGTGTAGGTTTCGAGGTGCACATTCTCAATATGCTGGCCATGTGCATTGTGTATTGATACTGAGGCAGCTTGGACGAAATCGGGCTTGCCGTCCTGACACGCGGCATCAGTAATCTTGATCTGGTCGAATGCAGGTACTACCAACCTCGCAGGGGAAAGAGAGGATGTCGTGAATCGAACCGTAGAATATCTGGGGCCCAGGCTTTGTAGGTGGCGGCGCACCTTCAGACTCAAGCGTCTGACGGTAGGTTTCTTCGTTGATTTGCCAGGCAATTGATTGTGTTCCATTTCCTGCCGCACAAAGAATTACATGTGGATGGCTATAAAAACGAGGGAGTTACCATGATGGAGGTCGATATCCATAATAACAATACGCTTCATGTTATGCTGAAGGTGTGCTAGGAAGCCGGGATCAACCAGAAGGCGTCGGGTGATGAAGCTATTTACCGTGTGCCGCGCCGATCGCAACATTATTCACAAAACAAAATCCGCACGGGGTGTCTTCGCCACAGTGATGCCCCGGTGGGCGAATAGCCACAAACGCGCGAGACGCTTGTCCCTGGGCTGTTCCATTCGACGACGCGACAACGGTGTCGATGGCATCACACATCGCGCCCAAAGCACCCTGGATCGCGTCAATAGACTCGGGGCACACTGGAAGGAACCGTAAATTTATTTGAGATCAAGGGCAGAATGACATGACGGCATCATACAGTATAAATCTCCTTGGGGTAAACCCTCAGGTATTTCTGACTCGCCCATTGATATTTTCTCCCAGCTCTCCTTGGACCAACTGTTAAGATTCTCAAGGTATACATCACCATCTACGTCTCCGTGTATAAATTTGACGGCGGGGTGTTTCATCAAATCAATGGACGACTGGCTTTGTATGATTGAAACGGGTGACTTGGATAATTGGGGTTTGATGTCCATACGTGCCATAGCAGTTTCCAAATCATCTGCTGTCTGTTCCTGGTGGGTTGTAGAACTGATAGACGCGTTTGATCTATCGTGACGCGTGCTCTCTTCGAGACGAGCGATCGCGGCAGCGAGACCAACTGACACTGCACGAAGGCGTTCCGGGCGTTCCACAATCGAAGAGTTGTCTTTGGATCGGATATACCGATGATTGAAACACTTCTCTTGTATGAAGACGGCCACTCTCCGTGGCCCTTTGGCCCCTGTGGAGCTTGCCTTCTGAGTGGCCATTTGGGGCAAGCTTTCCGAAGGCAGTTTGGAATCTGCCAGGATTCGTGCCGGGAAGCTGTGTGACACCCAGTCGATCGGTTACTGGTGTACCTTGGATTTGTCCGGGACGGAAGGTTCACCAACAATACGGTTGTCGCTGGAAGCTCTGATCTTTGTTGAGTCTCATGGAGCGATAACCCTTATCCCAAACCCGCACACACTGGTATAAACTCGGAGGGTTCCGAGTCATGGTTTCTTGTTTCCAATTCCATTGAGTCCGGCTGCCACTGCATGCATCGCTGCCTTCTTATTCCAGAAATTCTTCGAATCATATGTGTGCATATTAGTACTCATCACCAGAGCCGCGACCTGCTGGCTGTGGCTCTCGTATGCCGTGGCTTTTATAACACCTCCCTGGACCTCCTTTGGCGACAGATTTACGGCCTTCTTCCCCTCGTTCGATGCTTGCCTTCTGACATTTGGAGTGGCCCGCCGGCGAATTATAATGTTGTATGTTTCCCAGCCTTTATGATATACGAACCAGAACAAAATCCGCTTACGTCTAGGTATTGGCCAGGGCGATTGCTCCCCCGGATCTTGAGCGCTTCAGAGCCCACGCCCATCACGTCCAGGTCTATCATAATCACTACACCGATGTCCCTATTACTATCTATCAGGCTTTAAACTTTCATTTTCATGACCAGCCCATTTTCCCAAATTTGGTGGAGATAGTTTGGAGGAGTGTCAAGAGTGAGGTTTTCCCATATATCTCCATGTTCCTTGGGCCACGCATCCGTAAAATGGAGCTATATATATCTGGTGACCCTATCCAGAATTCCTTGCTCCTCACCCTTGGAAAGAGGTGCCCATCCCTCATACATTTCAACCTTTATCCTACTATGGATTGCTACCTCGACATCGGACGGCAGATAAAACCTCTTCTTTCTCAGTGGAGCCAACTCGAAACACTCGAAATCCATTGCCTTTCTGAAGAGTCACTCCAAATTGTTGCTGGTCTCCCCCATCTACGCGGCCTGATCCTCTCCCAGGTTGATGATGACTACGGGAACACTTTTTCACCTATACCTGGCACCAAGGTCTTCCCCGTCCTCCAGAATCTCAGCATCAGAGCTAGCTCGCCCATTCTTTGCATTAATTTATTGAAGGCTGCTACAAATTGCCCGTTAAAGAAATTCACATTTTCTCTGTTTGGGTTGGATCCGCCCGTTTGGCATGATCTTTTTGCCACATTAGGGGAGTCGTGTAACAAGGGCACGCTTACCACAATTAATATTGATGACCTGGCCGCCGAACATGAGCACTGGACCCCCGGCACAACAGACGAGCTCCGATTCCTGTTTCTATTCACCAGCCTTACATGTGTGTCCCTCCGGACATGCTACGGGTTCGACATCGATGACGCCTTCATGGGCGAGATAGCGACTGCGTGGCCACATATACGTATACTGGATATTGGAGCCATCAGAATAATCCAACCATTTCAGCCGCAGCAACTTACACTTCATGGGCTTGCTCCTTTGGCGGAGCTCTGCCCCGAGTTGAAGGATTTGACAGTTCACGTTAATGTGGCCCATATGTGTTCCAACCACTTCAACCTGTGTCCAGGATCCAAGTCTCATGTCGAATATCTTGATGTTGGCCGTTCGCCAATATTGGAAAAATCGATTCCCTGGACAGCCGCATATCTGTCAGTGATGTTCCCCAAATTGCGCGAGGTGGACAGCGACCATAGGTACATCGAAGGAGATACCGAGCCAAACTCCGCAGCCCGATGGTCGGAAGTTCGAAACCATCTTGTTGCGTACCGCTACGTAAGCGGCCATCGACGAGATAACTCGCACTGTACCGACTGTGAATCGGATACCATGTAAGTAATAACCTGCCTTAATCCCCTGGTTGTAGTGTAACGTGCTGATACATTTATACAGACAAAACTTATGAGTTGATGACATGTGTATTAATACGTTCGTAAAATCCAGCCTTGATACATGTGCCTAGTAAGTATGTAGTCGTATGAAGAGATGAAACCTTGTGTTACAGCTCGTGCAATTTATCGAGTAAAATTGCCCACTCCATCACTGTCACCCCCTGTCTCAAGGCCTCCTCTTTTACTTCCCGGTCACGTGTCTCTTCGCTGAGTCGAGCGACAGCTCGCAAATGCTCTGGCTTCGTAATTCCAAGACCGGCAAGTATTGGGGCGATATGCATGAGTGGCGGTTCACAAGAAGCAAGTATATTGTCAAACGCGATGGTCGAGGCCGTTCTTATACTGCTGATAGTTGAACCAGATGGTTGCGTAGGATGGAAAAGTGCTGGTGACATCCGTGGTCGGCTGGGGGTCATCATTCGCGATGGTGTTTGCTTTCGCGACGGCGACTGTGGATCCCCTCGAATCGGCGTCGAGGTTCGCGGCGGTGAAGATCCCTCAACATAGCCCCTGCTATTCCGAGGCGGGCTGTGGAATCGTTGGCTGGCTGCGGTCGTCCTTGGAGAAGTTCTGGACTTTGGCGATCCTGACCCATTACTTCCTATTCCTCTCAAATCATCAGGTCGTGACTGGTATGTTCCTGGCGACACCCTTCGAGGAGGCGTTGGAATTCTCTGGCACGGCAGGCAATCAACAATGTCCATTGGTCGGTTCGTCAAGAACTTACCTCATTTCCGTCGCCCGATGTCCGCCCGTTTCTCTCAGGGTCACTACCACCACTCCCCCTCTGCTCCGTGTTTCTTGTGCGATCCAAATTGCTGTCCACCTCGGTCACCGTCCCAGTATTGTGCTCCTGTGCGTAATCATCCGCACTGAGGTAATATACACTCATTTCCTCAGAACGGGCATCCCTCGCAACCTGCTCTCTCCACGTTGATATTGTGACCGTTCGTTCGGGACCATCCTCGAGGATTTGATGGTTTACCATCTCATAACTTTGTCCCGCCTTAGGCCCGCTCCCATCTGGTTGGCTGTTACCCATTTCGAATCGCCCCGGTTGCCCGTATACCATCACCCCTCTGCCAATCCTCTCAGTCGTCGCCCTCCGGGTCAGCGCGACGTCTTGATTCCCCGGTTCCTCTCCAAGCGTTCTCGCACTCGAGTCAGCACCAGTCCGACTTCCTATAAACGCATTCTCCCCCTCGTCCATATATTGTCCATAGTCTCCATAATTCCCCGTCCCGTAACTACCCGCCTCACGCCCAGGCCCTGATGGCTGATCGCTACTCATTGGCCTCATCCTTTCTCGTGAGCTTGGGCCGGATTGCCTCCATTCAGGTTCATGTCCGTTCCCCACGTTCGTTCGTGGCGCGGTCATATACGCAGGATTGAAGTACTCGCTCAAAGGTGCGGGGCTTCGCGCCTTGTTCGGACTTCGACTCCGGACGCGCCCACCCCATTCCGTCTCCGGCCCGCGTGTCGTCGTCCCCCCTTGCGTTGCAGCATCAAAGTCATCGTCGAGTGGCACAGACGTTGGGGGTGGCCGCGGGCGCTTAACGATTGTCTTTCCCAGCCCATATCGGTTCGGGACGAGGTAAAAGATCCCCGATTCTGCGTATTAAATTAAACAAATAGATGCATTCGTCGGTTCCTAGCACCTCTCATGGTGATACAATTGAGCGCAACGAAATTATCTCACCACTGGCATCGTCCTGTGACATTCCTTCTACTTGCGGAGTTGGTGTCGTACTTCGGGGTTTCCTACTTCTTTTGGACAAGCGCAAGTTCAGCTGGGGTAAGCACCAGAGCATTCGGGAGTGCAAGCAACCCACTGAGTGGCTTTTGACTCACACTAGCTCGGTGGGATTGGTGGGTATAATACAATCGATCAAGGGCACGAGGCTGCATCGTGTGGTCAGGTAACGATTCCCTTTTGGTGCCCACGTGTTCAGTGCGTTTCCTTTCGCTTTTCGGGACGCAATGACGGCTTGATTGGGATGTACTCATAAGTTCATAATAGATAATAGAGCCACATGTCAAAACGTAAGTCATTTATTAGATTGGAATCAAGAACAAATTATAGTTCGTTTCAAGCGCCCTTCCCTCCAAATTGAATAAGTTTAAGCAAGATATATATGGATTTCCGAGACGATGTGGCGAGCTCCGACCATCCAACCTGACGTCCTAGAGCGTTATTTTTCATGAAAAGCACAATAAGTCAAGGCCCCACATAACCCAGACCACTCACAACAGTCCCCGCATCGCGGTTAATTCGCATTTAATATTCATTGATAGTGTTGATACCGCGCCCTCTTGCGCCCGGCTTTTCTATGCTGCGGATACTCAAAGCCCCTCTAGAATAACCTTCGCACAACTTGGGCATCAACTAGGTTCATTGTGTAACTCCATTTGTTCACCGTGGTCATCGGTCATCAGGGTAAGCAATACCATTTGGGAAGCCCAAAGATAGTTGAAGATCAGCCGGGAAAAATGGGCTGCGTATTCCTAAAATAACGGGAGGAATCAAATTCCCGCGAAACCCACGAGGGTGTCCGTGAATGACTCTGGCATCTGAAGCCAATGTGCGTGCGCGCTAACAAACGCTCTAACCTTCCTACTCATTTATTATTAGCTCACGCTAAATTTTCGCCGGGGCGGGGTCATCGATCAGCGAAAATGCAAAACCGCTACTTCCTGGCTAACTGCCCTGCTGTTAGGAATTCCCAAGTACCGTTCGAGGAAAGGTGTTGGTGACCACTGGTCCTGCCACCCTCCACAGGTATACGCCTGCGACAGCCTGAAACTAAGGAATGGGCTGCCACCAGCTACAAACATCAGCACGATTACACATTTTCTGTCAGCCACCCCACTACAGTGAGGTTTCCGGGTCGACGGGGACAAAAGTTCCGGCGGCTGACCCAACTATCAAGCGACCCCTATTGCTTCAAGCTATTAAACCTCTCCATTACCAGCCGCGTCCTTCATTTACGACGACGGTGTTATTTCCCCACTTGGACTCAGTATCTTCCAATGTTGCACCTCACACACTTCTCGTGCAATATCAAACAGTGAAGAATCGTTGGGGTGCCACGTTCCTATCAAGTCACTCAGATTCTGCTTCGAGGACCTTCTCGTGCTGGGTAAACAGAAGTGCCTCACACACACCCATCATTCAATTGATCTGAAGTTCGTTAGGACTCGTTCTCCTCGTTCTGGCGCTCGCGATTTGGGTAGGCTCAAATTCCTCGTGGTCGAAACCATTTTGCGCACGAACGAAGAGACGTTCTCGGAGGCTCACTATTCCCATGGAGTCCACGCCACTGACCCCCTCGTGCGGGCTCAAGGGCGGATATACACCTGGCCGTAAGTTTATTGCGATATTCAAATTGAAACGAGCATGAATGTGGCGCTAGCCTCGGAGCTTGATCCCTTCCATGTGGTGGACCACTCCCTGGATGCATCGCTGATGCTGAGGAACGGTTCATTACATCAACTATCACGCTGCAACCTGTATTAGACCCTTCAGCCAATACCCGCGGCAGGGACTCGGTATTGAGAACCCTACCCCGAACAACCACGCGTCGTCCATTACGAACTTAAATCCAGAGGCTGATGGGAAGGGTTCTGTACTCTCGCCACCCCAGCCCCAATACATAACTGGCCATGGGTATCGGTACGATTGAAGGGTGCTAAGGGCACGATCTGGAGGCTTATCCCATGTTTCGGTTCATGTACGATCCGAATGCATAATTTGTGGTTTTCAGGGAAAGCGCCGGGCAGATACAACAAAGACAAAAGGCTAAATGCGTAGAAATTAAAATCATAAATAGATCGAAATGTCGCGTGATCCTAAAGCCACTTGAACGAGTGGGTTATGAGCCACTTATACCGTCGGCTCTGGCGTTTCTAAGCGGTGGTACCGGTGGCGCCGAAGCGGCGCGCTGAAGAAGCCCTCAGCCGTGATACTGATCGCCTCGACCCCAGCCCCCGTCGACTTGCGAGTCGTCCCGCGACCAACCGATATCGAGCCCTTCTTGTTATGAGTGCCAGTTCCGTTTTCGATGCTGATCGTGGATTTAGCTTTAGCTTTGCTCGTGTACCCGAACCCGGGCCCGATGGAGCTATTGCCGGGCTCCCCCACGGCAGTGTGCATGGATCGCACGCCCGATGAGGAGCCGCCTGAGAACGTGCTGCGGTGCCGCGGCTTGAATGTGGACGTGCCCGACGCGGCCCATGCACTGGGAGGCGCCCCGTTGCTGGCGGTGGAGCTGGGGCCGATGGGCATCACCAGCATAGCGTCATCAATATCATCATCGTCGTCGTTGAACGAGCCTGACTGTGGCCGGGGAACGGGGCTTGCTGAGGCCGAACTCTGGGAAGATTCTGCGTTTCCGCTCTGTGCCCGTCCGGCTGGGACGGCCTCGCTGCGGTCGCGCACTTCATCAAAGATTTCGAAGTACCGGCGGATGCATAGAACAAGATCATGCCCAGGGTCGTCTTTCCCTCGGAAAGTGCGGCTGGGTTGGACTGGCCGGTGGGGGGTGGGTGGGAGAGATCGGAACCCCCGGGGATGCCGCACATCATGACATCCCGCGTGGGACTCGCCCCTTTGACGAGGTTGGGACAAAGCACAATCGCAAGATTATGCGCATCCATCCTGTTAGAAGCAGCTCGTAGAGACACCTCGTGCATCAAATCTAGTGGAGGTTAGTATATATCTTGGTCTAGCAGAAGGTCGACATACGTAAAACATAGCTGAGGAGAATATAAACGCAAGGCGCGAGTTCGGGAAGGAGAGTTTCCCGAATATAAACAACGCTCGTCATGTCAGTGGGGTCGCTAGTTGGCAGCGGACACCGGCGGATGACTGGATATAGGCTTTCGGGGAAAACGGGCTCTGGCAAGTCGCGGAGATACTTTTTCAGAAGGACGGCAGCGAGATGTGGGTCCCCAAATGTGTCCAACGAGACTACGTTTCCTGTTGAAATCTATAAGTGGGTGTTCTCGCCACTGAGGGAGGAGCCTTTTCACCTCTGTCGTAGGCATCCTGTGCGGCCCTCAGCATAGTCGACTGTGGGGAGCGACGAAATAGCCCCTCTTCCTCCAAGCCTTGGGCAAATCAACACACTTTAGGGGCGATATTTCCGAGGATAGTTACCAGTTTCCCGAAGATACTGTATGGCATCTTTCACCACCCTTGGAATGCTGCCCTTCTCTCCGTCGTATCCCATCAGCTCCGCCAGGGGAACGCCAAATATGCTGGACCTTGTGGGAACAGGGAGTGTGATGGTCCTCTCGTGTTTCAAGTTTTCTCTGTTTGAAAACGAGCAATCAATGCGGAATCCCCAACGGAAGCACGGCCAACATACTGATAAACCGCCGGAGGAATATCAATCTGAGTTAGTGGGACATGATGCGCCAACTCAGAGAGCGTGGCGGTGTATAGTAGTTTCCGGAAGAACTTGGGACTGGTGCAATGGTCAGAATCAGGGTGTGATGTATATTCCAAAACGAACCTGATGATCGCCCCTGCCAAAGAGAACAACACTGGTGGGATTGCACGATTCGCATCGATGCGCTGGCAAGTGGTTGAAAGAACGCACTTTTGGAGAAGAACGAGGAATGGACAATGTACTAGATATCTAAAGCATAAGAGCCATAGCCAACAATCAAGGCAGCAAAAGTCCACAAACCAGCCGTTTCAGATTCTTGCGGTACTTCCGACTAAGACTGCGGTAAGCTTTCCAAACCCAGTTCCAGCCGGGGGTGTGTCTGCCACCAGCGGCAAAAAATACCACTGTATAATCGGATTCGACTAATGGAGTTGAGGAACCATGCTAAGCATAAGTGCGTATGATGCGCACCATACAAATTCAAGTAGGCAAGAATTCGGCTAGCAGGCGAGATCAGGATGGCGTTGTCAGGAGCCGTTTTGGGTTGCACATACGAAAGTAAGAGGTCATATGAGACTTTTTGCGGGTCCGGTAAAGCAGAAGCATTAATGACCACCCTACCTTGACGCTGTATCATTTCACGTGAATAACATAATGTGGCGAACATACATTGGTCGTGTTCTGGTGTAATACGCCGCTTGGTCAAGGGAACGCTCGGATAAGCAATGGATAAACGGACTCAAAATCAACCCCGGCCTGGAATATCATCTTCGACAACACTTCCTGCACCATTTCCGATTCAACCCGCGCACCGGCGGCCACCCCATCACCCTGACGCTTTGCCCACGAGGGATTGAAAAGCTGTTTCCGTCTTGCTCCTATTGGGGACCGGGGAATAGGATCTGCACCCAGAGGCGCGGTCGGGGAGGACTGCGCATTGGATAGCGCTGCAAGCCGTTGCTTTAGGCTTAGGGTACCAGGCGGCATTGGGCAATGGGAGGAGCAATCCAAGCCGTCAAAACGTGGATGGCCCGAATTCTGGCAGTGAGGGTGAGGCCTATGGAATCACAGGACCCTTTGATGCAAACAAGGAGTCATGTGCATATGATAAACTGACCCTGCCCGTGCTAATCAATTTGAATTCCATCATCGATCATATACTCCAAGCAGGAATACAGGAAATGAAAATTTTGTTCCAAACACCCACTGCGTAAATGAATCCTGAGGTTCCCTACGAAAAATTCGCCAGAATCCTCAAAAGGCAGGGTAATCTTGCTCGAGGAACGGGGTATTCATCTGTCCATCACCTAGGTCATCGTAATGCCCGGCAGGGATGTCTCGTAGAATTGGCGGAGCTAGCAAATTTCTGGCAAGAGGTATTTACTCATCGCTCACTATAATGGATCTCATTCATGTTCCAAGTTCCCCACGCTCTTCGCCCCGCCCGTTGTCATGGGCATATTCTTTGGTCACCTCGATCCAGACAAAACACCCACGGATCCTTCGCGCGCAATGATCAGTCAACTTTAGCCAGCCGCGCCTTCATGTCATTGCTGGGCTTACAAAAATAGGCAATTTCCTTGAAGACAGGGAAATATATGTTGAAGAAAGGTGTGGTGCATGGCCGGGATATTCAAATGGAGCGCTTTTTTCTACGCCTCCCGTGTGAAGTCTAATCAGTCGTCGCCTGAGCCAAGCGGAGTACCATTGACATCATCACAGGGGCGTGGTATTCCCTGGGCCAGGTGGGAAAAGTGCGTGATATGATGGCTAGGACTCAGGGTAGCATCGAAATCGCAACCCAACTTTGGGTGCTCGAAGATAGCGGACCCGCAGCCATTACAAATATCCCAAGCGGTTCTGCGTCCTTGGACTCTCTCTTGAAAAGTTATCGCGTACCTAGTCTACTTGACAGGGTCGTGGAATCCGCAGGAGGTAATGCCGACAACGTCGTCCAGCTAGCGCTTTCTCGCCTCCGGACGGCTATCAATGCCACACCCCTCGTGAAGCTCATACGGTTATATGTTTGGATCTCATTGGCCATCTCTCCTGGGAATCTAAACATGCTCTGCGCTACGCATTCTTGAATTCCAATATCATCGCTACTTCTACCAAGCTTATTCTCACCGTTTCAAAATTGCTCCATGCAGGGGGAAATACAAGTCTTTTAGCCGTCATGGTCTCTGCATTCGGGTACCTGTCTAATTGCCTCGAATCCACGGATGGGTTTACATGGGTTACACAATCCCTCAATGCCGGGCTATTGTTGGCCTTTATTGAATGTCACCCGTTCTACGCCATATTGGATCCGGAAGACCGCGACATGGTCTTTAGTATTTTCCGAGATGTCCTTCCGAAATACCTAGTGTATCGCTCGGTCATTTCTGCTGTTGATGGTGGCATGAAGAGGGCGGAACAATCACCACACAACAGCAAAATCTCGGATTCTCCTGCTAAGAATGTATGGCAAAAATTCCGCGGACTAGCGCTTGAGAGGCTCGTCGTTACGATGCAGGCCAAAGCCTTCAAAGGAAGGCAGTCACCTGCGATAATGTCAAGGTGTGTACAACCTCATGGCTGTTTCGATTAGCTAAACGCCGCCTCCAGTGCCATAAAGTTGATACAAAAAGCAATTTCCGCAAATGTGCCTCATGCCAAACGACTTATTATTGCTCAAAGGAATGCCAGCGGCTGCTTGGAAGGAAGGTGGTCATAAATCAATGTGCAAAATGAAGCAGCGGGAGCGCCTGGGTGCGTACCATCCCGTTAATATGCCTGCCATCGCTACCGCTGCTAATATAATGGCGTTTCGTCAAGAGGGAAAACTGCAGTCAATTCCAAGTCGGATGCCTCCTTTTTCCACCACCTCGCAACTCGGGATGCGAGACGTCATCTCCCTCATCTCCGCCGTCTCGCTAAACAAGACTGGCCCGGGACAACTGACACTGGGCTCGTAGTTTGTATCGACTATACCATCGCTCCGGAGAAGTACTCCCTACTTCCGCTCGCGGAATACGTGCGTCTTCGGCCGCAAAGTGCTGGTTCGGCGAATAAGGAGGCGAGGAACGAAGCTCTGATTGAAAGAGCCATGGAGAACCCTGGCCGTTTTACGCTCATCCAAAGCATGATTGCTAATGGTCAAGCGAACAGTTGGTCTTGACTGTTGTCACTGCGAGCTTCTGGGACGACGGCGAGGGAATTGGGTTGAGGATGATAGCTATAGCGCTGAAGATGGCGAAAACCAGGCCCCTGCGACCAATATTGACGGAGTTGATCTTATAATGGGGAGGATGCTGCTCAACAATATACTCGGGAAAATGGGAGAACCCCCAGCGTTCTAAATGGGCCAGTATCAGATAAAATTTCAGAGACCCTGATCAATAATAAATAACAACAACTTGAATGGCGTCCGCTTGACCTCCGGAGCAACGTTATAAGGTCAACTAGTTCCACGTTTAAAGCTACCGGTAGAATTCAGCAGAGCGTTGACGCATCGTGCAGCGGTCGACGGCCAACATTTCAACAATGTGACAACAGCGATCACGTTTGTCTTCATGCACTTATGTAGCCATCAGTACGGCTGCATTAACCGGATACCACCGGTTATGCTCAAACCCGAAATCGACCTCAAACCAAGTGCTCGATAAATATAAAAGCATGCGCTCTATGTTTGATGGATTTTCATCAAGGACTGGCAAAGCAACCACCGCCGCTCTTCTGTCACCATGCATATCAAATCTCCGTATCCCGATGTCCCGCCTCTCCCAGAGATGAATGCCCATCATTTCTTTTTCAACCGACCAGACCAAGCGGAATGGCCCGATTACACAATTCATATCGACCCTGTAACTGGCTTCAAGCGGACTTACCGCGAGTTCCTTGAGAGGGTCTATGACGGCGCCACAGCACTAGGGGCACCCGTGTCTGCGGGGGGCTTGGGGCTCCGGGGCGGGGACGGAGGGGAGATGATTGGCATCATGAGTGAGAATGCAATGGTCTGTTCGACTCGATGACGTGTCCTATTGCGTGCTGATCGCTGGATGAAGGACTTTATCACCTTGGTGCATTCATTGTTTGCTATCACCACTCCATTTGCGTTGATATCGTCATATTCAACCTCGTTCGAGTTGAAACATGCATTGAGTTTAGCAAAACCTACTCGATTATTTGTTTCTGCGAGGTATATCGCGCTGATTCTCCCTTTGGCAAGGGAGGCCGGGATATCTTCCCGCAACATATATGTTTTGGGAGGACACACCCGAGGACGGAAGAGTTTCTCTGAGATGATTGATGATGTGCGTGCTAAGAAAATCCCTCGTGAACCTGTTCGGCCCGCCGAGAAGGATACCCTCGCCTATCTGGTGTTCTCCAGTGGTACCAGTGGTCTACCGAAAGGTGAATACGATCAGTGTGCATATGTGCATCTTCCAATTCTTTTCCACAGCGGTCATGATATCCCATCACAATATTATGTATTCGCTCGGACAAATGGCCGTAATCGCCCAAACAGTTGCTGAAGTGTATACAGTAAGTCATATTCTCATTCCGAGCTGTGATGCTGAAATGTGATCAGCCCCCCACCCCTCCAACGCCCGAAGGCATCCCAATCACTTTGGCGTTTCTGCCTATGCACCACACTTATGGCCTCCATGCCTACAATTTCCGGTGCTTCCTAGCACCCAGTACTCTGGTGATCCTCTCAAAATGGAATATAGAGGTTGCCCTCAAGGCAATTTCCAAGTTGGTTTCCATTTCCCGCCGTGGTCTAATTCTTAACCTTTCATTAGATTTCATATCACACATTTAACCCTCATCCCATCCGTTGTTCATCAACTCGTCAATTACCCTAAAATTCACAAGGCCAATCTCAGTTCGGTAATGGCGATGAACTGTGGCGCAGCGTACCTCCCCGCAGAATTGAATGAAAAAATGTCTGCGCTCGTGCCTAAAGATGTAGTATTTTCGGAAGGTGTGTATTCGAAATGTTCATTCGAACCGCGACTTATGCGCTGGATCCTAGGCTACGGGATGTCTGAAACCGTACGTTGCTCGTGGATTGCGCCGTGGATCGCACTGAACTGACTTGGTCTTGTTTAGACAGTTGCAGCAATCGGTCAAGCGTTCCCAGGGATCTTGGTGGACTTGAACGGATTCCGGGTGCACGGGAATCCTCTTCCCAGGGATGAACGCCCGAATTGTTCGAGATGATGGCTCGGAAGCGGAGGTCAACGAGATCGGCGAGCTCTACCTGAAGGCGGGAACGTCGCACTTGGCTACTGGAAGAATGAGAAAGCGACTCAAGAGGCCTTTGCCGACGGATGGATGAAGACCGGAGATAGATTCCGGTTTAATGAAAAAGGATATTTCTAGTGCGTTCGCCCCGCTACGGACGATGTTCGATTCTGACCTTTCCCAAAAGTTATGCAGATAGATCCAAGGTATGTCCCTTGCCAGAGGTAATTTGCGATATGTTCAATTCTTTATTCGACCTGTCAGGATACCCTGAAGTGTCTGGATCCCAGGTCTCGCCCGTTGAAATCGAGAATGTGCTGCTCGCGCATCCAAAGACTCATTATTGATGCGACAGTGGCTGGGGTGAGCGGAGGTAGAACGTCAGACGAGAAGGTTCCTAGGGCCTGGGTGGTGCTCAGTGAGGAGGGAAAGAAGATAGGTGCCTCGGCTGTTACTAAAGAACTGGAGGCTTGGCATCAGGAGAACCTCAGCAAGTATAAATGGCTGCGGGGAGGAATCGAGGTCGTCAAGGAGGTGAGGTCGCTGCTCGACTCTGAATATCCGTTACAGTCGTCTTATCGGCCCACAGATCCCGAAATCTCCGACGGGGAAGACCCTTCGCAGAGTTCTTCAAGATCGTTATGAGCAGCGATTCGCGAAGGTGAAAGGAAAGCTATGATTTCTTACTGGACGAATGATGGATCGACGGCCGCCAATCAATGTATTCAGCCAAAGCATTTCTTTATACCTGCTTGAATGTATCTTACCCATCGGCGAACACAATATATTTAGATTATTGTGGTCCTGGATTCTGTCTGGTGCGCACAATTGCCCCTTTACATAAACGGGTAAATTCACCCTGCGGCTGGGGGACACTGTCGATGAACAGGGTCAGGTCTTTAACCGTCCTTTTCTCTTGGAAAACTTGTAAGTGACAGCGCGGCCAGCATCTCTCGTCATCGGAAATGACCGGGATCCTGCTAGGCGAGGACCCACACTTTACCGTTTATTTTGATGGCGGACGCACAACCTGTCTTCACACAATCGCGATGAATGCGTCAAACGTTGGTCTAAGGCTAATCTGGTGGGTGGTATTGACACAATCCCATGGAGCACAATAAGAACTCCTAGAGAAGGTGGTTCTTAGACGCTATCATGCTTGAGCCTAAACGTTTAAACAGCTGCTTTTTTTGTTGGTACTTCATTTTAGGTACGCAGAACGCCTGAACTTGTCAGTGTCACCTTCATCAAACCATTCCACGCTCCCCACCCATTGGGTACCGTCTGGCAGGAACGAATGGCGGGGAAGGCGAGAACTATCCCACGCGCCCCCACCATCGAACCGACCCAGTGGGCGTCGCCCCATAGCATCCCGTCCCGGCTCCACGGCCCGGGAACGAGTGGAGATGGGGAAGTGATGTCGATTCCCATGCGTATGGTTTGGTCTGGGTAGGAACCATCAAAATGCACCCGCATTGGTGGAATGTTTATGCCCCATCTTGATAGACAATACTTGGTCGGTCAATATGAAGGGCGTACTGCCAAACGCTTCAATCACACCACACTCCTTATGGGCCCGGACCATAATCCACGCATACACTATCATCCCAGCGTTTGAGTGCGTATTTTTCTCGTGCCTTACGGAACGGCATCACAACATTACTGGCATCCTGCACCCAAAATTAGTATCGATGGGGCGCCATTGTCGCGAAAAGAGTCGGTAACAACAGAAAGAAGGTAAGTCGTCGGTGTTGCAATGCCGTTATAGTCCGTACGCGCCAAGTCCAGCCAATTTTTCAATACGCTAAATGCTACAGTCATGATGGCGGGGTTAAAGACCCGGGGCAGCAGGACTCTGCATAATACTGCTTCCAGGGGGCCCCCAGCTCCGCGTTCCGCGCCACGCGATTGGCCACCGTACCTGCGCTGCCTTATCATAAGCTGCATATACCGTCTCGCACTCGCGGTATGTCTGTTTTCGTTTCAGCTTAGCGTGTTTGTATCAAATATGGGTGTGGTAATGAGCGAGTGTAGGTTTGCGGGCTGAGTTCTTGGTTTCTTGGGGTTTAGTGGCGCCAGCGGGCATCATCGGAATTGATGGTGTCTGTATTAATCGGTGTACGGCGCCACCAAGAGATGGCACCACCCATATACCGGTAGCTTAGCACATATCCCTGCTGCGTGCCACTTAGTTGCCAATGGCACTTCTGCCACTCTCTGCCCTGCAGCCTGCTCGCGCGACTCTTCTAAATGACAACGCCAGGCATTGCCTATCCATCTCTTCTCGTTATACTTACGATGCCTTCTTAGTCTGCATAGAAAGACTAGTGCTCGGGCCCAGCATTATGGTTACAAGGGTCGCCGAGTTGTGGATAACCAGGCGGCTTCGGGGATAATGGAGCTATTGGATAGCGATACTAAACGTTGCTGCGGGAATGCAGCAGGTCATCCGGAAGCTGCACAGCAAGGGGGAACTATAGAATTGACAGGGCCCACCGTCCGGAATGCTCGGCAAACATCGGCCAGGGACTCCGCTGCAACAGCGCGTGGTTGAATCGCCAGCGCTAATGTGAGTGTAGGCGGGCTCTACAGTCAATTTCCGATGGAGAGGGATGTTAGTTGCTCTGTCGTGACTCCTGAATATGGTCTGTTCCCTTCCACGAATTACGAGGTCAACGCGCGATATGAACGCCGACGAACTCGGGAGTGTCGGAGGTGCTGATTTAGGTGTGGATACTCCGGCAGTATCCCGGCAATGGTTAGAACTTAGAACCCGATCGCGAACAGGAGGTGTTCCATAAATGTAAAAGCTCATTCTCTATGCTGATGGGTGAAGTTCTATCGGCTGGCTGAGCCATTCTTCTGTCGCCATGTATATCAAGTCCCCATATCCCAATATCCCACCTCTCCCAACGACAAATTCCCACGACATCTTTTTCAACCAACCTGAACAGGCGGAATGGCCTGACTACACGGTTCACATCGACTCTGCGACTGGCTTCAAGCGGACTCGTCGCGAGTTCAATGAAAGAGTCCGTGACGGTGCCACAGCACTGGGGGCACCCGTGTCCGCAGGAGGCTTAGGGCTCCGGGGTGGTGATCATGGAGAGATGATTGGCATCATGAGTGAGAATGCAATGGTCTGTTTGACTCTGTAACGTGTCCATTGTGTACTGATCGTGTGGGTGAAGGACTACGCCACCTTGGTGCATTCATTGCTCGTCATCACCACTCCATTTGCGTTGATATCATCATACTCAACCCCATTCGAGCTGAAGCATGCACTGAACTTATCGAAACCCACCCGGCTATTCGTTGCTGCAGAGTACATCCCCTTGGTCCTTCCCTTGGCAAGAGAGATTGGGATATCTCCGCACAAGATATATGTTTTGGGAGGACATGCCCGCGGATGGAGGAGCTTCTCCGAGATGATCGATGACGCCCGTGCCAAGCAAATCCCTCGGAACCTGTTCGGCCTGTCGAGAGGGATACTCTGGCTTATCTGTCTTCTCCAGTGGTACGAGCGGTCTACCGAAAGGTGAATAGGATCAACATACGTACATGCATCTTCCAATTCCTTTCCACAGCGGTCATGATATCCCATCATAATGTCAACTATTCACTTGCGCAATTCGCCATAATCAACCAAGCTGCCGCCGAAGTGTATACAGTACGTTACATACACTATTTCCTGTCCCAAGTGGCGATGCTGAGACGCGATCAGGCCCCACCCCTCCAACGCCTGAAGGCATTCCGGTCGTTCTGGGATTCCTGCCAATGCATCACTCTTACGGCCTTCACATGTACATTTTTCGGGCCTGTCTAGCGCCCAGTACTTTGGTGATCCTGTCTAAATGGAACATAGAGGTTGCCCTCAAGGCTATTTCCAAGTTGGTTTCCATTTCCTGTCCATGGCCTAATTCATAAGTATCCATTAGATTCCGTGTCACACATCTGTCCCTCATCCCCTCAATAGTCCATCAGCTCGTCAATTATCCAAGAATTCATGAGGCCGATCTCAGCTCTGTGATGACGATGAGCTGCGGTGCAGCGTACCTTCCCGCAGAGCTCAGTGGGAAATGTCCGCGCTCGTACCGAAGGATACAGTGTTTGTAGAAGGTGCGCATTCGGGCGCTTACCCATTCAAACCGCGGCTTACCTGCTGAATCTCAGGCTTCGGAATGTCTGAAGGCGTATGTTGTTCATAGATGCCATGGTGAATTGTATTGAACCAACTTGGCCTGTTAGACAATTGGGACTATCGTTCAACCGTCTCCGGGAACTCTTGGTGGGCTCACCCGCATTCCAGGATGCACGGGAGTACTTCTCCAGGGATGGAAGCCCGAATCATTCGAGATGATGGCTCGGAAGCTGAGGTTAATGAGATCGGCGAGCTCTACCTGAAAGGTGAAAATGTCGCGCTCGGCTATTGGAATAACGAGACAGCGAGCCAAGAGACCTTCGTGGATGGATGGCTGAGGACCGGAGACAAGTTCCGATTCAATGAGAATGGATATTTCTAGTGCGTTGGCTTCGCCATGAGTGAGGTTCGATTCTCATCCTCTCTAAGTTATGCAGATAGATCTAAGGTATGCCCCCTTGCCTGTGACATTTATGACGCACTAATTCCTCGCTCGGGCCGCCAGGATACCCTGAAGGTTTCTGGATCCCAGGTCTCGCCCGTTGAGATCGAGAATGTGCTGCTCGCGCATCCAAGAAGACTCATTATTGATGCGACCGTGGCTGGAGTGAGCGGAGGTAGAACGTCAGATGAGAGGGTTCCTAGGGCCTGGGTGGTGCTCAGTGGGGAAGGGGAGAAGGCGGGCGCGTCGGCTGTTATTAGAGAATTGGAGGCCTGGCATCAGGAGAACCTCAGTAAGTTCAAATGGCTACGAGGAGGGATCGAGATCGTCAAGGAGGTGAGCTCGCTGCTCGACTCTGAATGACCATTACAGTCATCTTATCGGCCCACAGATCCCGAAATCTCCGACTGGGAAGACCCTTCGTAGAGTTCTTCAAGATCGTTACGAGCAGCAATTCGCGAAGGTGAAAGGAAAGCTATGATTTTTTACTGGGCGAGTGATGGATCGACGGCGGCCAATCAATAATGTATTCAGCAAAAGCATCTCTCCATACCTGCCCCGGATTCTTGAAATGTATTTTACCCATCGGCGAACACTGATTTAGAGTATTGTGGCCTTGGGTTCCGTCTGGCCTGATGCGCGTCGTCGCTCCTTTAAACGGGTAAATCTACCCTACGGCTGGGGACACTGTCGACGAACAGGGTCAGGTTTTTAGCCGTCCTTTTCTCTTGGAGAACTTGTATTAAGTGACAGCGCGGCTAGCATCTCTCCGATTCTCTCGTCATCGGAAATAGCCGTGATTCTACTAGGCGAGTCCCGCAGTTTGCCATTTATTTTGATGGTGGACGCACAACGTTTGACGCACTCATCACGATCGTGTGAAGACAGGTGGTCTAAGGCTAATCTGGTGGGTGGTATCGACACAATCTCCATGGAGCACCATAAGTACTCCCCGAGAAGGTAGCTTTGTCCTTCTTCGACATTATCATACCTGAGCTCAAACGTTTAAACAGCTGCTTGTTTTGTTGATATTTTATTTTCGGTACAGAAAGCGCCTGTGCAACGATTTCATGCAAACCACGCGAAAGGGGGTGGGCCACCTGCTTACATTACACCCCTCCCTCATCCCTAACCCTCACCTCATTTCCGCACCTCGATCACAGGTCGTACCAGGAGGTATGTATGCTGGCAGGTTTGCATCAACCTCCCTGGGACGCCAACTTGTCGGTATCGCTTCATTGAACCATTGCACGCTAAGCTATGTACGTAGACCCCACCTAGGAGATACCATCTGACAGAACACACGGCGGGAAAAGTGAGGGCTATCCCACGTGCCTCCCACCATCGAACCGACCCAACGGGCGTCGCCCATAGTATACACCCTGTCCCAACCCCGTGGCCCGGGAACGAGCGTAAGTTTCAGGCGACGAGGAAGTGACGTCGATCCCTGTGGTTTGGTTGGGCGGAGATCATAAAATGCGCTTGCATTGATGGAATGCCCATGCCCCATCGCGATAAGCGATACTTGGTCAGTCCAGTAAGGTGTACTACCAAGCGCTTCCACAATCCACGCATACACTATCCCCGCGGCTGCATCCCGGCGTTTGAATGCGTGTTTTTCTCGTGTTTTGCTGAACGGCGTCATAACAGTACTGGCGTCCTGCACCCCAAATCGCTATCGATGGGGCGGGCCGTTTCTGCGAAACGAATTGGCGACAAAGAAGGTACATCGCCAGTGTTGCGATGCCGTTATAGTCTGTACACCCCCAATGGGCCCCCCAGAAAACAGACGTTCAGCTGTAAATACTACAGCCATCATGGTTGAAGACTCGGGGCGGCGGGACCCTGCATAATACCGCGTCCAGAGGGCCTCCAGCTCATGTTCCGCGCCATGCAATTGGTCACCGCACCACGCTACCTTATCATAAGCTGTATGTACAGTCTCGCACTCTCGGTATGTCAGTTTTCATTTTAGCGCAGCTTATTTGTATGGATGGTGGGCGTGATAATGGACGGGTGTAGGGCGGCAGCCCGAGTTCTTGGTTTCTGGTGGCACCAGCGGGCATCATCGGATGATGGTACCTGTGTTAATCGGTGTCCGCGCCACCCACATACTGATAGTTTAGCATATATCCCCCCCCCCCCCCCCCCCCCCCCCCCCCCCCCTGCCAGCATATCCCTGCTGCGATCCTACTCTCTACAAAAATACTACCGCTCGAGCCCAGCATTATGGCTACAAGGGTCGCCGAGTCGTGGACAAACAGGCGGTTCGGGGACAACGGAACTGTTGGGTAGCTGCGCTAAATGTTGCTGAGGATGCAGCAAGTCATCCGAAACGGCAAGCAAGGATGAACTATACATTGGTGGGGTCCGGAATGCTTGGCAAACATCGGCAAAGGACTCCTGCTGCAACAACTCGCCAGCGCCAATGGGGTCTAGGTGGGTTCTACAGTCATTTCCGATGGAGAGGGATGTTTGTCGTGACTTGCGTCCTCAGCTAAATATGGTCACGGTGTGTTCTTTTCCACGAGTCACGAGGTCGGCGCGGTGCAAGCGCCTCCGAACTCGAAGGTCTGCAAGTGTGCTGGTTTGGGTGTGGATGCACCGGCAACATCCCGGTAATAGTCAGAACCGGATCGCGAACAGGAGGCGTTCGATGAATATAAAAGCTATGTTGGTGGGTTTCTATCAACTGGCTGAGCCATTCTTCTGTCGCCATGTATATCAAGTCCCCATATCCTGATGTCCCGCCTTTCCCAGCGACGAATTGTCACGACATCTTCTTTAACCGACCTGATCAAGCGGAATGGCCTGACTACACGGTTCACATCGACCCTGCGACTGGCTTCAGGCGGACTCGTCGCGAGTTCATTGAAAGAATCCGCGATGGCGCCACAGCACTGGGGGCACCCGTGTCCGCAGGAGGCTTGGGGCTCCGGGGTGGTGATCAATGGAGAGATGGTTGGCATTATGAGCGGGAATGCAATGGTCGCTCGACCGAATATGACCTACTGTGTACTGATCTGTGGGTGAAGGACTACGCCACCTTGGTGCAATCATTGCTCGTCATCACCACTCCATTTGCATTGATATCATCATACTCAACCCCATTCGAGCTGAAGCATGCACTGGACTTATCGAAACCCACCCGGCTATTCGTTGCTGCAGAGTACATCCCCTGGTCCTTCCCTTGGCAAGAGAGGTTGGGATATCTCCTCAGAAGGTATATATTTTGGGAGGACATGTCCGCGGACGGAGGAGCTTCTCCGAGATGATCGATGACGCCCGTGATAAGCAAATCCCTCGGGAACCTGTTCGGCCTGTGGGGAAGGATACCCTGGCTTATCTGGTGTTCTCCAGTGGTACCAGTGGTCTACCGAAAGGTGAATAGGTTCACCATGCGTACATGCATCTTCCAATTCTTTGCCACAGCGGTCATGATATCCCATCATAATGTCAACTATTCACTTGCACAAAGAGCCATAGTCAACCAGACGAACGCCGAAGTGTATACAGTAGTTACATACACTATTTCCTATTCGGATGGCGATGCTGAGACGCGATCAGGCTCCCACCCCTCCAACGCCTGAAGGCATTCCGGTCGTTCTGGGGTTCCTGCCAATGCATCACTCTTACGGCCTCCACGCCTACATTTTTCAGAACTGCCTGGCGCCCAGTACTGTAGTAATAATTTCTAGATGGAATACAGAGGTTGCCCTCAAGGCGGTTTCCAAGTTGGTTTCTATTTCTTGTCCGTGACCTAATTCATAAGTATTCATTAGATTCCGTGTCACACATCTGTCCCTCATCCCCTCAATAGTCCATCAGCTCGTCAATTATCCAAGAATTCATGAGGCCGATTTCAGTTCCGTAATGACGATGACCTGCGGTGCAGCATACCTTCCTGCAGAGCTCAATGTGAAAATGTCCGCGCTCGTACCGAAGGATACAGTGTTTCTGGAAGGTGCGTGTTGGCGCCCACCCATCTAAGCCACGGCTGATGGGCTGAACTTCAGGCTTCGGAATGTCTGAAGGCGTATGTTGTTCGTAGATGCATGGCGGATTGTATTGAACCAACTTGGCCTGTTAGACAATTGGGGCTATTACTCACCGTATCCAGGAACTCTCGGTGGGCTTACCCGCATTCCAGGATGCACGGGAGTACTTCTCCCAGGGATGGAGGCCCGAATCATCCGAGATGATGACTCAGAGGCAGGGCTCAACGAGGTCGGCGAGCTCTACCTGAAAGGTGAAAATGTCGCGCTCGGCTATTGGAATAACGAGTCAGCAAGCCGAGAGACCTTTGTGAATGGATGGCTGAGGACCGGAGACAAGTTCCGATTCAATGAGAATGGATATTTCTAGTGCGTTGGCCTCCCATGAGTGAGTTTCGATTCTCATCCCTCGAAGTTATGCAGATAGATCTAAGGTATGCCCCTTGCCTGTGACATCTATGACGCACTAATTCCTCGCTCGGCCGCCAGGATACCCTGAAGGTGTCTGGATCCCAGGTCTCGCCCGTTGAGATCGAGAATGTGCTGCTCGCGCATCCAGGGAGACTCGTCATTGATGCGACTGTGGCTGGAGTGAGCGGAGGTAGAACGTCAGATGAGAGGGTTCCTAGGGCCTGGGTGGTGCTCAGTGAGGAGGGAAAGAAGGCAGGCGCGTCGGCTGTTATTAGAGAATTGGAGGCCTGGCATCAGGAGAACCTTAGTAAGTATAAATGGTTACGAGGAGGGATTGAAATCGTCGAAGAGGTAAGCTCGATCTGAATATTTAATACCACCATCTCATTGACATGCAGATACCAAAATCTCCCACTGGGAAGACTCTTCGTAGAGTTCTTCAAGATCATTACGAGCAGCAATTCGCGAAGGTGAAGGGGAAGCTATGATTTCTTACAGGAGAATCACCACCCATGCAATGTATTTGACCAATGTCTCTCATCTTATACCCACACCGGGATTTTGAATGTATTTTACTCGTCGATTGTCACAATATTTAAAGCACCGCGGCCTTGGGTCTTGTCGTATGTATGGGAACACGTCTTGATTTTTCTCAAAACCAGCAGATCCTGGGGGCGTTAATGATACATATACATGAGTACTACATTGGTAACTCGCCACAAGGTGATCAGTACAGATATCGATAGCCTTTCCTCCGCTCCATTGCCTGTTCGAAGGTGATACCTTCCAATTTAGCGCCTCCTCCACCCGCTTTCGGTTGGCGCCCTCCATCGCTGCCTTTTCATCCGCATCCAATTTCTTGTTTTCTCGGACGAGCATTTCTCGGATAACTGACCGTAACGTCAGAAGAAGCTCGGGCATCATATAGACACATACCCCAAGATAAGAATGTACTAAATACAAGAGCGGCAAGGGATATGGCCATTGATTGATGATATTGAGGACCCCAGTTAGACTTCCATGTGTATGAACCCATACTGAACACCGGGGGTTTAGGTAGATTTCATCTAACCGAAACGCAACACTTACACATTGCCAATGTTTCCACATCCGTTGACGATCCCAATTGCTGCGGCTCTCTTTCTAATCGAATGACGGAGTTATGTAAACGGTAATTTCACCGAGGTCAGGACTTACGCGGGCGGACGAGGAATAGCGTTTGATACCCAGACCAATGTCATCGCGAAACCTACGCGTCGTTAGGCATATACACTAGTGACCGATTTCAACCACGTACCACAATATCCGCAAGCCATTAAGAACAAGAAACATATCGACCGGCTACGACATGGTCGAAAGGGCAATAATAAACCCGACGATGACACCCCACCACCATCCAGCATATGGAAAAATCGCTCCCCGGTTCTATCTTTTGGGATTTTAGCGACGTCCAAGCCCGAGGTAAGATCTTAACATACCTGCATGCCATGCGTTGGCGCAACAAACAATTGAAGCGAGAATCCATGGGGGACTGAACTAACGGTTGGGACAAAATTATGTTGATGATAGGATTGGAAAACGCACGCTGCCAAAAGCAGGCTGACTGTCGTGGAAAATCCGAGAGTTTGGGTGAGGCTATCGGATCGTTAGAATATCTCGGGGAATCAAAACATAAACGGACGTAGGGAAAAATTGCACAAAACTCAGCCCAAGAAGTTGGGAGATTGTCATCACAGAGAAGATGAGAACTTTGGGATCCTTCACAGCCATCTTGAGCCCTTCCAGCTGTCTGGGATACGAGATAAGGGAATGAATTTAATTGAGAAGAGAAGTCATACGAGTCTTCTACATTGTCTTTGTCGGCCTCCCCGGCGTCTTCGGAGAGCCTGGCTTGAGCAAGCTGCGCTCTTGTGCGCTAATCCAGCGAGTGTTATGGGGCTGCATGGCCAAGGTCAAAAAAATGAGGGAACCGCTGGGAATTAACACACGTAGTCGGGCAGCAGCCACCTATGAAAGTAGTCGAATATCAACAATAGTGATAGAGAGTTCGGATTCCTACTCACATGCTATTAAATCCAATAAAAATGGTAATGGCACCCTTGTCAGAATAATTAGGGCAGAAATTAAAATAAATATTATGAGGCCAATTCTACCTCAATAAAAAACAGCCTGAGAGGAAGGATCGTGAGAGGTAGCTCCACGGTATTAATGGAATAGACACACCATCTCCATGCCCGGATTCCCCGCTTCCCTTCCATATTCGAGAGAATTCCAGCAGCCATTAACTTGAGACTCGGTTATTTTTTGGGCAAGGTGGAAATATATTATGCTCACGGCCCCAAACGCATTGGATATCATTAGACCGGCATATAAAATGGCTGAACGGAAGGCTAGTTCCTGTAGAAATCGACCACTTGAGATGAAATAATGTATAAAAAAAAGTTTAGTACCTTCTTTGTGTACCATCGGGACAACACATATATCGCGCCAGGGTAAAAAGCGGCTTCAGGCAGCCCAATGAAAACACGGCAGGCAATGATTCCAGCAAAGTTTTTGGTTATCTAAAAATAATTAGAATTGCGTGGATACCAGGCAGCCCCAAACATACTCCCGTAAGAGCGCTTGTCAGACCCCAAAGAACCACACAGGATCCAATGTACAGCGATGGTCTGGAGCAACTTATACTCCAAGACTCAAATGGAAATAAATTGGACGGACCTATTGATCTTATTCAGAATCTATTCGGAGATATTTTCAGCATTAAATGGGGTAGAAACAGATGCCGGGAATCAGACCATGTTGGACGGTATCTGGGCCGGGCAGTATGACACGAAAAGAATGGCTATCACCGTAGCGTATTGAATATCTGACATGTGGGGTAAACACATGACTGCCGGTGATCAATACACACTCATACCCGTAATACCCAAGTCTTGTTCCATTCCCTTCAGTCGGGCGGTGGTAACACCGTTTCGCTACCACACTAGGTCAGATGGGGTACCGGTGCCGGTGTGTTACAGAAGCTGGAATTGAGAACCCACATCGATGTAATTCATAATAAAGATGAGGAAGATAGTGGGCAAAACCCTCATATCCAATTTACGCACGAGCTTGCGCTCTGCAATGATTCGCTCCTGAGATCCGGGTAGAGGCAACGCGTCTGGATCTGCTGGTACCACATTTTCCTCCAGTGATACTTTTCCCTTTTCTGAGACCGATGGGGGGTTTGATTCGTGGTTGTCATGATGGAAAGGATGGGGAGGCTAGTGGGGACTCCGACCAGACGCTTAGGCCTCTTGTAGCCACCATTTATATTTATCATTGGGTACGAAGGCTTCTCAATGACGCTCCCAATAAACCGCGGGCCGAAATGTCTCCGTATTGCGGCCGAATGATATCATATAATTAGGGCAGGGGAGCCGATGGCTGACCCGAAAAACGCTCCGGCAAAAGTGTGTATTTTTGCGTGTTGAGTCTGACATTGGCGGCAAGGTTGAGAAGAATCAGAGGGCGACGAATCAATTTATTTTCTAGTGGTCGTCCACTGAACTGTGTGCATGATGCGGAGAGATCTGGGAGGTGGAAGATAACTGAATAAACTTACTGAATAAACCAGTTCGAAGAGAGTCAGACACTGGCCGCCCGGCGTGACTCTGATAACAATTAAATTTTACGGATGGCTAGAATTTACAAACGACAACATCTGTGTGCGCCAGCCTATTCCAATATTATGGTGGCAGAATGTCCATATATACTTGTAAATCCCTCTAATATCACAAACAGGAGATGGGTATGATTCAAGAAAGCTGCGTGTCCATGTTGAAAATGGTATAGATATAAAGCGGAGGATTTATTGAGAGTTTTCAGCCACCTTGCATGTGGTGGTGGGAAGCGTCGCATTCACTGCATCCCAAGCGCTAGAGTAATATGGGGTTAAATTCGAATCAACGATATCGTAAAAGCGAGACATACTTTGGATATTGACAGCCAGCAATGGGTCTTCGGGGAAAACAAATGAGGTAACTCCACGTAGAAAAAGGAAAAAAATCTTACACGAATGCCAAGTCCTTATCATCTGGGTTATTCCATCCATGGCCAACGGTGGCCGAGGGCGCGGCGCTGAACGTGGGTGCGAACAGAGACTTGATTTGACCGGTCGCCGTATACGTGGGTAAAATCCTATCTGAGTCCCTGAGAACGACGGAGAGAGAGTTGGGGGCGGGAAAGGATGAGACGAAGCTTTAGCAGGGTCGAGCTGCCCTGCTCCCGCCTGACATGATGGTGAATACCAGCACATGGGAAGAAAAATATAAATACATACACCACCGGTCGCAGTGGCGGGATAATTCCCATCAAATAGCTGGGAGGAGCTCAAAGCGGCAGCACAGTATCCAATTGCCTCGCGAGGGTCTATAAATGTGTGTGAGTGGGAGAAAAACTAGAAGACATCGACAAAAACAGGGATCGGAATGAAGGGGTGGGTGGATACCTTTTGGGATCCAGCCTCGCTGCAGGCCCAGCTGGTAATGCCACATCGGGGAGGAAGATGTTCCAAGAACAGACGAGTTTCCGATCTTCCAAGTCCAAAAAAAGAAATTTTGGAGGGCGTCCATCGATGCCAGCGTGACCTTTTTCAAATTAGATATGGTTGAGGCATCATATGACTATCCAGATATCAGCATCGTAAGATGTGCTGGTGACATTGAATGGAAAAGAGATCCCTACACTCCAATCGTCCCAGCGTTTGCAGTCCGGATTTCCAGGAGTGGAGCCAATTCCATTCAGCCTGAGAAAACCGGTTACATTTCCTGAACAGTCAAACAGGGAAGTTGGCGAACCATAGCCCACAATCATTGATGGCTGTTGAAAATTCCCCGCCAACTGTCACACCAAATACTTTCTGGGATTGGTTGGTTGCTATTGCCCACGAGCTGTATCCGACAAGATAAGCGTGGGTCTGTTCAGTATGCATGTACGGGTTGACCCACCAAGGTTTCAGTGCCACGGCATCGATCCTGTAAGGTTAACCAATTAATCTTGACAGGATCAGCGAAAGAAATTTTACTCACGACGTGGTCGTGTCCCCCATGAAGGCCAAGTACTATATTGTAAACATCCTCAATATAAACGACCAAGCGGACTAGGTAAGCCTGCGTACCGGGTGTTGATCCAAAATAACCCTATCCGCACCGGAAAGGAAACTAGCAAGACGGTCAGAACATTCCAAAGGCGGACTGGGAACATTACCCACCCTTCCCAAATTGCGGGCTAGATAATGCTATCTCAGGAAATGGTCAATCAGAGGATAAAATAGCGCGTACCCCTTGGAAACCTTCGTGAATAGCAACATACGGTCCTTTGCCAGCGCCAGTACCTCTAAGCATCGGTGTCAGACTACCCCAACTGTGTGAACAGCGATAGACATACGTCGACTTCCTCATAGCATCGTACGCGGCATAGTAGAAACTCTGCACTGGACCCTGGCCGATAGTACCCCATAAGATCTCGTTGACAATACCCACACTGACATAGATTGACGTGAGTAGTTCAGGTAACAACAACTTGGCTTACATGCCGACGACGTCCCGGTACTGCTCTTGGCTGACAAACTCGGTAATTATCCGAAGATACGTGAGAGTGCGTTGTGCGTTTGCCACACCCATGACACCGTACATGCTAAAAATATGTTTGCTGTTAGTAGTGGGTTATCGGATGGCGCGAAGAAAGTTACAAATTAACGCTGCCACCTAATCAATCGTCACATTGTCAAGTGGTAAGGGCACATTGTGTAGAGACTCACTTTTCCCGGAATGATTCTTGGAGGGAGAGATGAGTGAGAGGAAAAAATGGATGATTCTGGGAAAGAGAACATACCCAACCATTCTGGCTGCCGGGAAGGGCATGCAAATCAAGGTAGATCCGGATTCCATACTTTCTTCCCCATTGAATTCTAGAATGGAGGGAGATGACTCAGTGGACCACGAAACTACATCTATTTAGCTCACGCTTTCAAAAAGTATGTCCATGATGTTCCAGCCAAGAATGGTTCATCGTTCATGGTCTCGATGGCCCAGAATCCAATCGGGATTCGTACCCAATTCAGCCCCGCACCTAGTTACCAAATAAATCAACTATCTGGTCCTTTCAACCAACACACGCAAACCGCACATACCCGCGATGTCTGCGAAATCTTTTTCAGTCTGTCGATAGTTATTTCAACATTGCAAATAAGACGACACAGAGAACTGTCACAAACGATAAATGTGGCATAGTGCTGTTCCATTTCCTTGGCTAAATTAGCTCCCATTGCTATCGACAACGTCCATTCGTCGACGACGGGAACGGCACTATTGTTGATATACTTCTCGTATAGCCCTGGGCATATGAAGGGCTCGGTGACTGAAGAAAGTTTATGAGGATGGCTAAAAAATATAGGCAAAAGTAAATAACCTAGCCATCCTCTAAGGGAGATGCGAAGATGATTAGAAGCTGATGAACCCGCGAGATACGTTATCCTTACCCAAGATTAACACCACGAGCGACATCTGCGCCCCACACCCATTCATCTGCCCCGATTCGCTTTCCCCAACTTTGGGCTTTGCCACCAGGTGCAAACGGGTTTTTAGGGTTCACAGCCCAATCACCTCCAAATGGGTTGGTATACGTGAATGTCGTACCGTCGTCCGCTTTGATAACACTTCCAGTGGTCCCAGATGAGCTCCCAGGGCCCCCAGGCCCCATCCCACCTGATGAAGAACTCGAACTCGATGATGATTTACCCCCTTTTTTGCCAACAGTTAAGGCAAGCGCAACAGCAACAGCAATTGCTATTATAACCACCGCAGAAAAAATAGGATGATTTTTTTCTTACGACCCTTTGAGGGCGAGCTTGATGTCGTCAGTGGAAATCCTCGCTTAGGAGTCGGAGGGCCTGTGACGGGGAGAGGCGATTCGTTGCGGTACTGAACGATGAAAACGTGTGTAAAGGGATCTGAGTCATGTAAAATCGAAAATAACTGGAACCACTCACCATATCAATCAAACCGTCTTCGCCAGTCCACGGATCGTATGAGATGTTCGACTCGGACTCATCTCGTGCTGGTCTCGTTCTGAGACGTTTTTATACTGGTGCATGGCCGGGGGGAGTTGGGGTGTGTATTGCGGCCAGGGGCAGCATTCCAAAGGGCCTGCGCGTTATTTGGGAAGTCAGCGGCGAGTACTTGCCCTGACTCGGACATGAATTCAATTGGCTTGATAAGCGGCGCCGCGGCCCGGCAGCGCAAGTCAGTGATGCGCGCTGAATTGAATGTACATAATAATTGGGCGGGGTATTGGTATTCAGCAGTAGCATACTGCTTCGAACCTCCCATGCCCATAACTTGCGTAGTTCAATTGGCCCAGAGACACTGGATAGTATTCTGTACCATGCTTCACAACCAACCGCAATCGCGTGAATTCAACGTGTTTGTCGAGTAACCCCATGAAGGTCGGTGCCAAGCCTACTGTCAGTCGGGAGCCGATAGCCTTTCTTGATGCCGTTAGGGAGACCAGCTCCAGGAGACCCGAGTAGAGGTGGGACGCTAGTATTTGCCGACGCTAGTATTTGCCTTATAGAAAGGTGATTACGTCAAGAAATGTGGAAGCTGAACGCCGAATACTGAACAGCTGCAGTGCAAATCGTGTGGCACTGTGCTACAGAGGTTGGAATTATGGTGCACTCAACAGGAACTTGTCAACCTCTCGGCCCACAGCCCCAATACAAATCGTTAGGTAAATTTATATATGCAAGGATACTTTTCCAGATCCAACCGCTGGTTGGAGAGCCTACCTCGATAGTGTTTGGCACAGCGGTCAGAATAAAACACCATAGGTGGAAATGGTTTTCCATTCTGACGGTGGTTAGTAGAACTTGTGAAAGGAATAGTTATGACTTCTCTCCCACCTTCGACTGATAACAAAGATATTGGTATTACTTATTAGAGGACTGACGACCCTCCATAGTGTCACAATTCCAGGATGTGGGGATTAACTCGAACCCAGTTGGTCGAGGTTCAGCTGATACAAGGCATAAGTACATACAATTCGCCAGGAGAGGCGCAATGGGCAGCTAAGCCCTCGAGTCACGCTCCGTCCTTCTCCGCTTCCTTTCTTGCTCCTCGATAATCAATCTCTCCGCCGCTGTCATGGTCGGAGCCGGCCGTTTCTTTTCATTTGATTTATCAGAGTCCGCCGTGCTGGGAGCCGATTTAAATATGTTCGGCCGTTTCAAGGGGTTCGCCTTCAAGGGGTTGGTGGAGGGCTTGAGGGGGTTCATCTTGAAACCAGAGGCCGTGATGGATGCGGCCGGCGTAGGCACAGCTGCGGGCTTAGCCGAGAATGAGAGGACAACCTTCTCAGCGCCTTCTTCTCGCTTTAGCCCTTCCTCTGCAAGCGGTGAATCGGATTTGGAGCTTGAGGGTTCAGCTTCTGCTGCTCTCTCGATTTGTTCCGCGATAAGGATCCGCTCACGCTGTTCATCGGAAGTAGTTGCGCGGTCCTTCTTCATGGATGCTTCCTACAGAACAGGGACTATTGGCTCGAGGGAATTGTGAAAGGATTCTAGTGCTTACGGCTTTTGCGAGCGCTTTCGGACTACTATCAATCCATGCAATGAACCATCCTTTTTCTGTCTCGTCCACTCTCGCAATACCACAGCGACCCAAGTGTTTCACGAATTCGGTAAGTGTCACCCAACGGGTAGAGTTCATGTGTAAGTGTTGCTTATCCGAAATGTATTCCTGATACACCTGATTGGCCCTCACTCGTTTGGTACCAAACCTTGGAAATCGTTCAGAGAACGTACAACAACTAGATGCGGGAAGGGATTGTCCTCACCGACGAGATAAGAGAGCTACGAATTCAGATTGGAACTGACTCGAGAAGTTGGAGATATGCTTTCCCGCATGTTCTCCAACAACCAGCATCTGTCTCAGATGAGCCTCTGATGCCGCATGGCATTTAAATCCATTCTCGTCTCGACACTGTTTCTCGCAAACTTGGCAGTACCAGCGGAGGCGCTGCAAGCCCTTGGATTTCATTTTGTTCGCAACATATTTGGGGGTTCCAACTGTTAGAGATCAATGAGACGGCTTATAGGAAAGTAAGAGGGGTTATAACATACCTTCAGCGCGAGGCATTATGAGTGTTTGGTCTTAATATATGTAGAAAGAATATCACAAGATGGGGGGAAGAGCTTGGAGCTTGGACAATGGACCTGCTGCACGATGAGTGAAGGTTCACTGCCACAGATGAGATGACCAATCGTATTTTCGCGCCCAATGCTTTGATCAACAACGGCATTCACGCACAAACAACCCATCGCGGTTTCCTAAATTGGAAGTAAGGCTCCGGGGAACGTATTTCGCTTGGATGGTTGCCAAACGTCGGAATTTGATGGCGATGGATGCGAGCAAGAGAGATGCCAACACATAAATCCTCATTTGGATACGAAATTTGCGTCCTGTGAGAATTGATTAAACCTGGGCGACCTGATGCCATGTCGGAGACTCGGAATCGGGCTGCATGTTAGATGCGATATACATGCGTATGTCGACATTAATTTATTCCCCATTGGCCACCAGCGGGGGTGGGAATTGTTTCAGTACGTTTGGTCTATCATCATTTCATGAAGCACGCGTCCGGGAGGTAAAGTCAGGGCGACGGATTGCCAAGAACTTCTCTTTCCAATGTCAGCGCCCGTGATTAATCATTTCTTACTACGGCCTCGTGCAATGTCGTGTATTTTTGAGGTCACAGACGGATAGATTTGGAATTAGCTAAGTTATAACATGTACAAGATAATCTAAAGGGCCTTGGGCTTCCCTTTCCTCTGGTGCCTTCGAATATACCGTCGAGCGCTAGGGACACCGAACTATTACAGAGGTCAGACTTTAGTTTGTGCGGGTGATAGGGATAAAAACTGACTTGAAACGTTGGATACAAGACAAGGAGGGTTGCGCCAATCCCCCAGCCCCATTTCACTGTGGTAGGCAGGGGCTCGGGGAATTGACCCTTGCTCCATTTTGCAATGACCAACAATTCCGTCATAATCGTGGCAAGTAGTAGCCATACATGCTGACCCATACGCACAGCTCGTCTGCGGTGGCGGTAAATTTAACATCGGCTGCCGTGGGCGAAAAAATTCACCTGGGATCATTGATGTACTGAAATAGCTCTCTAACGGCTGGCAGGGCACACAAGAAAACAAAGGCAAGTCGCAAAATAATGATTGGGTGATCTGGCTCCATCCACAAAAGGCTCTGCGGAATTTTATGTTCAAAATTTATTGGAATTTAGTATCAAGCGGACAGTTACCTTGAGATAGAATGGATTGAGCTCCGCAGCAAGAAACACGGCCAGCAGAACCACCACAGTAATAAAATGTGTGAATGATGTTGCTGTTCCCCATTTGAAAGCGGTAAAATCATGAGGTGAGAATTGGCTGAGAACCCGTCGGGCTTTAGAACGCAGTCCACGCGTTTGTCGGAGGCCGCGCCACTCATATGGCTATATTTAAGTGTTAGAGATTTTATGCAGATACTATTTTCTTTGAGCA
Organism: Infundibulicybe gibba; assembly: GCA_015501065.1. Classification (NCBI taxonomy): domain Eukaryota; kingdom Fungi; phylum Basidiomycota; class Agaricomycetes; order Agaricales; family Omphalinaceae; genus Infundibulicybe; species Infundibulicybe gibba. The sequence goes on from JADNYI010000028.1 coordinate 225,454, forward strand.
ATAAACCTTGACTTCGAAGTATTGGCATGTTTTCATTCCTGTTTTTGTTTAGCGACAGTTTTCGACAGGTAATTAGTACTAACCAAGGTATGTCCCAATCCAGTTGCATAGCAGCACGTCCAATATCCACTGTGAGGGGTGAATGAAGTAGTTGACCCCAGAGAAATGACAACTTACATGATCCCACCAACACTTCAGTGGATGTAAGAGCGAATCAAGGGGCAGCTAGATGGGGCGTACCTCCGCAAAGTTAGCTAGTTGATGTTGGAGACTATACTCTGCTAGTTCAAATGCAATGCTGAGAATCTGTCAGATTGTATATTATTGGGATGGGTCCTTAATTTGTGGCTGGTGGCGTACCCAACAGAACCAATAATCGCGTAATATCATAGCCTTTCCAAACCAACCGAGGGCATGGGCTATGCAGAATATATCAAGAGCATTCTGGGTACGGGTAAGTGCGGAAATGCTGTGCGGTGGACGGAGACAAACCCAGATGGTTTGCGGAGTCAAAGAGCAGTCCTCGGCATAACTCTTCTCTGGCAGAGGTACTCCGAGATTTGGATCAATAAAGGTCATCATCCCTCGGGCCGTCTGAAGATCCTGGAATAAAAGGAAAACAAGACCTAATTCGTACAACAGATTGATTCCCAAGACGACGCGCCAGAACGCAGGATGCGGCCGAATGAATGGTCCATCACGGAATTGGATTGTCGAGAACATGAGAAACGAAACAACGGCTGCATAGACCCCACTAGAAGATGGGGAGGAGTGAAATTGGACATGGAGACAGAACCTAGACGCGAAACATACACTCGTCGCTTGTCACGGCCTTCTTCTAGCACATCTTGTGTTGTAGCAACATAGGCCAGAACAACAAGACCGCAAGCAAGTGCAGATAACGTCACAGGTTTGTAGAAGAATCTGCCAAAACCCCGAGCTAAGTGACGGGACAAGTGATCGATTTATGTTGTGTGACGGACTCAACGCTTGTGTCGTGTCTTTCCTGGAACGGTGTAATTCGTGTGTAAGGTTCTGTTCTATCAGCCTGTCGAAAGCAAATCAGAAATAATAATAATTCACAGGCAAAAACGCCACAGACATCGTACCCTGGGGAGTACCAACCACTGAATGACAAAGTGAGTTCCTATTATCGCTTAGTCACTTACATCGTACAGGCACTCCATTGAGACCTGGAATCGGTTCCGGTTCCGGGACAGGTGACAGTACAACGTCCGATTCGTCCGCTGGAGAGGTTGGCGATAGGTCAGGATTTTCTTCATTGACCAGAGCCATGATGATGGCCGGAGAAGTTTGATTGGATATTTGAGCACTCTGTGCGGGTGTCCCGGCTGTACGAAATGGTCAGATCAATACGAGCGAATCTTTCGGACTGATTACGCTGTAGATATACCGTCAATTGTTACCGGTGTGGAGGTGAGTGAGAAGGAACACGTGTGATATGGAAAGCAAACCTGATCGACGTCACGTCCCATGTTTGCCCATATTTTTTGACCAGTGGATCATTTTCCCATGTTTATTCTACCCGCTCATATTGACCGAACTGGCATGTGGCAATCACGCTTGCCAGTCTCAATTCTTTGACATGGCAAAGATGTGGTGCTCGCCCTATTGTGCCTTGCTCTTGTCCGGGTGAATTCCCACAAGAAGCTGTTTAATTTTGAGTGGATGATTTTGTTCTAATGCATTCATTCATCACGACATCTCAACTCAGTCCGAACAAACGAACACCAGAAAAATTGCAACAACCCCAGTTTGTTCAACCCCACGGGCCAATTATCCTACAGTAGTACCTACGCACCCGTGTCCGGACCTGAAGCTGGCATATGGTGGGCAGTTGGTTCCCACCCGCACCTGCCTACAACACGCCCCCAACGAAACCGGGATGCATGGTTCTCTATCCCATTCGGATGACAAGCCGCGTACGACGGCACTGTTGGAAAATTGATTGCAATCACACGAAACGATGACTTGGCTTGGGAATGTCACTCACCTCAAGGCAGCCTCCGAGAATATTTCTAAAACACCGGTTCGAGTGGCCGGGAATCTGATTTCTCATCGTCCACTGGGGCTGCTTGGAGGCTTCTGAGAACTGTCAAACAGAAGTCAGAATGTCCAGGCGCGTCTGTTCCTGTATGTGACAGAAACATCATGGCTCCTCCGTCTTCTCCACTATTCCTCTACAATAGTGCAAACGCAGATCTGAGTCCGGTGATCTAGAGGCCCATACCATTTCAATGGGACGGTGGACTTGGTCAGTTCCAGGATCCACTCGAACTCACGACCAGGTAAGGTTTTTTATCGTCTAAGGATACGATCTCGGAGAAGGGAAGTGCTTCATGCCGGTCTATTTGAACTCCCGTAGGGGAGGAGGGAGGGTGCTGGGGTAGGGGTTGAATGTTCATCATGGTTTGATTCCTCTCGCTACAAAAGGGTTGGATTTTCTCACCAGTATCGATTTGATGCGGTTATCCATTTTTGACACTCCCCACGGGTGGACCACAACCGGCGTCAAACGGGTCACGAGTTGTTGATGATTTTCAGTTTTCTAATCAGCTACAGCATCCATAGGACCATAACGCGTCCCATTTGGGCTATAATTTAAAGTAAGTCACTCTTGGTCCCACACTGTGGAATGGATTGATTGTGGCACTCGCCAGGGGGTTTCATAAATATCTCATCCGGCGACATGTGATCGTTGCGTTTCTACCTGGGAGCAGATGTGGGTCCCACACCCATTCCGCGCTATTCATTATATCGAGCTCATCTTTATGTTTTGAATAACATATCTACACCTTGGGATAGATATTTAGGGTCCAAGATAGCCTCGTAGATCAAACCAGTCTTTTGGACCAGCCTCCCTGTGAAATATCGACCCGATTAGGTGTTTCCTGGGCCCGCCTTCCGCGGATGATTGCGCAATGTGAAGGCACCTACCGACCTTCCCTTCGTGGCTTCCCCATCGTTCCACATAGCATAGTTCGTCGCATGGCCTTACGTGTGACGCCACTTTTCCGGAATCTTCTTGTTGACTTGGTTGCAAGAAAATGGGTACGCCTCCTACGTTATGCGGGCAGAGCGACATCTTCTAATCAGATCGTTGGCTCCCATTATGGATCGCCTAATTCGCTCTTGGAATCACATATCACCTCACACGGTTATCATTGGTGCCCGCAGTTGAAAGGGTGTCGGTTACTTTCGAGCGCCATATGATAAATTATATGATATTGACTGTCACGATTTGACCCAGTTCGGATTTACTTTGTCACCGGCGTCTCGTTCGTTCAGGGTCTAGTGGGCTGTCAGGGGAAAGAGTGTGCTGTTTTCAATCCAAATTCTTCCCATGAGACTATCAATCTGATTGAGGGAATGATAACATGAATGTTGATTGAGCGTCACCGGGTATAACCTGTGAGTGCGTTTTACCCTCTACTTGCTGTTTAGACCAAATATGTTCTGTGGCCTTGACGCTGTAGAATTGTTGGTAGTGAACATATATTTTGGTCAGGTGTTGGGCACGGTTGAGCCTGCCTGACCCACACTCCCGAGGGCCCCCCGAAAAATATATTCTTCTATGAACCTGTCGATGTCTACCAGGTAGGCGAAACCATGTCGGAACTCGTCAAGCCTTCAGTGCGTTTACTGACCCTGGGGACGCGTACAGACCTACATCTCGGGGATAACGAACGAGCGGGGGTAATCCCGAGTACTCGGCGGTGTGCTGGTGTTCAAGGTAGTCTCCGAATCTTATTTTTTATGGCAAGCTTATGGACAAAAATATCACCACCCTCCCACATGCACTGTTCGGCAGACAAATATCCCCCATCCTGGTCATGATCCTCAGGGCAATATTTGATTGGATGTGACCAAATCAACTGGGTTGCGGTCACGAATCTGTGACTCACCCTTCAAAAAAAAATGGAAGCGTTACGACAGACCGAACGGCTAGACCCCTCGAGTTTTTGGTCGATTCACTCTGGCCCGATTTGGTTACCTGTCAAAGTGTTGAATCTACTTGCATAACGTTGGTTGATCTTGTTTGTCTTGTAATGGCGCCGCGAGCACTTATAGGACAAGGATGGATCTCCCTAAGCTTGTTCCTTTTCCGCTCTTGACCATGATGACCTCTGACTCGTTCCAGCCATTGCAATTGAAAGGCGAAATTATGGACTTGGAGTTCACCATCGATACCGACCACAGGTTAGTGCTAACGAGCGTAATGCCCTCATTGGGTTTACTTGCCGACTTATTAACCGTTGTCCCCTCTACTCCCGAAATTCTACCCAAAAATAGGAAAAGGAGGAGAAATCGGACGACCCAAAGCTGTCTCAATTGCCATACCTCCAAACGAAAGGTGCGCAGCTCTATCCCAGCTACCTTCCGGACCTTAATCGCGCTTCGGCATAGTGCGATCGCAAACGCCCATGCCAAAGATGCATTCAATTAGGACTGGTAGGGGATATAAGGCTGATTTCACAAACATCAATTCACCACGCTCCTTCAGACAGGCTTATGTGTCTACGAGATTGACGACCCTGCACTGAGGTAGGTCTCGCCGTCGTGCTTGGAACTCCCGGAGCCAACGTTAGACACGACAGAGATGACCCGTCCGTAGACGAGAGTACACGCCTACGGAACAGGATTGCTGAGCTCGAGAGCCTAGTAAGAGAACTCCGAGGTGCGAAGGCATGGAGGGTCGCTAAACTAGGACTTACCATTACCATCACGATAACAGGTAAACCACATCCAAGATGGGCAGAGAGTAACTTCCGTGATGGTGACCCAAATGAAAAATGGCATTCGCGAGCAACGAAATGCGTGCCCCTTACAAAAAGAAGGGGGCAATCACCCGAGGGTATGGATGACCATACTGCTCACGGTGGACGGGTAATGTCCACACTACTGAGCCCCATCAAAACAGAACCGACATCAGACGCACCATCACACCTCTATCGATTTTCCCCATCACCTGCACCATCAATGCGTTACCACACCTTCCAAGCTGATGTCCGTGGTTCCTCCTTTGAGGGTGACCACCGTCAGTCCTATAGTGCCCCGGCCAATGGTACATATCATACACCATCTACGTCCCCATCGCTCTCATATAGCGGTGGCAATCCTGGTCATGGAAATTCTCCGTACTCTGAGGGCCGCAACTACCCCCTTTCAAGTGATGATCATCATGCCTATGAAAATAATTTTTCGGCAGAAAGTTCATCACAGGGCTATTGCCCATGCAGAACAAGCCCTGCAACAGGCGTTGCTTACATCTCCCTCTCACAACAGCTCCAATCATCCCTGAACTCCCTACGACAATATAGCCATCACCCCCCGAATTCCCAATGCTTGCTTTACCGCCGTATATTGGAGCTACATAACCTCATGCAGTACGCCGTTAATTTCTACTTATCACACCACATTTTAATGACGCCCGTATAGTGGTAATGACCCCCGGGACGCTGCAGGGCCGGTGTACGACAGTAGTACCCCCACTGAAAGCGAAATATTGACACCACTGTCTGCTACTAGCAGTCATGCTTCATTTCACACTGGATCCCCCGGGACCGTTTCTCCCCAGGAATGGAATGCGTTAACAAACGCTGGATATAATCCATATTTTCCTCCAGGAGATCAAAATATCTATACTCACGTCGTCTCATAACCCGCACTTTGATCAGTACACATACCCACCATCTTCTTGTCCCTCGTTTGCATCATCATAATACTTTACCCCGCTTCAGGAATTGCGCTCATACACTTGGTGTACATGATACATATCTATGCAGTACATTACTGTTCCATCCTAATCATCGTATGTCCCCTTCAGATATTCATTCATTTAGCAATGACATTGAGCTGGAAGCGGAATGTGCGTTCCGATGAGGGATCAGCTTTCACTGGTTTTCCGTCTTGCATTTTCCAGATGTCCCTCTCGACAAATAAAACTTGACCGTCTGGTCGAATAAGCAAGATTGTCGAGAGACGTGTACCGTAAAAATTATTTGTCATGTTGGGCGAACCTTCCACAATGATCGGAATAGGTGCGACGTGGACTGTCTTTCGAAGTTGCGGGCGCTCAGATATGGGTTCAGGAGACTGCCAGCTTTTCGGAGAAACCTAAATATGTTAGAGATGGATCTGGCTAGAGGTCTAGATACCCACGCAAGCAATTCAAATAAATGCTCCGTCAGCTCGGTCTCTTTCATTTCCGAAGAAGCTTGAGAGACGGCATCAAAACGTTGAATTACATGCTGTACTTTGGGCCATTCGTTTCCGCCTGCACCATCAATACCATTGGAGATACCCCCACATAATCTTTCTTGGTGAGAAAGGGGGCGAGAAGTTACTAGACCACCTGACCCATGGTTCGTAACGAGGATAGAATCGAAGGATAGCGATTCCGTGGGTCCATTGGAAGAAGGGGCGAGAAGTAGTAGATTAAATCCAGCCAGCTTGGCATCTTGCGGAATCATTTTTCCGATTTCACCTTCCAGAGGACCAGATGAATCGGATAGAAGAAAAGACGAAACTAGATGGCCCCTTGAGGTATCAGTCTTTTTTGCGGCTTCGGTTATGTTCGTGCTAATCATAAGCCGTCAACAAGGCTGTGTCTCGAGGTATTTATAAAACCCACAGTAGAGCAATCTTTCCGGCCCGATTGATGCCAAACCAGCTACCGCCTGCAATCTCATCACGGCCAGATAGGACACTGCCCGAGACAGCGACCGCGGTTGCCTTGTCATCAAAGGAATGAAAGTGTGCATCTTGAGTTGGACGAGTCAGAAACTCGTCACGATTGGTGCAGAGTATCCTAATAGGCAGACACCCGTTTAGCTCCCGTGTTGTAAACCAATATATCCACGGGAGAACAGTGGGATGGGAGCTGTGATTTGACCCACAAAGAATATTCCGGGTGCTCGAGGGTCCAGATACCAATACACATTGTATGATGTTGGTGGCAGTTGAGATATGGATCCCTAAGGGTTGCCAGCAGTTACATGAAGATTAATCTGTAATATGGGCGCCGCGTACCAGATGTTGAGAATCTTCTTTTCGAGGAAAGTTGTTCGTCAATGTCACATCAAAACGTGTTCAACAATAATGCAGATGGCAAGTGTCACCTTTCGGATGATAAACCTCTCAGAGCCTTACTACAAGGATACTATGTATCAAAGTTCACAGAAGGAGGTAAGTGAGATATCAAGAGACATATAGATCGTCAACCACTATCGCACGCCCCTGAACGCAAGGCTGATTAAGTAACTGATAAATTTCACGTCATACGATGGTCGCATCAGACCTCAGGATTAATTGCCATACCACAGGCTCAAGTGACAGTTAGTGTGATAATTCTTTGAACGTGCGCCTGCTGCATATCACTGTCAACATCACCTACCATGAGCCCGATCGTTGTCCTCGATAATGGAGCTTCAACGATAAAGGCCGGATTAGTGATCTCTGGGCAACTTGAGCCTGATTCAACGAGGTATTTCATAAACTCACCACCTCCCAGAGATCAAGCTAAATAGCAAAGAATTATCCCAAATGCGGTGGTTCGCTCAAAAGGTGACAAGATGACATACTTTGGACATGAACTCGACCGTTGTAAAGATTACTCGTCTCTTCACTATAGGCTCCCCATGGAAAAGGTTCGGCGTATAAACTTCAACGTCCATTTAAACGTGTTTTTACCTTCGATCCAGGGATACCTCGTTGATTGGGATGCACAGAAAGCTGTCTGGGACGGCCTTTTTTCGGAAGAGGTTCTCGACGTGAGTGGGTTTAAGCGAGGTCCTGCTTGTACTCAGCCGTTACAGATTAATACCACCGAGTCATCGCTCTTGATTACAGAGCCTTACTTCAACCTGCCCAACATTCAGGAGATATACGATCAATTCGTATTTGAAGAATATGAATTCCAGGCGTATCATCGTTGCACACGTATGTGGATCGTCCTCTATCCTCGTTTGAAAACACACTATTCTATTTTTAGCTGCATCGGTCATAGCATATGGGGGTCTTTTCGCCCGAGCGAACACCACACCAGAATGCATGGTTGTGATCGATTCTGGGTTTAGTTTTACACACGTGGTTCCACTCATGGATGGGAAGGTGTTCTGGCCTGCAGTAAAGAGGTGAGGTCGAATGAATGGTGCCCGGTGCATGGCTTTAACATGGAACCTATAGACTTGATGTAGGGGGTAAACTACTCACCAACCACCTTAAGGAATTGGTTTCTTTCCGCCAGTGGAATATGATGGATGAGACATATATCATGAATCATGTTAAAGAGGCCTGTTGTTTTGTGTCAAACAACTTCAGACATGATTTGGAGACATGCAGGTGTGTGTCACCTGGCCTTGACCTTTGGTCAGGCGCTCAATTTGGTGCAGGCTGGACCCCAACTCTAATCCCGTCGTCCAAGAATACATACTACCTGACTTGACGAATAGCCGGCAAGGTCGAATTCGTCACCCTAATGACCTGGTGACTGATGCCGATCAAATCCTTGTGATGAACAATGAATGCTTTACTGTCCCGGAAGTTATCTTCCGGCCAGATGACATCGGTCACTACCTCCGTGTTTTCCACTACTCTGTGCCTCTCATCGAGAAACCCTCGCAGGTATGGAGCAGCCAGGCCTGCCTGCGACTATTGCTTTCTCCATAAGCCTTCTCCCAAAAGAAATACAGGGAATGTTCTGGGCGAACATTGGTCTGATTGGAGGTAATACGATGCTCCCTGGGTTCTGTAAAAGATTGTTCGTGTTTCTGCCCTTTCTCCTTTCATTTGTGATGACATGTATAGACAAACCGAATTGCGCTCTTTGGCTCCCGTGGACTGTGAGGTTTTTGTCTATGAAAGCACCGAGTTCGTGTCAAGTCTCATGTCCTTTCATTTCATTGGCTGATCAAATACTCGTGCAGGCCCATCACAGAAGCCTACCGGGCAGCCGTTAACTTTGCAGCCACCCCCGAATTTACTGATAATCTGGTCACAAGGGCAGAGTATGCGGAATTTGGAAGTAGCGCTTCCCGGCGAAAGTTCCACGACTGGAAATCGAGTGAAGCCGAAAACGAAAGAATGAAGGAAACCGCAAAAAGTAAAGGCAAGCAACGGGAAGATATCCAAGGAGCAAACAGGCCTACCAGAACCCGGAGTAAAACTAATGCCTCAAGCACCCGCCGGCGATAGCGCATAGATGGACCTATCACTACAGGTTTCACAGAATTGGAAATCTTGGCCTTGGCTTCCTTCAAATCAGTCTGTATTGTTTGTGACATGTACGCCTATGTATAATCGGAGGTACCGTCCAACCGTCCTCCCATATGGCAGACCGCCCGTCAACGAAAAAGGGGACCCCAAAGAAAAACCCATATGTCTTATTGTTCACGGACGTGGATGAGGCCCGACCACCGACTTCCTGCGATAACCTACCTCAGGTGCCTAAGGCAAACAAGGTTTGCATGGATGGTCGCGGGCCCAGTTGCTTTGATAAACTGTATAGGGCCTTCCCACACTGTTGATGCCTGAAGAATCAGGCTAGGATATTCGGAAGATCCGAGAAAGCTGGCAGGTGGATTCTAAGGAATGTTGAACAGTGAAATTTATACCAAATAAAGAATTTGGGATGAACAAGCAGATTGATCTGATGTGAGAGGTACGGTACGGATCCAGCGTACTCCGACATCTTTCAAGTAGTCGGGCCGTTATGTATGATGAGCCACGCTTTGCTCTATGGTGGGCTGACATATTGATGCATTATTCTAGTGTTCACAAGTATTTGCCAGTGGGTAACAATCTAGGGCTGGATACTCTGCGATTCAGCTATACGCATGACTTCCATAAGCTGGGTTTGTTGTTCGATGGTCAGAGCGGTGGTTGCGGTCTGATAACTAGGAGAATTTTGCATTTGGAATGCTGGAATAAAAATAAATGAGGGGGAGTATTCTAGCCTGGGGAGAGCGACTTACTTGTCAATGCTTGTTTGAATGAAAGGTATGGATTCACAGTATCCAGGGGGCTGATATATCCCAACTCTTCGTCAATATCCGAATCTTCAGATGTTTCATCATCTTCTATGTCGTTAGCACCACCAGACTTCTCTCTCAAACGGGCGCCCTGAACAACATAGATGAGGAGAATGCTGGCATGCCAAACGCATACCTACCTCTTTTGCCAACAATTCTAGGTAGGCCGAATCTTCATCCCAAACGTCCTCTAAAGAAACAACAGGTGAGTACTGGAGCTGAAGGATATGTAAAAAGAACGGACCATCGTCCTCCGTCAGATTCAATACCCTCTCATCATCACTCTCGTCTTCGTCCGAATCTTCTTGGAGTGCTTCCTCGAGGGCCTTACGGTCTGCCGAAGTATGAAGGGGTCAATGTACCATCCAGGGGAACATAAGAATCGCACGAGACCTTGAATTGCTTTGGGGAGATCTTTGAAGATACTCAAAATGCCTCCCACGATACCAGGCCAGCCATCTTGTAATGTTGTTGGAACCGTATTTGGCGGCATCTCGAGCAAAGCACAGAGAGCCAAGATACTAAGCTTTTTGTCGTGTACGCGGGGAAGCTTTTCGGCTTTGATCGCGGCGAACCATCGATCGAAGAAAGTGCGCGCCATTCCAGATTGGTTTTCCATCATGTGGAGAGCTGCAGATGGGTTATATAACACGGCATTGATAAGGACTTCAAGGTTGGCTAAACGAAGCGAGGCGGTTTCCGACTTGTCTAGTTGTCCTAGAGCGGTCTCGATAATAATTTGTAGCGCCTGTTAGGTCCGAATTAGGCTCATATCCAAGTCGATAGAGTTGTGTCATACGTCATCAACGTGACCACGCAGGTTGAGTAATATCGACTCGGCCAATTTGCTTCCATTTACCCTATCATTCTCTCCTAGTTGAGGGTTTGAGATGGCGATCGTGTATATATCCACCAGCATTTGCTTATAGTCCGGGCGGTTTTTTATGACTTCACTCCCGAATGACACGAAATTATCGAGGGATGGTAACATTTCTATCATTTGAGCTGGTTAGGGCACTTTTCATGCAAAATCTACTTGACTTGCCTTCAAGGAAGTCAACAGCGTCAGATTTGAATAAAGCATACGTTTGTTCAAACACAGGCCACATATTTGGCGAGATAGCGCGCAATTTGAATGTGAGGCTGTCGACCAGGTCGTACATATCATCGAAGAGGTCTGCAATCCAAAATTAATAGTGTCGAGCAAGATCCTTAGAAAGGATTACCCAAAATCTTATGCTCAAAAGTGAAAAGGACTATGGGGATGATGACCTCTTGCACCTGAGCAAGGATTTCCGGGGAACTATCAATGGAGGAGACGATCTACATGGTTATTAAAATTTCGGTGTGTGCCTGTGAAACAAGACACTCACCGTCCCGATTGTTTTGGCGACACCCATGGCAGCGAACGTTTTGTCATTTTCAGCTGAAGCATCCATATCAATTGCTTCTGGGTCTAATAGATCCTGGGTTGCACTCTCTTTCGCGAGCCGCAGATATGATTCGCACTTTTGAACAAACCCATTTATCAATCGTCGAAAATTATGCGCAGATAACCACATACCAAACGCGCGGTCAGCTGTGCAGCGACGGGGAGTAGCTCGGTCTGGAATTGCTCGACCATAATATCCATACTGTGATTTAGTAGATCAAGATCTGTCTCGTCCGAAAACCTTAACAGATCTAAGGGGGGGTTTACATCAGGTTCAAGGAGAGATGGTTAGGGACAATAAAAATGTGCCTTGAATAACTTTCCCAACCTGGGGTGCAACAGCGGTCCTCACTTCATGATATTAAATGATTGTCGAGATTTTATGCAGAGAAAATTGCATACCCGACTCATGTATCACGACCAACTCCGTTAAAGCCAGTGCGGCATGTACCCTAACGGGGCATTCAGTGTCATCCAACGCCGCCGCGACAGCACGGAAATGGACATTCAGGTTCTGGATATGGTCAGTTAGCTATCAAAGAATCAAATAAATTATACACCCACCTCCTCGTTGGTCCAAGTAATGCCAGCTTTTGACATTGTGCCAAGTACCTCGCATGCCTTTTGTGTAAATTCCAAGCAAAGTTCAAACCCGGGTGCAAGTAGTCGTCGGAATAAATCCAAGATAAACGAGTTGAATCACACTGACGATGGCTCTCATGTACGGTTCCGGGCTTGAATACGCCGGGGCCACATATTGCATGAGGAATTGTTCCACACCACCTTTCACCTCTGGGTGGCGCATTATCCATGGGGCAAGTGCAGCGGTCATGTTCAGTGCACCAAAACGTTGTGCTGGAAGATGATTTCTAAAAGCTCATGTTAGTATTGATTCACGCGGTAATGAACAAGTGAATGCGAGGGCATTGTAATATATATTCTGGGGACCAGATGTGATAGACGTACGAGCGCAAAACCTCGTTTATAAACCCTAGAATTGGCATGAACGTAGTCTTTGTACGGTTGGTGGCGAGGGACAATAAGAAAGTTGTTGCAGATGAGACCGGGGTTGCGAAGCTTTCGTATTCATCTTCGTTGAACACGGATCGTTAAATGGCATACAAGAGTGAATTGATATAATATACCAATGGTAGTGCGCAGATAGTCAACAGGGTCGCTTTCCCACAAGGACTGTTTTTGGCCATTGAATGAAAGTTGAGGGAATACGAATGACGATATGAGGGTCTGGATATGAGGTTTCAAGAGCGTCCAGGTCGACTTTGGCTTTACACTGGGTATGAATTGTAATAGTGAATAAATGATGAAAGTAGGCACAGGATATCACGAACCATTCCGTGAAGAATTGGAAAATTAGGTATTGGGCTTTCTTGGATAACCAGGTATTATTGACGTATAATTCAACCTGTTGAAGAAAAATGGATATAATTTCTGGCGCAAATACGGTTACGAAGTGCTTTGCGAAGGGAGCGTAATCCTTTTGCATTGGGCTTGGGAGTTGTGATGGATTTCCATACCTAGAGTAGTGGGTCAGCCACGCATCTCGAAACATACAAATAGCATACCGATGGAAAAGCCGTCCCAGAGTAGAGTACGCCCATTTCTTTGCTTTCCACCATTCACACCTTTCTCTTTCCTCTTCATCCTGCGGTACTGCTTCGGCAGGTAACCTCAAATTGACCACAGCAAAGAAAAGGTGTGTCCACGGAACGAGACTCTCTGGGCGTTGTTGGTGTTTGCTAAGATTAATGGCAATACTTGTTTTATAGGTTTTAAGGATAAGGTGAAGCATAGTGGGAATCTCTTGGGCTGCTGTAGGCGGAGTCTGCATCATTTGAGTTGCTATCGAAACAAGGGTAGGGAAGAATGATTCGATGAGAGAGGGCATCGTATCACTAGGAGTTCGGAATCTATTCACTTCATATTAGTGAGATCCTAATAAAGGCTGCCAGAACACTGACCTGAAAGCCCGGATGCATTCAAGAGCTGCCACACAACCCGCATGCACTTCTCTGATGTCGCCACTGCGTAGCATACGCTCAACTTCACCAGTCAACTCCGGCCATCTCTCAGGAAAATCATACGCCACTAAAATTTTCAAAGTCTGGGCGAATTGTAGAGTGATTCCTCGGGATGGAGATATAGTGAGGATTGGTATAACATGTTTTCTTAATGCTTGGCGGTCGCTCTCAGCGATGGATGCATTGTCAGCCCGAGCCTTGGATGAATCGACGGGATAATATGATAGGACGCGATTTTTTATCCAAACGGCGCAAGCTTGGCGAGTCGCACTGCGGGTGAACGTTAAATTATAGTGGAGCCAAGAAAACGCGTAAAAACGAACAGATCGACGCTATCGGACGAAATGATTTGGAGCAAAGCGGTTATCACCCCTTCCTCGTTGCCCACCTAGACGATGTTGTAGATCTGGAGAACATAATAGAAGAACAGTGAAAAACCTTTCGGATCTGCAGTTCGGCGGACTTGCGAATATTTGGATCTGGATTGAAGGTGGTTGAAAACAGGTTTGAGAGCGTTTGAAGGTCCATCTGTACATCAGGTGCAATCAGCCTTAATGAAACCCCAAGACACCTCTGAAGATAAATGGCGGACTTGCGTTATTGGAGTATAAGGGTAATGGGGATTCTGGTACGTGCACTCAAGGAGTAGGTCCAGCAGAGGCGGATCCGGAGTGACTTGCCAGTGCACGATCTGGAATAATGCTTTAGGGTTGCATCCATACAATATATACCATATAAACATATATATACAAAATACCCTCATACTGTAGATATCGTTATTATATATGTGGTTACTCGAACACAGGTGTAATGAAACTTCCTTGAATAAAAATGACTCATACATGGGCTCAGTTGCCTTCAGTTATGTATGGCCAGAGTGGGGCCTCAAAAGAGGTGGAACCTGGTGGCTCGGTCGAGTGACAGTGTCACACTATTTTTTGTTGTGACGTTGTGACAGTGTTGAGGTTGGGGCCAGCCGGACCACCACCGCCCCAGCGCGGATTGAACGATCTCAAACATAGGGATATGCATTTAAGTACACACTCTAGTAGCAAGAGTGTGATACCAAAAAAAAGGACCATACTATAATTCAATAGAGAAATTCAGAGCCAGGTGTTTGCTTTCAAGGCTATCGTAGCCTTGGAATAAACGGAGCCAATTCGGTCGTGGTTACCCCGAACTTCAAGATACAACGTTGTCGAAATAATAAAACCAGATAAAAACCCTATAATATACAAGACGTAAACGAATCGAATACTGAGTGTCCAGACATTTAAATAAGGGTTTCAGGAGATGATGGCACCGGTAGGGTCAAATCAGGGGGCCGAGGAGGGGAAACCCCAGCAGCGTAACACGCAGCTTCTAGTCGCACGCGAAGCCGCTCGTAGCGATATCGTTGTTCTGTCAACCAACTGTATTTAGCGTTTTGAATCTAATCGTGATAGATATGTACCTGAACATGGCCACAGTGCCGTGAGACTGGACCAAACTGTCAAACCCAGTATTTAAGGGAGGGAGGAGACGTACTAGTCAATTGGGGGTAACAGTGCTTTACACACATCCAAAGCGATGATCAGCGTGTTGTCAAATTGCCATAGTGATAGTGCCCTGAAGAACTTCAGCTAGGGCAGTGCAGTTACGAAGTGATACTCACCGAGTAACCTGTGCCATAAACCAAAAAACGAAGAACGGTCGACGCGCTAGTAGATTACTGGAATTCCCAGTGATTGTATGCAATCCGTACATAAACCGATGTGCAACGGTTGCTTGGTGATTCACTGAATTATCGAGGTAACGTCAAGCGCGTTCTGTAACGTAGGTAATTGTACGTACACCATTCCTCGGCCTTGGTTCGATGAAACAAGCCGCTGACGTTCCTAAAGAATGATCACTAAATCTGGGGGGACATTCTAAAAGAAGAAAAAACATACGCAGTCACCAAGGGGATATAACGCTGGAACTCGTGCGAAATGAACATCCTGGTACTATTACGTAGATTGAATTGGTCAGGCCGTTCAACCGTTCGGCACTGATTGACTTACTTGAAGATGTACTCACGGGCCTGGAAGATGAAGGTTCGCTCGATACTGCAAGTATGGCCGTTCAAGGTCGATTCAAGCGCGTCAGCCTCCAACCATGCCTTCACCGCGAAATGAGCTTTTTCAGAATCGGTTGAGGCCGTATTATTTCGCATTCGAATGCAACCGTGCCAAAGCATGAAGGATCGGTCGTGCAAGGCCCAAATGGTGTCCTTTGATGAGTGGCCCACGGACCAGGGGGAGCGCGCCACCGATTCCCCAGAGAAGAGGAGTGCATACTATGAGGCGATAATGTCAGCCCCAACACAGGCCCAAAATGGAGCAACGTACATTAGCAGGGTCTGTGATAAATAGATCCAGGACATGCGATTTGTGAGCTGTTGTATATGATATGTGTCCGGCAGCGAGTATCATAGAACTCCAACAAAGCCGACGACACGATTCTTTGCGAATGTCAGCTTCCGATCCTGACGCCTGCCATGCGGGAGTTGACATCCACAAAGGGGTGTACTCGTGGGCGTGTGCCCAGTGCTCCCCCAAGGTGAGGGACATACACGAGCATCCAGCTCCGTTTTGGGGAAGAGGTGAGGCGGGTTCTCGTACCGACGAGCTCCCGGTCCCATAGGCGAGATCATTGGAATTAAGTTGCTCGGAAGGAAACCATACATCACTCCGCTGAGGGCGCGCAGTAATTGCAGGAACAGAACCCGGGAGAAATGTTGAAGCACTAGGATCATCGGCGTCAACGAATGTCAATGATAAGCTACGGATAATCGAATCAAGCAAGATGAGAGAGGATGTCGTCCGTTCAGATGAGTGACGAGGATGGGCACAAACTTCAAACAAAGCTAAAAGCTACGCCCGTAATCAGAAAGATATGAAAACATAAGAAAGAATATTTTACCCATGCAGCTTGAGCAAGCGTTTCATCGATCCAGCCGGCGTTGAGGCTCGCTTCTAAGGAGCTCTGTGCCTCGTCCCGGAGTCGCAGCGCTTTTTCCCGCCCGTGACGACCGAACCCAACTTCGGAGCTCTGCCAGAATGTGGCCATGGCCAGCAACGCCAGAACGAGACTCGGTTGGATACGTTCCCTCCGGGTGGGGTCGAAAAAATTGCTGAAAAAACTTGGAACATGGAAGAAAGAAAACCAGTAGTTTGAGACGCGGAACAGGAATCGCAAATCTGATATGACAGCTTGCGCGGTAGTTTCCCGCTGCGACGCGGTGAGAACCGGGAGGCGATCGGAGGTAGGAGATGAATATAGGGCCAAAAGCGAATCCCACCAGATTTTCCGGGTAAACACCAGAGAGGGCTCGTTTGAAACGTCTTCGATCTCCTCCCGTATTTCATGCCCATCCTCATCCACCTCGCGTACGTAAGATGAACCCAGCGTATTTACGGCTGATAGCCCATTGAATCGGCCGTAGGAGGGGGATGGCTACGAATTTTATTTAGTCCTACATCCCCGCGGATATAGTCAGAAAGCTTACCTCCGCTACTGGCTCAGCAACACCGTACGCATCACCATGTCCTAACGAAAGAACCTCACCACCATTACGGTCGCGAGTGCTAGTCAGGGATGTAACAGGGTTAATAAATGTAGGGCCCAACGAAGGAATACCCTCGCCAAGCGAAGCGGGGGAAAGGGGAACATCGGGATGAAAATTGGTTTCAAATGGAGGACTCTGGCTGGATGTGTCATTCGTGCCAGCAGTTTTTGGCTCTTGGTGCAAAATATCCGATGTATTGGGGCGCCTTCGACGCCGGCGAATAGGGAATACTCCAGACTCTTCATCTTTCGTGGCCCGAGCCATTCGCTGGCGCGCGCCAGGCGTTTTGTCGGGTCCACGACGTTTGGGAACCCTATCGTAATTACACTCGCTGCCGTTGTTCCTCCTCCCACAATTGTGACAGACAGGTTTTGCACCATCACAACGAATCTTCCGCGTTCGGCTAAGTGGCTAATCAGTTACCATTGACAACGGGACCGAACATACATACCATTGCAGACACGCCACATAAACCCTGGTACGGGGCTTGCCCTGGGTTGTGGGAGGTTGGTCAGGTGCCAATTCAATGCGGGGCTTGTCCCGTCGAACCTTCCGCGCTGGGGGTGAGGAATCCTTAGAAGTAGGAGACCAAATCTCGGAATCGATTGATTGCTCTGGGGATGAGGTAGTAGCCGTGACACATCCAACGGGATTCTCCCCCGAGCGCGAAAGACCAGCATCAAGTGTGTCAATTACAGGAAGGCGTTTGAGTTGTGAGCTCAAGGGGCGAGGTTGGTTGCCATCAACAGATTTAGCGTGTCCAGAATTATCCCCACTGTAATACAGGACCTCATGCGGAACCATTTCTTGAAACTGGGATGGGGGAGCAGAAGTTCGGTCGTGAACAACATCCAAATGTCGAACGGGAGCAGGCCGATCTAGTGGTGGGAGGGTGTGCGACTGGCTATATTCCCCCTTTTGACCTTCTACGTGATATACCTGGTGCATTGGCACCGTAAGGTTTGGCACTTTTGTATGGTGGCTAACCATCCGTCGTCCTGGCTCGGGAGGCGCTTGGGGCTTATTGGATAAGTTCTGATTCCCCAGAGCGTACATGTGCAGGTATTCGAGTTAGTATGTTCCAGGGGAGATGTTGAAGTTGAGTATTCATGCACAAAGGCGTACTGTGGGTGAACGAAGTAGACTTGATCTTCAAGAAGCTTGTCATTATATTTGTGAATTCGGTTTCTCTTTCAGGGAGGTATTGATATGTGTTTATACGGTCTCCAAGAAGCACCTGGGTGGTGACTAGGGGCAAATATATACGCAAACCTTCATGTTTCAAGCTGCTCCCAGATCAGCTCCCCCAAGGTTCACCGTATATACCGGCAAAGTAGGGGTGCCCTGTAGCCTTTCTAGTTACATTTCCCGCCTGATTTTTGAATTTTAGTAACCACATAACACATCTCCCTGATCGGGACCCGGGGACCACTACCCCGGCCACCCCCGGACCGGCTAAGTCTTAATTGCCTGCTACCGCCACCGCCCATCGCTGTGTCAAGCCTCCAGAGTAACTCCACTCGCGGGTTTGTGTCGCTCTATCGGATGAAATATAGTAATCTCCAAAAATATTGATTGCATATCCCATACGACGTGCCCATTATTCGCTACTTGGGACAGCGCTCCTCCGGCGTCCACACGACCATCATTTTCTCGCCTACTGAAAACTACATACTCAGCAATACATCACAAGCGGGGCCCCGGAGGGTCGATCTCGGTAATTATGAAACATTGGTACAATCTCGACTTCCAGATGCTAAGCCTGCGAGACTTAGGGCGGGTGCAATTCACCCCCAAGTCCCCGGCTCCACATGGCAATCGCGTGGGGCTTGTGATTAACTTCTCGGATACCCTGAAGGCTTTTGCTGCCGCGAGCACACACTTGAACCCGCACTTTGTCCATACAGTTTCAATATATTATCACCAGACTGATACATCTAAGAATCAGACTATGGCCCGCTGACTATCGATAATAGAACCACTTTCAAATCGTTCGCGAGGGTAAATCGGAAAATAATAATGGTGGAACCTTTTGCTCCCGCTCCTAACGTGCCTATGATGGTTGATTCGCGTCAAAGTGTGCTCGTGTGGGGTACTGCACCCGACATGGGCGTATGTCATATGTAGTGTTCAAGTTGCCAGTGTTTGGAAAACCATTGAAATATAACAAAAAGTATTGTGATAACGTGACTTACTAGTTTCTGGGTAGAGTTGCGGAAAATACTACTAGTTTTTTACAAAATGGCTTTTTTTCGGGTATTTTACCCATATTGTACTGGTAAAATACTGAAGGCAAAAGTTGAGAATTTTTATAGGTAATTTACCTAGGTCACATGACCAAAATCTCGGCCAAAAAAAAGAAATTGCCAAAAAAAAACATCCCGCTAGATCCCTGATCAACATTCAGCGAACCATATTACTATACATACCATGGCAGCACTCCCTGAATATGTCTATGGTACTGTCTTACCCAAAGGGAAACTATCCGTGAGGGATTTGCTTACATATCCAACACCACCAACCCGTGGACCACCTGCACCATTACCACCAGGAACAGAACTCTTCTCCAGGGAATCCAGCCTGATCAATGACATGAAAACTGTCCGGGTCCTTCTTTCCCTGCCTATTCCCACCACAGTGCAAGTCAACCACCTACATGAACAGGCACTCAAGGCAGTTGAAGAAGGCTTTCTGACATTCCGGTATCCCGTCAACACCACTGGCGACATAATGAGGCTACCATTCTGGGTTATAACATGCTGGCAGGCTATGCATGACATTATAATCGCGAAACAGTTGTTCACCACTGCAACAAATTGGCTGGGTTCGAGGGTGGAGGTTCGGGCATTCAGTTGTCTTAGCAATGCACTGTGGAAAGGCCCTGGAGTACCTGCAAAAATGGGCGGTGGAATCAACTCACTCGTGGACTACTGTTCGGAGAAATGGCTGAGTTCGCTACATATGGATCAAATGGCAGTTATCCTGGAGGATCGTCTCTCCGAGGATACTACAGTGTCAATAATGTGTGTTTCTTTTTTTGAGAAACTCACCCAGTTACATCGACATTCCAAGGCCGAATATACATCTACTCCACCCATCAAACAATTCTATCACAAGATTGGGGACGATTTATACAACCAAGTCTATACCGAAATTGCGATGAGTATCTCTGTTGTGGTTAAAACAAATGGACCAATATTACCTTCAACCGACTGCCTAGGGAATCATTGGGTTACCCTTATTGTGGACATTGAAAACTCCACACTACTATATGCCGATCCACTTGGAGTGGCACCACCGGTTGAACTTGTCCAGATCATGCAATGGTGGTTAGGATACTACCTTGGGGAAGACTTTCTGGTCAAGACACTACCGTGTACAATCCAGATTGATAGCTTCTCCTGTTCAGTCTTGAGCGCGAATGCAATGGCCCACCATTACCTTGGGGATCGAGCCCCTCTTGTACAAGCCAATAAATGCCTGGCCGAGCGGGTTAGTGTGTTGGTGCGGATACTTGAGTTTCTGGGACGGGAGGTAAGCTAACCAATAAAAGAAAATCTACAACATATTCAATAGATTGATAGGATGGCGAGTTGTCAGGAGCCGGTGCATCACCTTGTATAAGCTCCAACCCAGATTCAGTTTTCGCCGCAATGCCTAGCTATCAAGCAACAGTTCCGACATCCTCATTTGGGCTCCCAACCGGACTCCTGCCAGTTATTAAATCAATAACAATGCCTACGGGGAACTTCGCACCAGGAACAACAAAGGCAGACTCTTTCCCAGCCTATCAAGGGCCATTTAATCTCACAGTTGAAGGGGTCGCGGTGAAAAAGCGAAAGCTGTCGATTCCAAAGTTGTTTGATGATGATCCGGCGGAGTTAGAGGATGGGGATTTGGACGATGATCACAACACTTCCGACATGGAAGGCCGGGCTGACTCATATGAACTCATTGACGTCAAGGCAAAAAAGAAGAATCCTCGAAATGGTGGTCGGCCCAAGAATAAAGTTCTTGATAAGCTGCTTCAGGAATGCTATCGGAGGTCAGCACCAGAAAAGGTGGTTTACCGATGTGCTGCTGAAGGCTGTGGAGAGGTATTCAGCAATCGAAATCTATCAAGAACATTACGGCACTCCACGAAATGCCTCGAACTCCCAACCGATCTCCGAAAGATGGCAGCAGCACATCTAGTCAAACGGGCACCGTCCAAAAAGGTCCTAGACAATCCTTCCTCAGTATCTGGGAGGGCCGCATCAATAGAAATGAACCCAAAACGCCAAAAGTGCGAAAACAAGATGGCCAGCTCCCCAGCAGATCTTGATGCCTCCAAAGCGCTCGAAAAAACATCCCTGTTAAAGGGGAGAAGAGCAAGACATGCGAAGCTTGACCTGGAGATCGTAAAAATGTTTTGCGTTGCGGGGCTTCCCACACACCTTGCATCAAGAGTCGAATGGAAGAATGTCTTCTATGCCACTGATCCCTCATATACCCCTGCATCCCGCGACAAGTTGGAGTATGATCAGATTGTAGCAGAGGCAGAACACGTCTGTGAGGAACAATTGATGTACCTGAAAACGAGGGATAATCTCACAATCTCCTACGATGGTGGTACATCCAGAGGGAAGGAGGCCTATTGGACATTGCATATATCAACACCCGAACGAGAAGTGTATTTGGTTGAAGGTCGCGAGGCAACGTCGGACTCGCACACTGGTGTTTGGATCAAAAACTTTGCTATGCAGGTGAGAATTTTAGCTCGGAACTTGTATGTCCCCTTTTGGAAACAACGCTGATGAATGCTTGAAAGACGATCAACGAAATTGGGCCATCGCGTTTCTGTGCGGTAGTATGTGACAGCACGGGCAATACAAGACTATCCAGGAATCTTATCGTTCGGGAGGTCCCTACCATGTTTGAACTAGCGGATATCTGCCACCACATCAGTTGCGTGATCAAGGACATCGTGAAGTTGACTCATTTCAAACTGGTAAGGTGTATCACCGTTCATTGTGCTGCTGAAAATTGTATCTACTATGCTTTCAGCCCATTGGAGTTGTACGGAGCACCATTACCACATTCAACAAGTCTCATTTAGGCATACTGAGCTAAAGGAAGCACGGAAGGCACTAGAGTTGGTCGCGGCCTTGAAGCCATTGGAAAGACGCGATTTGGCACAATCATTTTATCATCTGCATCAGTACAGCGCTGTGCACCAGCTATTAAGAAGGTTGTTGAACAGGGCCGGTTCCATTTTGAGGTATGATTCACGCTTCATTGTTACGGGCATTTAGGCTGAGCCTCATGTTGAAACTGGAGATGGCATCGCGTTTTCAACGACATCCCTCCGGCCCACCATGGAATTTGATTTTGCACTTGCGCAGCTTGTTGATCTTGGCCTCCCAGCCGTCAAATCACTTGCATGCCTTGAAGCAAATGAAGCAAATGCTGCCGATGTCTACATCTTCTGG
Source organism: Infundibulicybe gibba (assembly GCA_015501065.1). Lineage (NCBI taxonomy): Eukaryota > Fungi > Basidiomycota > Agaricomycetes > Agaricales > Omphalinaceae > Infundibulicybe > Infundibulicybe gibba. The sequence continues at coordinate 248,037 of JADNYI010000028.1, forward strand.
CATGCGATGGTACACGCAATGAGAGAGGTCCTTACTGATTCAAATCATGACTTTCCTATAGCCATACAAGAACAGGTCATTGGTATACTCAATTATCGCCATCGGCAGGTTTTTGATGACGGGAATCTTGCAAATGGGATTTATCTTGCAGCAACATACCTTGACTCGAGTACGTGGCACCCATTTATCATTCAACAGTGTCGGAGCGGCCCTCAATTAACATATTACACCTTCTAGCATACCTCAGGTCTGATTTATTCAAGGAGCCCCGAAATCATGGTATTGCCGAGCCATTTCAGAACGACGCCTTTGCTGGGATTCGCCATCCAAGTACCTTTAGGATTGTTGCTACATTTCTTGTTGGTGTCGCTGAGCAAGAAATTAATCACGGTCACAAACCACCACTGACACGATGGAAGGGACGGGCAGCCGAGTTCAAAACCCAGTTTTTGAAGGAGTTCAAGGCATACGCACGCCATCAATTCCCTTACAACCTTCCCGTGAATGAAAAAGATGGTGCTTGCATCTGGTGGAATGCCATCATTGGGTCAAACAACGCTCAAATCCTTCCGGTAAGGTCCCAAGACCATTTTTATTTCACAACCATTGACCGACCAATCATTTTAGCATATTGCCATTAAAATTTACTCCGTGCGAGTTAACTCCATGCCCGATGAGAGAACAGTTTCGACATTTACCTGGCTGACACCAGCTATCCGAGCCCAGCTCACCGTCCAATCCATGGTTGCGATGACTCAAATTCATCAATATCACAAAACTCAGATCAAAGTACGTACTCAGTGCTATTAAAACCTACATCCAATCCTCACATATGTATCTAGGCTCGTGCAAAGTCCAACGCACGGCCGAAGGTCAAATTTATTGACATTAAGGAGGTCTTTTTTCAACAGCTGAAGATCTTGAAGACATACTTCAAGACACTGAAGATGACTCGTGGCTAGACGAACCTGGAGTCTCGCACCCCCACGAATCAATCCTAGAAGCCTCCCTCTCATCTCCCATTAACCTTGCCTCCTGCTGGCTATCCTTGGTGCTTTCCGATGCTGAACTCTCGACAGGGAGATACCAGTGACCCAGGACATTGCTGCTGTGCCCAATATCGACAACGACTTCAGGATGGAGTGGGGATTGCATTGAGGAGGTCTCGGGCAGCTTGGACGGCCGTGGGCGGGCAGCACTTGGAAGAAAATTTTATTGTAATCTCACGTGTTTATGTAATCACGTGATTAATTACTGGTAAAAAACCGGTATAATACCCCCCGCATATACCCCCCAGTAATTTACCTAGGTAATATACACCCCAGTAGGTTATTTCCGCAGCTCTATTTCTGGGACGAAGTGAGCCTTGGCCCTTGTCCTCGCAACTTTGAGTGCTTTACTGATTGGTCCTACTCAGCCAATCATTCACATTATTGGTAACATGCCCAGATCACGCTCTCCACCACCACGCAATGGGCCAAGGCGGGATAACGATGCTGGCAGTTCGCAAAAGAGGCGCTACGACCCGCGTCAGGAAGAAGAGCGTGGGTCTGGTCGGCGAGACAATCGAAGGTCACCTCGTGAATATCGGGAGCGGGATAGAGAAAGAGAGCGTGAACGAGATCGGGAGTTGTACGACAGGCGGAGGGGTGGAGACGACAGGAATCGTAGCTCCCGTCGATCGGCCTCGCCTCGGCACTCTTCACGTCATAAATCGAGACAGTCCCATTCCCCTTCCCGGTCTCCACCTGCGGAGGATAAAGCCAAACCCAACTTTGCGCCATCAGGTCTCCTCGCGGCAGAAACCAATACGGTAAAGGCGGTGGACGGAAAAAGCTCGATCCTCAAATACAACGAGCCTCCCGAAGCCAGAAAGCCAGTGCTTGGGTGGAGACTCTACGTTTTTAAGGGGAGTGAACAAGTTGGTGAGTGTTATTTCTTCGCTGGATCTCCGGCATGTTTAATTGGACAGAGCTTCTACATATACACAGGCAAAGCGCGTATTTATTCGGACGGGATCGCTTAGTCGCAGATGTTGCTGTCGACCATCCCTCCTGCTCAAAACAGCATGCTGTAATTCAATGTCCGTCGTCTATCCTGATGCCCCGAACCGGTACTTACCCAAACGCCAGACCGCTATGTTCAAGAAAAAGACGAATTTGGGGGCTCAAAAGGCACAATCAAGTTCGTTGTAATCCTTGTCCCCTATACCCGGACTTATATTTAGGCCGTTTATAATTGATCTCGAGTCCACCAACGGAACCCATGTCAACGACGAGGCGATTCCAGTGTCTCGTTACTATGAACTGAAGGCGAGCGATGGTGAGTCGCTCCACGTTCTCTCAACTTTCTCTAACCCCACGAAACCAGTCATAAAGTTCGGGCAGTCTACTAGGGAATATGTACTCCTCCATGACGAGGCTACTTAATTATTTTGGATGTTGGGTGTTGTTATATTGTCACATATCTCCTTATGTCAAAGCTGATTCTCCTCCGAATGACTCAACTATCCGCCAATGTGCACTGACTCGAAAGGATGAATGCCTCATGCTCGCCACATGTTGGATGAGGTATTACTAAATGATGGTTGTGTGTATACAATTAGGAATGAAAGGGATCATTTTTGTAGTATCTTGGTCTTGGGCTCTTGGTTCAGCCTGGGTGGGGGCTGGATGCGGGCCGGTGCGATTTGCCGTTTTGTCTTGCGTTGCTTTGTTCCCGCGTTTCCAGCTGCTTTGACCAGGATCTCCGATATCACGATGCAACAACGACGTGATAATAACAGAGAAAACTGTGCCTTTGCGGAGTTGACGCTAAACAATCCCTCAGCTGAGACATTGACGACCGATAGGCATTCAAAGAGCGGGTCTGGTATATAATGGAACACTTGCCATGGGCCTACTACTCAAAACCAATTCCGAACTACCGATATGCTCCCCGATTATTTTAACGACTACTTGGGCACTCCTTGCCAATCCGAAGCTGAAAGCCATTATGATGCTTGGATAGCGAGGATCGCAGCCGAGGAGTTCCCGCTGAACGACAACAAGCCCACGAGTGGGAGGAGATCAAGTTCTGATTTTATACCCACTCCAACCAACAGCACTTCTGGATCGGCGACATCTGGTTCCCCTCCAAGCCTCTATCACGAGGATGACTTCGACGTGGGCTCTGAGCCCGATTCGGACATACAAGAAATCATCCCGCGTATTCAAGAAGCTCCTACATCTTGGTACGTTTCCCAATCAGCTAGTTTATCTGAGTTCTGGATATTCACATTCATGTTATCAGTCCAGAATCATACATGGGTACCAAGCAGGTTAGAAAGCTTCCCATCCGAAGGAGCTCATATGCCCCTCAAGCCACCGCCCAACTTGGCGCCAGGCAGTTTTCTCGGACATATGCATTGCTGGACGGTGAGGGGGAGGATAGTAGCGACGGGGCACCACAGACGAGGAGTATATCCCCCTGCCAACAATAAGCTATCCCCGTAAACGGCGTCGCACCTCTCCCGCATACCACACAAAAAGATCGCCATCAACCGGTGTTTCCTCTGCGGAGCTTTCCCCCACGAAGCGAATTCGTTTGCCTGCGGTATCTCGTAACAAACAGGCAGCAGATTCTTCAATCATCGACGCTGCGAGCAGCGGCGCGGGGTCTGGGAGGTGTAACTTCATCTGTCCAGCATGCGGCTGGAAACAATCAAACCAGCGAATGCCCGACTTCAAGCGACACCTCCGAACACATACAAGACCGAGCGACGAGGAGAAGGAAAGGGGATGGTGGTGCAAGGGGGTTCTTTATGACCACGCGGCCACCTACAACATTCCCCAGGATTCGCAGCCATATTTGTTTCTCGGTCAGCTGCGTATTGGGGGCTGCGTTCGTTCGTTCAGCCGCCGGGACGCGCTAAAACGTCACTTGGATAACGAGAATGTTACTTGTGTTGGGAAGCCATGCGAAGCAACAGAAGAATAAGTGGTGAGCGAGATCAATCTTCGTCCATACCTTGACTGAGCAGTATATTTTTCAGCCTACTCTCGGCAGCCATTTGATCTTGTGCCATTATCTTCATCTTCTCTGGTTTCCTTAGTTGCCCGTTTCTAGGGCGTGTTGTCTGTATTTTTAGGTGAGACCGGGAACCATTGTAAGAACTAGTAGCCTCTTTGTAGCCATGAATGTGTCCATAACAAAACAGCAATCCTATAGATAGTAATGACAGTGATTGCGTTAATTTTTGATTCTGCGCGAACGTATCCGTTTGCCGTTCTGAACAGCTGGACCCCACCTGCAAATTGTTAGGTCTTGCGTATGAAGCCGCGACAAAATAAACCCACCCTCGGATTGTCTTCTTCGGCCTCGGCTCGTGCGCGAATTCCTGAGTGTCCAGCCCCTGCCGATATTTCTCCATGCACCAGAGAATGTATCTTTTAAAAAAAATCAATACTGAAGTGCTTTGCTCCAACCTCCAAGTATTCTGTTCCAGCTCACCTGCGGTCACGAACGGATAACCCAGCCTTCCTCAGGTCATGTCCAGATGTTGCCCAAAATTCTTCCCATTTTTCAATTGTTAATTTGGTTTCGGAGGAGCGGCCTATAGCCTTGAGAAAATCAACCGGAGCAGCGATGGGCTCTGGTTTTGATGTTAAAGTTAAAAATGGGCTGTGGCCGAACAGTGGGAGGTGACATACCCCGCGGCGGAGGAATGGGTCGGGATATAGATCTGTTCACAATGGAACGAGATAGATGCGGAATAAAATTGCATATGCGCGAAGTTGAGCCCAGTTGAAACATGGCCACGGTAAATTGTTGTGGAAATTGTAAGAGGGAACTTTTGGGTGATCGGGTTACTAATCGGGAAGCGGGCACTGGTGTCATGTAAAATATATAGTGGTGGTTCAACAACCGACGTCTAGTACAATAATGTGCAATCTATGATACGGTACATGTAACTAAGTGTTATAGGTGTTGCAACATCCCTGCCCTTTGACTGAGGAATAATAATGGCTCCAGAGACCAATGTTATTAGGGTATAGGGAAATGAACCTGTGGACATTAAAATGTCGGAGAGTCCTTGAGAAAGAGCGAACTCTCCTCCTTCTTGACCCAGCGAACGACAGCGTTTGCAGCTCCTACAGCTGCAGTCTTTGGTAAGAGAGGCGAGAGGGCAATATATAGTTCGAACGGCTGGGTTATCTATGATAGCTTTGAGCTCAAGATATCCCTCCAAAACGAAGTTCTTACCCAGCCCATAACGCTCTCGGTCTCGGTTCGAATGTACTGCAGCTTCAAGGTGCCAGTTTGCCCAGAACGAGCATGTATTCCGTCATGGAGGGTCTGGTATAATGTAATGATTCTGCCACCAAACGTTTTAACACACACTGATGGAAAGCTGAGTGAAAGTGTCACCTTCGTTTGGCTTGAACGCTATCATAAGGATCCTCAAACGTAGGAGCTGTAATTTGAACTAATCCGCGCGACTTGTAGACGAAATGCCGGAGGCCGGGAATCCCAAGGGTTGCAACTGAGTATTCCGTTTGACCAGAATGTAAAGCTTTCCTAATATCACTGAGAATACCATCACTTTCCAATTTCTTGTAAAATATTAGTTCAGCGCAGTGTACAAACAGAGATGAGGCCCACTTTGGTCGCGGTATCACACCATTCCCTGACGGAGTCAAATTCTCCGCCACCGCTGATACAGACCAAGACAGCGTCTGAATCTCCGTGTTCCTCGGCTCGAACTGACTGGAAGGGGATCGTGGGGGTGATTGCGTCTTCATTGTTGTTGGAAGATGTAGTGGAATGTTCACTAGTGGTATCGGTGTCCTTGGTGCGTAAAAAGGAAATATAGGCGTTTACGAAATTATTTGGATTATATTTTGGAAGGCAAACCGGAATCCAGGACGTTGGTGCTGGTGAGTGTAGTATGGAAGGTGAGTGTATAGTGTTGAGAATGATGTGTATATCTGAGATGTGCATAAGCCAAGGTCACCACTTTTTGGACCATCTTACCAGCTGGGTGGATAGAATGTTTTCGCGGCCGAATCAACGTTATTACTCGTCCATTCGCAATCAAAAGGATATACAGAATATCCTTCCGGATAGATGTATCTCAGCAATTCGTTTTAATATAGTGGGTGACGTGCATTTACCTTGATTTTGGTTGTGGGTAGCAAGACGTCTGCAGCCCGCTTCCGCAGACCCCCCTCAACCATCAAGCAATGTAGCGACGATGTAGTCATCGCGAAGTCGTATTCGATCCGGTCAAGAAGCGACACCAAAAAAGATTCAGCGCCTAGATGTATATTCAATATCGGCACGGTGTACGAAACAATGGAGGTATGTGGTACCATTCAAGAGACGCCGAAGGTCGAAGTTTGTTCTTCGTTCGAAAATTCGACGTAGTTGTCCAGCAGTGACTATGCTGATGATTTGGAGGTGTAAATAGTCAAGGTGTGACCGTGTCTTCCTTCACAAGACATGGTTAAATTTCAAAATACACCAGAAGTTTAGACTTACAACGGATTCCGGTTCCCCCCAAGACGAGGAACATACATAGTAAAGAGGAGGGCGGAGGAGGAAATTGATATGGGTGCGTCCAGCGTTTATACATCGGATCCTATCCCCATCATCGATGAAGACTGAGATGAGTGCTTGCATAATACCAATGACGGATGTCATGTTATCAGAATCTTCACCTCCGGGGCGGCTGCATAACATTCAGATTTCAAATGGGAGATTGGGTAGGCAATAAGTGACCTAACGAAGACAGGCTTTCCTGCCTCAGTGAGGACGAAGTATTCGCGGGGAGGATATCTGGTGGCTGTAGTGTTGGGCCCTATGTTAGTTGGTTTTTAATAAGCCAGATGATGCACCATACCTGCACCAAGCATGGTCTCGTGTACATGGGAACCCACACCGCCTTCCCGTCGTGGCCTTGCGGTCGCAATATCTGATTCACATTTTTTGGTTCTGACATGGAGAATTGAATTGCTAACGCCACCCTACCTGATTTCGACTGTCGATGACTCAGGGTTTTTCTAAGATGATCGCGTAGCCGTTTCTTTGAGCCATCATCCTCATCTGTCCTTGTTATAATTGTTTCACCCCCATCGGTGAGGTCTTTTTCTGGATCTGTATCCTGAAGTAAGATTCCTTCGTGCATATCCATGTCCAAAACAGAGGAAGCGGAACTATCAAGAGCAGCATGCTGAGGTATCGGGGGGACTTCAGGCGGAGTAATGGTCGAGTTCCCAGAATTTTGACTATGAATGTGTAAATTGGATAAGGACGACGAAGGCCGAATAATTGGAGGCGCGGGAAGTGGCGACGGGGACGTCTTATTCAGGGTTCGGATACTAGCGCGGGAGGATGTCCTTGGGGGTGGGGTGTGCGACATTTGAAGTTCCAAAATTCAAAGGTTCGAGACAATTTTTTTTGATAAGATTCTGGGACCAACCAATTCCTGTGGAGGGGCAGGGGGATGATGACAGGGGATGACAGCAGCGGAAGGCAGTTATGTTGTTTACCGATGTGGCTCCCAGCCAAACAATCCGGAGCCGGTTTTTCATTCTTGACCTTCATGCATCCGCAGCTCGATCGTCTGTTTACGAGGCCGGTCTATTAAGAAGTCCATCTTTGGTCTTTTCAATCTTACCTACTCTACCACGAGAATATTGTAATGTTTGGAAGATGTCCCTAAATACATCCATTCGCCGGGGTGAGGTGTGTTTACTCGAGGTGCTTGTGGGAGCGAAGCTGAACTCACTGAGATTCAACATTCAAGCCGTGGTTCGATGATGGAACAATCATCCTTTCAACTATTGTCGAGTCCATTGGATTCCGTTTGCATCGAAGTGTACTTGTAAGCATTTAAGTGTATTGCCTTTTCGACGTAGAGCTAATGTATGGAAGATGCATAGGTCCGCCATTCAGAGATATTCCGAAACATGTTTGAGGTTCCTCAGCCGCATGCAGATGCGGAGTATTATGAAGGATGCCAAATTGTTCAGATGCCCGACTCCTGTGCAGATTTGACTCATCTCATTAAAGCCCTTTATGACGGCGCGTGAGTAAGTCTCATTTGCGCTTTAGTTTATTTTTACATCGTGGTTATTAGGGACTTCCAGGATCGCAACATCGAGGATTTTTTTCACCTTGCTGGCGTGTTGCGCCTATCGAATAAATACTTCATCAAGCACTTGCGAGAACAAGCAGTGGCATACTTGACAAGAATATGGTCTTTCACCCTCCGGGGTCATGACGACATGATTTCGCGTGCACTAGAATCACCTCTGGTTGGAAATTTAAGCTATCCATACGTGCATCCGTTGCATGTGCTCAATCTTGCCCGAGAGGCTAATGTTGATATAATCGTCCCATCGGCTCTCTATTTCCTATCCCTTTATTCACTAGCCGATCTACTTCGCGCAGACCACCCGAAACTCATGGTCGACTATCCATCCAAACCCTCATCGGAGCTCTCTTTGGCTGACATCCCGGTTTACACACTGATGTTTCAATACCGGCTGGATGTTGCGCATGAATTCATTCGCCAATTTGGCTCGAATCGAACCCCAGGACCAAGTTGTAGCACCGCGGCCGATTGCACCCGGGGATTTGCGCGGTTTGGGTCACGGTTGTCTCGCTCATGGTACATGAGATCATCAGCCTTGCATTATATGGCGCAAGCTTCACGCGAAATAAACCACGAAGATACTATCTGCCGGCACTGCCAAAGAAGCTTTCAGGAAGATGTCCAGTCCTATCGGGAAAAAGTGTGGAACAATCTTCCTTCTATTATCGGTCTCCCGAGCTGGGAAGACATGCGAACGCAACAGCTCGCAACCAGTATTGACTGACCTACAGTTTGATCAAAAGTATGCAGAGTTACTACACCCTCACTCTGATAACTGATCATCTGGTTCGCCTAGCCCCCATATATTCAGGAAATTGAAGACAGGTTTAGGTTTACAGGTTTCGAATAACATTAATGACGAGTCGTCTGGTGACATAGATTATTTATGGCATAACATCATTTACCATCATCTAATAACGACCATGTGCCCTCATCCACGTCTAACACATTCACAACCTGGCCCCACATTCTTTCACCAGCGCATACAATTGCTTGGCGTCGTATGGCTCTGGAAGCGGTCCGTAATACACCTTCGTCACACGGGCCGCATTTTGTTGAACGCACCGGATGACTCTTGAATTTAAGCGATTTCCTCCGGCGCTCGTACGATTGGGCGTGTCTGGAACGCCTTAGGTATAGTTTGCATGCATCACATGCATGCTACCGAACTGACCGGACCGGCTGATCTCTTACATCGTTTTATGTCCAGCGTAGCGTCCAGCATAAACCTCGGGATCAGCCATGCATCAACAGCTAAAACATCGCAAGAATTCCACTCACAACCGTATATAATAACTTTGAAATGTGAACAGGCAATCATAGCTGAAATGCGTTGGTTCCTCTTGTCCTCATTATTCGCTCTTGTCAATGTTTCCCATGCTGTTGTCGGTCCTGGCACGGTGACGGGTAACACTGCTGTTCACGATCCCACTATGTGCAAAGACAACAGCGGGAAATATTTCATTTTTTGTGATTTTGAACAATAGTCCTACTCTTTGACATGCTCATCGCATCGGTCTAGCAACCGCGGTTGGATTGGAAATCCGGACATCTACCGACAGGACAGCATGGACTCTCGTTGGGAAAGTTTGGCCAAACGGAGCAAGTTGGACTGATGCATACACTGGAACGTCAAATGGGTAATGATATATTTTCTTTCCTATTCAGCGTGTTGCCATTTAACATTGAACACAATAATAGCGCTCTCTGGGCACCTGATTGTTATTACTCGAATGGCCAATTTTATGTGGGTTCCGCGTTTACGCAATGAGAGATAATTAATAAAATAATTTGCAGCTATATTATGCTGCCTCCAGCTTCGGTTCTCAGAAGGCAACCATCATTTTACTAGGCCGTAAGCCTAGTTTTCTAATGCATTAGTTTTTATAGTCGGCCATTTTCTTCGCCAAATCCACAACTGGACTTCCTGGTACGTTCTATTGTAATATAGCGTGTTTCATACTAATGCGATGCTCTAGGGAGTTGGACAAATGAGGGGCTCGTCACATCCACCACAAGCAGCAATAATTACAATGTCAGTCACCGATTTTTGATCTCGACCTCAAGACTTTATTACTTACCTACTTTGGGCAGGCAATTGATCCAAAGTAAGTTGTATGGTTTATAAGTGGCCCTCAATGCTGAGAATTCATATCGTCCAGTCTGTTGGTTGGTGAGTGACAACAGTATTGACATAATCCATTGGGTCCTGATGAATGATACCCAAGATGGCAGTAATTGGTATCTCTCCCTGGGTAGCTTCTGGACTGGCATCAAGCTGCAGACGTGCGTAGTTTTTGATATACGCGTGGATATATAACTGACTACCGAACAGTTTGAGCTCGTCCAGCGGCAAGCCCGCCAGCAGTGCGGTTACTGCCCTTGCCCAGCGGACCGCTGGGGGTGGCGCCATTGAAGCCAGCGTCATTTTCAAGTTTGGCAGTTTCTATTATCTCTTCTCGTCCTGGGATAAATGCTGCGCTGGCACTTCGAGCACTTACAACATTCGAGTGGGGCGGTCTTCCTCGTGAGCTATCCAATCCTATTGAGTATTAGTGATAAGCATAACCCATGTATGCAGCGCCACTGGGGGCTATGTTGACAAATCTGGTGTTGCTTTAACTTCCGGTGGAGGAACCCTAGTTTTAGGATCTCACGACAACGTCAGTTTTCGATAATATTTCTTTACTATAAGCGGGCTCCCACTCATAATGCCTATTTAGATCATCGGGCCTGGTGGACAGGATGTGATGACAGATGGAGATGGTCCCATCCTTATTTATCGTAAGTGCCACTCAGGTATCTAATATACATCCTCACATATACGCCGGCAGATTATTACACGTCAGCAGGAAGCTTTGTGAGTGTACATGATCCGTTTAAACCACAGTTTTTGACGTTAGCTTTCCAGTTGGGTATTAATAGGCTGGATTCTCCAGTGGCTGGCCCGTTAGTGATATAATCCTCTCCGTCGTCATCCGCTTATTCGTCCACACCCACAGGTTGTTGTTTAAGGATTTGATTACCAACTCACTCTTCTATATATCACACGCCCTGTTTCCCCCATGTTACGAAATTCATTTACAGGAATACATGCATGAAGTGAAGTTATGGGTGGGACTCTCGTTTCCAAGGATCGAATATTACTTTACCAACCTCGCCTTTATCGAAGGCGCGATACCCTTCCACGGCCTGGCCAAAGTCGACAATCTTGTCAATCAAGCTGGCCGGATCTCCCACTTTCCCAAATACATCCTGTCGTTTGACTGAAGCATTAGGTTAACATCCCACCCCCGGGTAAGCTCCCAACACTTACCCAGCAGATAAAGGCCATGAAACATTGCGCGCGCGGGCAACGACCGAAATCAAAGAATATTCTTATTGTATAACTGGCGGCCTGTGAAAGGCATGGTGGTTCGCCGTGGACCCCGACTGATACAATTGCTCCGAAGCCCGGACGAGGTCATACGCCAGTGATAATGCACTTGTGTTTCCGACGACCTCCATTCCCCATCAACTGGAGCATCCAAATAAGATAATATCTGACTAATATGGCAGAACACCCCACTCCGCCAGTCCAATCCTTCACTGTTTCTTTCGCATCTTCGATGGGGTCACATGGAATAACCCGGAGCCTTTTCCCTCATCAGCCATTGCATTATATATGGCTTTCATCTTCCCTCCTGAGTTCGACAGGATCGATGCAACAATCCGGAATGGCAGGTTTCGCGTTGAAAGAATATCCAGCAGACTGACAGCAGTGCAGATGCCCACAGGACCCAAGCCAGTGATCGCGAACGTCAACATTCTATCTTCGGCCGTGGGGCTGATAATATTTGCTTCATCGGCCATCCCCGAGGTGAAGGAAAATGGCCATGGCCTCCCGGTGACTGCCGGGAGTACCTTCGGATGGTTGAGTGCTTGTAGAGCAGCGAAAACACCGGTCGGCAGGATATCCGCCAAAATTAGCAGAGAACTATCAGCAATCGTAGTCTATGAATTTAAGAAAAAAGCTCAGCCCACAATTCGCACCGAGTTCAGTTCCGACTCACTGGCATTCCCCACAGTTAACTGTGAATGGTGAAACGACTTTGTCGCCAACTTTCAAGTTTGCATAGAGACCGGGTCGGCCATGGCTATTGGAGTGATAGCTTGATCCAAGGGGGCTGGGCTGCGGGCACGAGGAGATACATAGCCGTGTAAAGTATATTAAGTATACTTATAGCAGCCAGGGCGCGGTTGAATTTAGGCCCGACGCTCGTGATCATCCACTTTCGAACATGTTGCATCAATGCATCAAGCTCGAGCTCGCTGCCTGAACGGCAGTTTTTAACGTTGGACTGGACCTCTGTAGCGGCTACTAGACTGTTGGTGATATACAATTCCTCTCCGTCGTCGTCCGCTCATTCATTCACATTCACAATTGTTTAATCACCAGCTTACCCTTCCATCTACCACCTGCTTTGTTAAGAACTAAGATTCCATTCTTACGAAACTCATTGACAGGAATACACATGAGGTGATAAAGTTATGGGTAAGATCTTCATTTCCAAGGGTCAAATATTACTTTACCGACCTCGCCTTTATCGAAGGCGCGATACCCTTCCGCAGCCTGGTCAAAGCCGACAACTCTGTCAATCAGGCTGGCTGGATCTCCCACTTTCCCAAATACATCTTGTCGTTTTACTGGAGGTATTATGTTAATATCCTATTCCTAGCCAAGCTCCCAAAACTTACCCAGTAGATCAAAGGCCAATGGAAACATTGCGCGCGCGGGGCAACGACCGAAATCAAATGACACATTCTTATTGTATAATTGGCGGCCTGAGAATGGCATCATTGGTTCGCCATGGACTCCACCGAAATAATTGCTCCAAATGCCCGGACGAGGTCATACGCCAGCGACAATGCACTTGTGTTTCCGACAGCCTATATTATCCCGTTAACTGGAGCATCCAATGAACATATCTCTGGCTGACCTCTAATACGGCAGAACACCCCACCCCGCCAGTCCAATTCCTAACCGTTTCTTTCGCGTCTTCGATGGAGTTGACATGGAATAACCCGGAGCCTTTTCCTCCGTCAGCTATTGCACTATATACGGCTTTCATTCTTTCCCTCCTGGGTTCAACTGGGTCGATGGCAACAATTCGGAATGGTAGGTCCCGTGTCGAAAGAATGTCCAGCAGACTGACAGCAGTGCAGATGCCCACAGGACCCAAGCCAATGATCGCGAATGTCAACATTCTATCTTCAGTCGTAGTGTTGGTAGTATTCGCCTCATTGACCGTCCCAGAGGTGAAAAAGGAAAATGGCCATGGCCTCCCGGTGACTGCCGGGAGTACCTTCGGATGGTTGAGTGCTTGTAGAGCAGCGAAAACACCGGTCGGCAGGATATCCGCCAACATTAGCAGGGAACTATCAGCAATCGTGGCCAGTGCTGAGGCCTTTGCATCTGCAGGCAGCGCGCTTGACCATGTCGATGGGTTTGATAAATTGAAGAGGGTGCCTCCAGCTTTGGGAACTCGCACATATTGTGCCTGTCCACCTTCAAGTGCGGGAGACCCAAACAATGCACCCTCCGGGCATCGGCAAGTGTAGCCTAACCGACACACGCTACGAATTTAAGAGAAAGCTCAGCCTACAATTCACGTCGAGTTTAGTCCCGACTCACTGGCATTCCCCGCAGTTAACTGTGAATGGTGAAACGACTTTGTCACCAACTTTCAAGTTTGCATAGAGTCCGGGTCGGCCATGGCTATTGGAGTGATAGCTTGATCCAAGAGCAACGACTTCCCCGATGAATTCGTGGCCGCATGTGTGACTGATATGGGTGTGAGTGGGTGTATCGCGCAACTTGAACTACTCCAGGCTCTTACATTTGATTTACGCCACCATGGCCCCGGTAGATGTGAAGATCGCTTCCTAAGAATGTGGGATTGAGGTAAACACACCGACCTTAAAACAGGGGTACCAACCACAAAGAGCAGCAAGCTAAGAGGGTGGTGTGTCATTTACGAGCTGGGGTTGATACATAGACGCAACGTACTGCGACCTTGATAATAGCATCATCGGGATCCTGGATCCTTTGATTATTCGTTGGTTAGAATTTCGCACCCTGCAACATCAACGCACTGGGGGGTCGCAATGGTTTCGACCCGAATATCATACGATGGTGGATGCCAGCGAACTGCACTTTGGGTCTTTGGGATATTCATGAATAGTTACTTGGTAACAACAACCTCCAGCAAACGAAGCCCGACCTAGGCAGCGGGCACATGATTCAACACATAGCCGTAAGTATAGCTGTGAATATTGAACATTTGAACCGGCTGCTAATAGCAGCCGGGGATTCAACAAACCGAGGTTGAATCAGGCAGATTCCAACTGTTACTAAATGCGGGCATTGTTTGGGTCACACAGCTGCAATGAGGCGTCGGTCCGTTTGAGTCGATGGTGCTCGCGCGGGCCGCCATGACACTTTTTTTCACGCTGCAATGATCAATCCCAGAACTCCACATCTCATGGCCACAAAATATCATTTTATTCGTGCCCGCGGGCATTGTCTAGCACTCATATGACGGCACCCCATGTCTGTCCAAATTCTCAAAATACATACTTACCCAGCTGTGCCATTTATAAAACATTTTGAATCCGCCGCTGCAGTTGCCACCTCTTTGGCGTCATGGTTCGTGTCCAATCGGTGCTACCGACCCCCCACATGACATATGGCACATGTACCCCATGGACAGATTCAATCATCCAAAAATCCGACGCAATGGATGTAAATTTAGACCCTTCCTTTTTCAAGGATTATAAAACGGGGCCTTTCAGCGGTTTCCAACCGATAGGATTCATCCTAGAAACCCTTCCCCAACATGAGATTTTCCCAAATTTTTGCCCTCAGCTCATTTGCTGTGGGTGCGCTCGCAGTTGTAGGGCCCGGGACGGTGACAGGCAACACGGCCGTTCATGATCCAACAATGTGTAAAGATAGCACAGGCAAATACTTTGTCTTTTGTAAGTTTTATTTTGTGCAGCAGAGAATGTGGTCTTATACACTACTGTAGCCACTGCCACAGGAATTGAAATCAGGACGTCAACGGATAGGATCGCCTGGACTTTGATCGGAACGGTTTGGCCCAACGGGGCCCCCTGGACTGATCAGTTCACAGGAACATCAAATGGGTTTGCTATACATACCTTGCCACTAAAATAAACACCAACTAATTTATCTCCAGAGTTCTTTGGGCGCCTGATTGTACCATTGTCAATGGCCAATTCATTGTATGTTGGGCCCATTGAGTATGATCGGACGCATATTAATCACATCTACGGTAGTTATATTACGCTGCGTCGAGCTTCGGCTCGCAAAACGTGGGTCTTACGCCTCCAGCCCGTCAACGACCGCAATTTAATTCTTCAAATAGTCGGCCATTTTCTTCGCCAAGTCCTCGACCGGCCTTCCAGGTTGAAAATCCAGCCATTGATATATTCACTCTTTCTGACACCAATCATGATAGGAAGCTTCACCAACGAGGGAATGGTCACCCAAACCTCAAGCGCGAATAATTACAACGTACGTCCTTGAAACATCTGAGCAAAACATGACCCACAAGTTCCATATAGGCAATTGACCCCAAGTTAGATCTAATTATTCTATCAGTTCTCTAGCTGACTATCACCGATACGGAATAGCTTGCTTATCGGTCAGTGCCCCCTGAATAATCCGCAGGCGTTCCCTACTTAGCCTTACGCATCATCCAGACGGCAGCAGTTGGCTCCTATCTTTGGGTAGTTTCTGGACTGGCATCAAGCTTCAAACGTACGTTAGTGACACAATATCAACGGCCAGGGTGCCGATTATTCCACCACAGGCTAAGCCCTTCAACGGGCAAACTTGCAAGCTCAACAGTCACATCGCTCGCCCAGCGGACCGCCAACAACGGCGCAATCGAGGCCAGCGTGGTCTTCAAGTTCGGCAGCTTCTACTACCTGTTCTCCTCCTGGGACAATTGCTGCCAGGGCACCTCGAGTACATACAACATTCGCGTCGGGAGATCTACCAAGTGATTGCCAGTGTTGAATCGCATTTTCCTCATCCTGAAACCTGTTGCAGGGCCAATGGTGGATATGTTGACCAAGCCGGCGTAGCCCTCACTGCTGGAGGTGGAACGCTGGTCCTCGGAACTCACGATAACGTAGGTGCTATTAAATATACGAACTCACGTTCTCATGGCCGCAGATTGTCGGGCCTGGTGGGCAAGATCTTATGACAGACACGGACGGTACTATCCTTGTATATCGTAAGGTTATATTTGTTTCCAGGTTGATGTTTATGCTAATTACCCTTTTAGATTACTACACTGCTGCTGGGAGTTTCGTAAGAATATTTCCACCTACTTTCCAGGGTTTAGCAGCTGACGCGTTACTTAGCTTGGCATCAACCGACTCGACTTCTCCAGTGGCTGGCCGGTGCGTAATCCTTTAAGCTATTAACATTTCTGATCCTAAGCGTCCCAGGTTGTCGTCTGATGCCCAGAGCATGGGTAATCCAAGCCCTTTACATATTTCATTAGTCCCGTGTAGAAAAATGTACATAAAATTCGAGAGAAACATTATGAAGCCATGGTTTTGCCCACTGTGACCAGGAACCGTTCAACCACCGCCTTGCCTTTCTGGAGATTCTCTAATGATATCCGCTCGTTTGGAAGATGGGCTTGGTCCTATTGGTACTGCATATAGATAGCGTCTGGGCTGCGCGGAGAAATAAGACGTACCGAGCTTTGGCCCATGGGAAGATGCAGCGCATGGCACCCAAACTCCTTTTCCAAATACGGACGGACGGGATAGACTGGGCCGCCTGGTGAATACTTTAACCGGCTATACGGAGAGTAGGCTTACCCCTCCCTCGCGGATTCGCAGGGGCTCGATCCCCCACTCTTCTTGGACGGCGCTTTCCAGGGCCTTGAACCAGGGGTCATCGAGATTACCTAACCACCAATCCGCAGTGTGCTCGACTTTGATCTGAGACGGAATGTCAGCCATTGCTCTGTTTTAGTCCGCTACAGAATTACCTCGAGTTTGTTGGGCGACCCCATCTCGTCGAATGTAGTCTTTAGGTACTTGCACAGTGATGCGACATGGTATCGAGGTCCTGATCCGGCACAAGTCGCAACGACACCTGAGATTTGACCTTGTGTGGGATTACCGTAGCGTCTAAATTAATTATTCAGCGTGAATCAGCGATTACATGAAATCGAATTGACTTTGAGGCCCAGACATCTCGATGGTGTGAAGGGTCAATGATGGCTCACGCCAGCGCGATGACAATGAAGTTGCTGGTCGCCCGGTGATTTGGGATAAAAGTTGATACAGTGATGTCTCGTCGTCAGTCTGGGGGCGCACGCGGTCGTCTAAACAGGTGTCAGCGATGACCACCAACGAAATACCCTACGAACAGAATTCAGGAATTTTGATCTGGTGTTTGCTATCGGTGAGGGTTGCGAGGAGCTTGACCCTAAAATGGTTATTAATGGCGGTGTCTCTACCAGCACGAGAAATCGGCCAACATGTCCAACATGGGTTCCGAGACCGCACCTCCCTCAACACCGGAATGTAGATCAGGAAGAGCACTTGTTATCTGATAAATGTAAGTATTTTCCATGAGGAGGAGGAAAATAGTACTTCAAGGGCACAATGCACCACCCCTCGAAGACCATAGGTAATGCACGGCCGATCCTCCGCGATCCATGTCGAATTGCTAATTCACTGCTAAATATTCAGACAACCAACCACGCAACTCCAACATACCTAACCAGAATCGAATCGATATGTCCAATAGAATCCTGAATAACACATCTCACCAGCATTCGGAACACACGCAAAACGACGTACCTTGTGTTTGCGGACCGCCTCCCCAAACCCAGTGCTTCCACATTCTTCCTCACCTTCAATCAGGAAAACAAGGTCGAGGTCAAGCGCCCGCCGCGCGAGCAAATCAGCGGCAGCGCACGCCACGGCCATAATAGGACCTTTGTCATCTGTGATCCCACGACCATAAAGGTAGCCATTTCGGCCGGTGAGGCTGAAAGGGTCTGATTTCCAGCCCTCAGATGGGGCAGGGATGACATCATAGTGGCTATTTTTGAATATAATAAAGTGTGGCGAAGTGCAAGCGAATTACTTGCCCGTAAAACAATAATCGACGCTTGGGTTGGCTGCCTTTGGTGCCAGCAAACGTTCCGAGGACCAGCGGATTCCTCCCTTCGCCTGTTGGTAGCTATAATCCGCTTAGTAGCTGTATATACAGTTGTACTTTCACCGACCAGCACAGTGCGAGCGCCTAGCTGGCTGAGACACTTTCTCAACCAAATAGCAGCCTGCCTGCAATCCTCCCGATGGGACAGGGTTGAACTAACACTCGGGATTGAAACAAATTTCGAGAGAGCATATGTCATTGTATCTGATCAGTACCCACGATCATTCAAAGTCGATGGAAGTAGGAAAAAACCAATACCTAGGCTCGATTGTCCGTTTGCACCGAGGATTGCGTCGCCAACTCCAATGCTCGTCGTGATTTCGAGCGCGGAATGGTCCCGCTAGCCGATGTGATTTCCCAAACCTAAAGGACTCAGAGTTGGATGGAGGTTTCCAAGACCGCGCCTACCTTGATGTAGTTATCTTTCCACCGGTGATCAGACGGTAGTTTGAGTCATTATCGGAGCGGTGTGTGACTATGGAGGATAATGCATTCCCTCGTGCGCCTGCCAGATGCGGTGCAATCAAACGACGCTGACCATCTCTGAAGAATGAAAGTTGTAGGTGGTTAAATTCGAGTCGTGTGGCGACATACCTTCACCCATCCATTTGCGGAACATGTATACAAATCCGATTTATTATTGACAGCGAGAGGATGTCGACTCCCTGTGCTCGCAAATTGAGAGGTAATCGCCTACTTTATTTAGCACACGCACCTCTTGCACAATTATAGTCCTAACGAGCGTCTTCGTTTCTAGATCCAAAACCTTGACGTGGCCATCCTGCATCCAGCGTAAATCGTCTCTCCTCTCGAACAAGAGCCAATATTGCGCCATTAGTGCACTCAAATTCATGAATTAATACGGGAGTGGGGAGTTTACAATCCCATAACTAAAAGGAAATTATTAAACGGATGCGTAACGACAGAGCACTGACCTTGACAGTCTCGTCACCACTGCCTGTCGCGAGTTGTACATCACCCTCGGCGGACCCCCGGACGATAGTCATGCAGTAAATATATCCGTAATGTGCCGAATCAATAACGTTCTTTGCAGGAATATTCAAGCAGACGGGTGCGGAGCTACGGGTATCAGAATCTGGGAGGCCTGGAATACGCATGGCTCCAGTACCGTTCTTTGCCATGAGATCCGCGGGTTTTTTTGGTACTGGGGATAGCTATCAAAAAATTTGTGCCTTCCTGGTCGCTGCTGCTCCCGTAGGAGTAGAAGTACCAGATCCTGAGGCGCTGTCGGTCGAGGAGATTGGTATGGCTGCCAAAGCCTCTTCGCTGAGATGGAGCCACTGAAGGGACGTGTTTTGGCAGCCGATATAAATAGTCTGCAAGCTGGGGGACCATGAAAGAGAGAAGAGATCTCCCGCATCGGTTTCAAGATAAGGCACAAGGATATAGAGAGTGGTCAAGGTCGTTGTGGACCAGATCTGGACAAGTAATCAATAGCCAAAAGACCCGGATGAATGGTTGTGTGCATGCGTACCCTAACAGTGCTGTCGCCTTTAGATAGTCGTGAACGGGACGGCGATCAGACTGTCTGCCAGTGCGTACCTGAAGAACTGAACAACCAATCCTTTTCCTTGGCATATTCAAGAGCTAGCACACTCCCAGTATGCCCTTCCAACGTATACTTCAAGGTAAATGTCCGTTTGTCCCACACCTACGATGACTATATGTCAGATCGCTGATTTTATGGAGAACACACTGCGAACCGATATGTCCTGGCTCTGGCTCCCAGAGAATATATAGGACTCATTTGCGGCTAAGCTCAGCACTGAACTTTCCAGTTCATGGAGGGAATGCAACAAAGAGGGCAGGGACGCGCTTGACTGTAAATCGCGGCTGAGCGACGCTGGGTGGGCTGGAATCAGTATCATCGAGAGTTGAGGGAAGTCGGGTGGGCGTACGATGGGGTATAGGCGACGCCGGGCTTATGTTTGGGCTGGATGGCATGTTAGGGCTGGAATTTAGATCGATTGTTGGCGTAATGTTGCTTTATTGGGATGGATCCCTGATCAGACAAGACTTCGAATTCTTTGTTTGATGGCCGCCAAGTTTTTTTTTTCTTGTGGGTCGAGAAATCGTCGAGGTGGTGGGTCAGGAAAAAAGTTTTATTGTCATGGGGCATGAATTGTTCGACTAGGACTACTGACGACGTCGACGAGATTGACGGGCCCAATGATATCAACAATCGCTGAAAATTACATAATTAAAGACCTTCCCAGGGCGAATGAACTGCGCACCTGCTAAACACGCTGCCAATAAAGTTAATGCGACCAATTGAATCGCGTATTCAAAGTCAGCGCCTCCTCGCTCTCAACCACCCGTCTAAACGTGTGTGGGGCACCATAGGGTATCCCTCCCTCGTGCATGACTGAGCATGACCTCAGGCTACCAGCCATCCCCGGGGCCATCGTGGGCCATACTTTCGGGTGAGTTCACTCATACCAGTGGTTCTGGGCGATGCTAGAACTAATAGAACCCCGTAGAGTCTTCTACAACGCAAACACCCGAACCCACCGAATCTCTTACCTCAACCCCTCAACACACCGCTCACGAACAAGCTGACGTTCCTAGATCATCGCCTCCAAAAAGTTGGGCAACAAGTTGGGGCAAGAAAAGGACGACAGTAGCTGGTTGGTGCATGTTGTAGGCCGTGCTTTTTTATTTTGCTCTAACCATCTCTAGATCTCATGTCTGCCTCCACCCCACTTCCGACCACCAGTGGAAAACAGCGTCCGACGTTGAGTATCTCGGCATCGCAACCTCTGCCTAGACCTCGCCCGAAAATAGTGCCCCGTGTTATTCGTAATGCTACTCCAGGCCCTTCCGGACTACACTCAAGAGCCAATCGCGTGGATACAGTTTCTCCTCCCCCCGTCTCCCCTTCCAAGAGTCTGAAGAGGAAATTTGTAACACGCGAGTCCGAGCCAGACACATCTGATTGGTCCCCGCCACCTTACCCATTGCCCTCGCCGCCCAGACCGCAGGGCCTCAAGACATCCCCGGTCCGCTCCAAAAAACCCAAGTCGACTAATACGGGCAAACGCGGAGAAAAACCCGTTCAAAATGCTCGGAAGCCTGTCAAACAGAAAAAAGGGGCTTTTAAACCCCCAGCAAAAGCTGTGGAGGTCATAGAAATCTCCTGGAGCTCCGAGGACGAGCGCGACCAACAGAAACTGTCATCCTCCCAAGCACGGAGGATTTCAACCTCTAGTGCGCCACGAAGCGGGCCTGGTCCTGACGCTGAGATTATCGATCTGTGCTCGAGCGACGATGACCACAGTGGCACCCCGCCGCCCGCTTCCCCGAGCGCTACCCGTTCTCAGCACAGCCACTCACACCCCACTGAAGCATCTCCCAGCCCCACAAAGGTGTCCACCCCTACCCCAGATCTAGAGATTGATCTCCAGCCAACACGGGCGTCCACTCCAGAAATCTCCATCACCCAGATGGTTGACAGCAGCCCCCAAACCAACGCTCCCCAGGTGAAGAGTCCTGAGGAAGTGGAACCATCCCTACCAAACTCCCCCAATGGGAAACCCCAAGCCGTCTATTTAGATCCGTTGGTACCGAATAAGCCGTGCTCACTTGATCTCAGCCCTGCTATATTCCACCCTCCAGTTGAGGGCGCCAGGCGTCTGCCTGTGGAGATTTCCCCGTTTCTTGATTTGGATCACCCATTACCCCACGTTAGCTTGCCCTCTGACATTGGTATTGACGAACTAGATATTGACGAATACTTGCTCTCGAATGACTTTGAATATCCTGACTGACCCCAGCCCTACACATTCCATCCCTATTTTGCTAATCATCTATTGTGTATTATTCGCTTTCTATGGATGTGCATACACGTCCCTGTAGATATCAATCAACCATGTTTGGTGGCTAGCGCTATATGGAGACATCGCGAACCTGACTGCGATATTATTGGACCGCACGCGTGACACCGACGTGACATTCTAAATTTTGGCACCGCCCGTTGCATCGAGCAATGGCTCCTGCGACACCAACACGGCGAGAGATTGTTCTCGTCTCCCTCCTCCTCCTATGCATCCTCTTTTTCACCCGCCACAGTCCAAAAGTACTCCCAGTCCAGACTACCACCCCCCAAACAATAGCATCGCCGCCGATACCCTGCAGCCCCCGTCATCACCCCCCGTCTACCCAGAATCGAGGCCTAGAGTAAGCTATGATACACGGTTATCGTGGAAAACTTCGGCTGTTCCAGAAACGGCGATTCTCGCACATGTGCCAGGTATGTGCGAATTTAAGCGCACGCGTTGGGTCTCATAAGTGCCAGGCTGGACCATCTTCGATAAGCTTTACATCTTGAAGGGGATCATATATGTGGTCACCGACGAGCCGCAGTCTATACCCGATATCTCTTTCATGATATCAAAGGGCATTTTCATCAAGCCAGGTGCTGCCGCAGAGGCGACGCGCCTGCCCAGCGACAAGGAGCTGCGTATAATTAGCACAAAGGAGGCCAGGGAGCTATTTGGCACTGGGGCCCAGATTATCGATGGAGTCACGGTATGTGCTACAGAAGACTGTTTTAATTTTACTATTTTCCTGACACGGTTGCAGTTCCTGGTCAATGACCCGCCACAATTGTGCGTTCTTATTTTTAAGATCGTGGATCTTTACACTGACCTGCGTTTATAGTATCACACATTATTACCATTGGTCTGCGGAGCTATGGTTTGGCTTATGGCGGACGTACACCTCGCTCGACCCTTCCATTTCGGCCGATGGCAATACGACGCTTCCCCCAGCCCAGCGGCTCATGTTCAGCAACTTTGACGCGCACCACTGGCGGGATTATGCTTCCATGAACCAGTGGGTCGTCCGCACCTCGTTCCCATCCGTTACCATGGAGTTCATCGACGACTGGCGGGATCGCACTGAAATGGGCCGCCCGTTCGTTTTTGAAAGGGTCATTCTCGCCGATCGTTCCGCCGCCATGCTTGCGTTCAACTATGGCCGGTACCAGCGCACCGCCTCCGCACCGTTTGCGCTCCCGGGAGCACCAACTGGTGGATGACGATCCGAAACAACGTTGTGCAGTTCGCCGGCCTTGACCCGGCTGTGGGCGGCGGCACCACGAGCAACCCCGTTATCACATATATTTCACGGCAGAAATGGGGCAGGCGCATGCTGATTAAAGAGGACCACGAGAAACTTGTGCGCGAGTTGTACAAGCTCCGCGATACCTACGGCTACGAAGTAAACATCGTTGCAGCCGAGAAAATGACAAGACTGGAACAATTGCAGCTGGCTGCAAGAACCACGGTAAGGCGCAATGCACGGGGTGCTTGAACATGGACTAACGCTTCTACGGTAGATCATGATGGGCGTTCACGGCAATGGCCTCACCTCTTTGGTCTGGATGAACCCCTCCCCTCGGTCGACCGTGATAGAATTCTTTTTCCCGGGCGGGTTCGCGCACGACTACGAATATACTACGAGAGCAATGGGCATGGTCCATTACGGCTTCTGGGGATCAGAGTTCGTGGCTAGCATTTCATCCGTCTACCTTTTGCTCATATTTCTATTCTTAGATATTTCACCAGCCCTGGGGTTCCAACGCCCAGCTATCCGGATGGCTTCCAGGGGAATGCCATTCCGATCGATGGCGAAGCCGTCGCAAGACTCTGTGTTGATAGACTTACCCTCTCTGTGGAGGTAGACGATTAATTCTGCGCGGCCCACATTTCTACAGGACTTTCTTGCATACAGCATGTAACTTAAATTGAATAATTCATATATCCCGGACTCTCTCGACCAATTTTGGGAACAACATCTCACATAACGCATGGTTAGTAAGTAACTTCAGCTGAACATGTGGTCACTCTCACACCGACTCGACCTACCCTGGACCATGAGATAGCTCACTCAGCACTGAATCCTGATGACAATTCACCTCCAAACCTGGGACCTCCCATGTGATAAAGAATGGCCGGTCTCGCACGAAGTCCCAGGCGAACGATCCTTGACTCTACATAGCATTCACTGTTACCAGTCTACCTATAAGATATGGCAATCGCCCTCGAATTCCTCACTTTCCCCGCATCCGATGCATTCATCAAGAACAAGGGAAAGTCTTTCCAGCCCATTATAGACGAGCTTAAGACTCGAGAAGGCTGTCTCAAGTGAGTCACCTCAAGAATGGAGTGGGTATTGTTCTCTAACGTTCGCTTGGGTTAGAGTCTACACTGGTGTGCAAGCTGAAGATAAGAAAACAGGCTACTTGTTAATCGGTTTGTGAAACTCCTCGTCAACTTCGGGCCTCTGAGAGGATTGCTCTCTCAACACCGTTTGCAGTCTGGGGATCCTATGAGCTCCACAAAAAATTCATCGACGACCCAAATTATGGCAAGATCGTCCAGGGCCTGTTGCCCGGCTACGCCGGCGGGCTCGAGACCTCCGACATGCAACACATCGTGTTCCCGCAGGATCCTGCGAACGCCCTCTCGGCACCTATAAGCGAGTTTGCTTTCTTCGTCTTGAAAGAAGGCGTGAAGAAGGAGGCCCTGCTCGAAAGCCTGGGCGTCCTCTCGGCCGAGGCAGACAAGGTAACCGCCCACGCCCCAAGCGTCTACGGTGAAAGCAGGGAGCATCCCAATACGTTTGTGTTGACAATCGGCTGGGATAGCGTTGAGGTGACCCAGACCAGCTTGTCCCGTTACGACCATCACTGACCAGCGGCGCGCGCAGGCACATATTGAAGCTGTCTCAGGCGGCGATCCCAAGAAGGCTGTTGATGAAGTAGCGAAATTGGCGGCTATTAGCTTCAAGCATGTCAGTCTGACCCGTGATTTCTGATCAGCAAGGAGTGTCGAAACAAAGTAACCATGTATTTTACCAAATTTCTCGCTTTGTTACTAGCACAGATTCAGCTCGTTCAATTTAAATATACAATATTATGAGTGCAATAATACAACAGCAGTAAGCGGAGACAAGTGTTCGGATCAACTAGGTGGGGGTCGCCTCAGGGCTACTGGCGGTTTATTCGCAGGTTCTGCAGGCTTCAGACGTTTAGCAAGGGTGTCATCCCCCGGTGTCGTGGTTTCTTCGCGCGCGCGTTTGCCAGCGGCACCCATAATCGAAACACCCCCTGTAGCGGGTGCTGGCACTGGCGGTTTGGGTGGAGCAGCTCGCCCTAACCCGGGTGCTCCAGGCCCAGCACGCTGGGGTGGCACTCGAAGAGGCTGGCCTCTTCCCGCACCAGCGCCGCGTCCGACGCCAACAGCAGTGCCACCAGGTGTGTTCATTGAGGGCTTTCTCGGGAGGCTGGTAGAAGCATTGGGTGTGGCTTGGGGTGTAGCTTGAGGTGCCGCAGTGTTTTTGGGCGTGGCTTGATGTGTAGCTTGGGGTGCTACGGTGTTTTTGGGTGTTTGGGGAACTGCGGTGACGTTAGGCGACGGGACGACAGGTGCTACTGCAGCGGCCGTAGGCGCAGGTGCTGATGTTGTGGCAGGTAGAATTCCGGCGTTGGTCCACTCAAGGATCTGGGCTTCTAGATCTTTGACTTTCTTCTGCGCTTTTACAAGCTGCGAGTCCTTTAGTTTGCCCTTGGCAGCTTGTTCCATCCTACCCCTCTCGACCGCAGATGCTATTTCTTCTGTGTATTTGGCTTGGAGCTTTTTCTCAGTTTCAGCAACAGCAGCAGCTATAGCAGCACTCTGGTCGCCATTGGGAGCCGCTGTGGGCTTTTCCTTCTGAGCTGCTTCGACGGCTGCGGCAAGCTCTTGCTTATGTTTTTCAGTAAGCGTAGCTTCCAATGAGCGCAATTCCTCGGCGTGGCGTTTGGCTGTTTCATCATCGGTTGGTGGGGCTGTGGGCTGCTCTGTCTTTGCTTTTTCGACGGCCTCTGCAATAGCGGTAGCTTTTTGTGATGCAGCACGCTCGGCGTCCGCAGCTCTGAGTTTCATCAATTCCGTGATCCTGGTTTGGAATTTGTCCTGTGATAAATAGATATATCAACGTGAGGTTGATGTTCTAGGGAGAGAGTATGTACCTTTTGCATCCTGAGATTCTTGGTATCCTCAAGGGCTTTCTGTTCTTTTTCAGTGGCACTCTGGAAACAAATTACAGAGATGTTCGGTGGGCGCTGAAGGGAGATCTACCTTTAATAAAGCCAGGGCATCATCGCGGGCCTTGAGGAGCTCTGTTTTCTCTACTTCCCATTGTTTCTTATTCTCATCGGTATAGGATTCCGTTGGCGGGGTTACTCGTTTCCCAAGCAGCCTTTTCAGCAAGAAGTTTGTCCCTTTCCTCTCGTAGTGTTGCCTAGGAAAGAATTAGAGGGGGAGGTGTATCGATAAGTGGAGCAAATTACAATGAGCGACGCTTGGTTGTTATTCTCCCCAGAAGTGCTGGAATTTACGACTTGTTCCGCCTCTGCAGTAGCCTTGGAGTTTGAAGTTCGGTCTTCTCTTGTTCCAGTGTGGCGATCTTCGCCTCCAACAATTTTTCTCTTCATTGAGGGCGGACTTTTGGGTATTGAGCTCTCCCATTTTTGATCTGAAGGCTGTGGCGTTTCGAGCGAATGACTCTTTGTGAGTGCGTATGGCACCCTCTAGGAGTTCCATCTAATGGAAGTGCCTTAGATTTTAAGATGCTTCGTAGAAAAATGTAAGACAAACCCGGGCCGTTTGAGTTGCAATGGTTTCATCTCGTGCGTCAGATTTCTCCAATTTTTCCTTTTGCTGTTCCAATTCGGCCTTCTGTGTTTTGAGGAGCTCAATTTCATCGCGGAGTGCTTGAATTTCTGCGGGGTCAATACGGTCATACTGTAAGCAGCACAGTGAGTAATGAGGGAAGTGTGGAGTTATATACTAATTACCTTTGTGAGGAGTTGTGAGTTACGCTCTTGCCATCTGCGGTTCTCGTCCTCTAAGCGTTTGAGTTGGCTTTTGCATGCATCAAGTTCTGCCTGGGCAACACGAGCTTGTTCTTTCGCTGGGTCGAGTTCTTGCGCAAGCTGTTTGAGTTTAGCTTCCAATTCACGGGATCGTTTGGCATGATTCTCGCAGTCTGCGCGCAGGGTAGCGTTGCTCTCGCGTAAGATGTTGAGTTGATTGATTCGGTCGAGAAGCTCAGCGTGCTGGGCGGCGGATGCAGCGGTTTCAACAGCACGTTCTCGTTCCTACATGCCATTAATATGGAATGGCGTCTTTAAGCGAGTAAATACCTCAGAAAGTGTTGCCCTTGTATCATCCAGCGTCTGAGAAAGGTGCTCGATCTGTGCTTTGAGGCGAGTATTCTCCTGTTTGCCCAACTCTAATTGTAGATCTACGATTTCTTTCTCCTTGCGAAGGTAAGTGACAACAGAGCGCAGCTCAGATAGTTTAGCGTCGGTATCACTGGTGGAATCCCCCTCTGGGACCTGGGACGTTGACGCGTCTGCTGCTTGTCTGATCTGGGCCGCTTGGCTGCTGACTGATTCAAGGTGTTGATGAAGGATGGTGTTTTGAGAAGCGAGATCGCGACATCTATAATCAAGGTAAATATCACCCATAGTAGGGTGTAATTGAAACACACCGAGCGTTGAGATCCGCAACTTCCTTGTCAAGGGACTCTTTCTGTTGCTTCCAACTACCTTCTGAAGCGGCTAGCTTCGCGTTGGCTGTTTCAGCTGTAGTAAGATTATCACGGGCTGCCGTCTGGGCGGCATTAAGTTTGTTGTTGAGTAACTCGATACTCTTGATTGATTCTGCATGGGCAACAACCTCGCGGGAGTAGCGGTCTTCCGCGGCCTACCAGAAGTGAATAAATAATTATTTTAACGTAGGAGAGGACTATCATACCTTAGTACGCTCCTCGAGCTGACGGACTGCGCTCTCGCGGTTATTACGATCGCTTTCGGAGTGTTTTTCTGAGGTGCTCATATCGATGATGGTTGCTTCCAGCGTCTTCTTGTCATCGAGCCAAGTAGCCCGCTCAGCCTCAAACTTCTTCAAGGCTTCCTGGTGAGCAGCCTTGAGGGTGTTGAGCTCTTCTTGAACGATTTGCAATTTCTCCTTGAGCGCATTATAATCCGACTAAAAATAGTTAATTTACGGAGGCATCTCGGGTATTAATAAATCACCTCGTGTCTGGCAACCTGAGCCTCGGTCGATGTTTTGTACTCGTCGAAAGTCGAATTCAAGTTAGAAAGGGCTTCTTCATTGGCTTGGCTAATTTCTTGGAACTGCTGAACGTGGCGTCTAGCAGTAGCCAAATCAACGTCAGCGACTTTGAGAACGGAGCTTGGTAAAATTAGTCAGGGATTTATAACAAGGAACAACAAGAGACTCACCGAAGCTCAGCGACTTCGGCTTCGAGTTGATGCTCGCGGTCGAGTTCTTGGTCTACGTTTTGGGCAACACCATTTGCTGCTGACGGCCGTCGCTCGTAAACCGCGAGTTTCTCTTCATTGCCTTGGAGTTGTTTCGTCAATTCGTTCACGCGTTCTTCTAGGTGCTTCTTGCTTGTTTCTGCACCAACCAAGTTCTCGCGTGTCTTGGAGAATTCGTGTACCTGCACAATTCATGAAGAGGAGACTATGATGATAACGGGCGTCATACAGTTTTGTCAAGTCGAGTTTGAAGCTCTTTGAGGTCGATTTCCTTCTGCAAAGTTACATGGCGCACACTGTCTCGTTCCTGTGAGAGCTGCGTCCGTAGATCTTGCCTAAGGTACAACTTGAGCTTCACCTAGGGACACTTCAAATATGACTCACGCCTGTCCTTCAAGCATTTGAAGCTGAGCCTCCAATCGCCGGCGGTCGTTCTCTCCTGATCTTTCGAGGTCATTATGCATTTTTTGAACATTGCCCATCAGGTCGGATAGATGCGAGCGCTCCATCGCCAAAGTCCTGTTCTCCTCAACCAGTCGACCTTGCACACTCTGGGTAAAAGTCAGCGGGGCTCCATACTAGCATAGGACAAAGTATACCTCCCAAATCTTCTTTTCAGCCCGCAAATTGGCACATTCATTCCTGAGCTGTTCTACTCGGCCACTGGCGATCTGGAGATCCTCTGTAACCCGACTGCACTCGATATCAACGCGCGTCCATTGGTCAAACAGTTGCTGGTTGCGTTTCGTCAAGTCGTCAAGCTCACGTCCGTGAAGATTGAATTGATCCTGGCTCATGCGTTGGCGATCTGTAACAAGTGGTTACAACAACCCTTAGACCAATATAAACCAACCTACCAGACAGATATTCAATCTTCGCATTAGCTTTCGCAAGGGCTGCCCCCAATTGGCCAGCCTCCCGCTGCGCATTAACCAGGTCCTCTCGAAGCCGTCCAGAATCAACCCCCATCTCAGTGCGGTATACTTCGAATTGATTCTGCACGTCCGCGAGCTCCTTCGCTAAGTCATCCTGAACGACCTCACCCGTGGCTGTCTCTTGAATGCGTCCATTTACGCGAGGATCCTTCTCTGCTCGGGCCAGCATGCTTTTCAAGGCATCTCGCTCCTTGACATATGCCTGAATCATATCCTCGTGATGTTTCTTTTGGGACTCGAGCTGTGCCGCAAGCTCCTGCATTGCTTCATGCGCCTCCCTAACAGCCTCACCCTGCTCCCTCTCCATCGCTTCCCTATATTCCTTCTCCTCGCTCTCCATCTTTCGGCCCATTTCCCGTACAATCTTCAAGAGCTTCTGGTTTTGTTCCTGCAGATCCCTAATGGATTTGAAAAGAACAAGGTTGTTCGTAATGACAGCTTGAGCATCTTCGGCAGGCGTGATATTCATATTCTCCAGCTCTTCATCAGAAGGAATTGTCGGGTCATCCCGTCGGCTGACTTCACGAAGCAGAGACTGGACCTGGCGACCCAGGTCCTCGAGCTGTTTCTGGAGAAGATCATTCTCGAGTGCGGACTTCGTAAGTTTCTGCGAGTTCTCTTGTGCGAGGTGAGCCTGTGCATCACGCTCCGAGAGGGCTTGAGCAAGTTGGGAAGCAAGCTGTGCGGATTCAGATTGTAAACGTTCATATTCTGCTCGTTGTTGCGAGAGGATGGGAGCCTGGCATATGTGGCGTCAATATGATAGAAAATAAATATGATCTTCGACGGACCCGTTCTTCAATCTGTGCCAGGACAGCAGTCAAGGTCCTATCCATATGGTCATACTCGGCCGATTTCTTCGCGTATTCGTCTTGTAATCGTACATAATCCCCGTAGACCTCCGTGAATGTCTTACCACTCCTCTGGGATCGACTCGCCATTGCGACGGTGGGACTTAATCCCATCATACCATCGACGGTAATATCTCCCGACATTCCTGGGGTTCCTGGTGTGCGTATAGGTGTACCGGACACTCCTCGGATAGGCACTGGTAGTTCACCCCTCCCCATCCGTTCTAAGACGCTCTCCAATTGATCAACTCGCTGCTCTGCACTCTCGCGGGCCTTCCGCTCTCGTTCAACTTCATCCCGAAGCGTTGCCTCCCGTCTTTCTGATCGCTCACCGACACCAGCCCATTCACGTTCAATGCCCTCGACAATCTCCTTCGCCTGCTTCTCTCGTTCCTCCATCATGCTCACCAGTCTCCTCAAACCACTTGCTTCGCTAGCATACGTTGCTTCCTGTTCAGCCAATTGTCCTGTTAGATCTTGCACGCGCGCCAAGGCTTGCGTGAGTTGGTGGGACTGAGAGGTATGCGCGGATTGGAGTGATTTTAGAGTCGCTTGCATTGAGGTATGGGCCTGTGATAATGAATCATACGAGGCTTGGAGTGTTGCAAGTTCAGTGTGCTTGGACCGACGATATTTCGCGAACTCTTCTGTCTTGGAATTGAGTTCCTCGTTGGTACGTTCGGCTTCGGTTTGGGAGAGTTGCAATTGTTGGGAGAGTGAGTCGATCTTGAACTGCAAGACATTGAATGCGACGCCGATAAATCGAGACTGATACATACCCCAGTAGAGGTTTCAATGGAGCGGAGCTCTCGGACTCGGGCTTCCAGCGCTTGGTGTTCCTGCCTCGCTTCTTTGAGATTGGTCCGGAGTGTCTGGATCTCCTCTGCGAATGGTTAGCAGAACAGAACATGCAAAGTCAAAACATACCTTCTCGCTGGGAGGCATCCTGCTTTAGACGACTGACAACACCGAGCAAGTCGCGTTTTTCACGCTCTGTATCATCTACGCGGTGCTTCAGTGTATCAACTTCCGAAGAAGATGAAGACTGGGAGTTTCTAAGTTCTTGTAATTGGGTTTGCAAAGCCGTATTGGAAGTAACTGCACCATAACATTATTCACCAAGGATGGTCAAGGCTGCAAATGACTCACGTAGTTGGTCGCGCTCCTGCTTAACCTGCCTGAGGTCCTCCTGAACAGCTTCCAAAGATGATTCCATCTCCTTTGCGAGCGTCTCCCGATCCTGCAATGCCTGGTCAAGCTCGACGTCCTTTTTCTCGGCCTCGGCGCGTGACTCATCGAGGTCGCGCTGGCTGGCGTCGAGGTCTGCTACCTGCCCGAGTATTAGTTTATACAAACCGAGAATGACCTCTGGGGTTGGTGAGGTGAAATTTGCTTCGGGGAGAAGGCTAGATAAGACGTCGGTATCAATGTCTTCGGGGATATTGACATTAAAGACAGCGTCGATGTGGCCCCCGGCCTCATGTTCGTCCTCGACCGCCGCTGCGGCCGCTGCTTTGCTCTTCCTTCGAGTTTTCATCATTGCGGGTAGCCCAGGCGGAACCGTCAAGACGGTAGGATGGAGAAGGAAGTCTTCGCCACAATGGGCAAAGAGCACAATGGACACGTGCAAACATTGATTACATAAACACAAGGACAGCGTTCCAGCTTAAAGTTAGAGTCAAGTAATTAGAGCCTGAGGCTCAATCATCAAACCGATAAGTCACCGGTTGGGTTTGCGAAAGAGAATATGGTATTCCCCGAAGCATATGTGGTAGTTAGAAATAATAATGGGCATAAGCATCATATATAAGTCAGATAGATGAGACGTGGAATAGAAACGTAAATATGAAAAAATGGTCGTGAGTGTGCGTGATAATGAGATGGAATCATGAGTGAGAGCGTGGACAGCAAATGTTAGTAGACAGCGTGAACAAACGAGGAGTGGAAAATATGGAACAGCGAAAACGATTGTGGGTGAGATTAATGTTCAGATGCGATTGGGGAAAGGATTCGACTATCAAAGTCAAATCATGCGAGAGTGTCTTCGTGAAGTGGTCTTGCCCGGCACCATAGCTTTGATAGCACGGCGAACAAGCCCCGACGTGGTGTTGGTTTCATCCTTCAGCGCTGGCGAACCGGTTGCCGGTGCGTAAGTCATAACACCGAGTTCGTCAACTGACACGGCGCGTCGGGAATCATCACTGGAAACAGGTGGTGGCATGGGACGGCGACTTGAATAGAAGGCGCGATGATCTCGTCGCTGGTGCAGGAGATTAGGGTTCAGGGAGCTGCACACGGGACCAGCGTTATCGGATTGATAACCTTTTCCAACTCTCTTGACGCCGGAGGTGGCCATCAAAAAGCGATCATACACGCCCTCCAGCCGCCGCTGAACAGGGCTTTCTGGCACCTCAAGATTGCAGGACTTGCGAGGGGGGTAAGGCTCGACATGGAGAGGAGACGATGTTAGCTCATCGAATGACTGGTGGCGAGGGGAGATGTCGTGCATTTCAGGCTCTTCCCGTGATTCTCGTGAAAGGGGAGGGGTAGCAATAAATAAACTTCTATCCAAAACGGCGGAAAGTCGAGGCGATGGGGTGGGGCAGAGGCTGGAGAACACTCAACGATCGAAACCGAATCAAAAACAAGAAATACCCACCTTGTTCTAGTTCCGCTTCAAGCATTGAGACTGGGGTTATGTGCATTTGGAAAAGGTTTCCGTGCGACCTGCTCTTCTCTCTTCTTTTGGAGGGGGAACCAGCTTCTTCAGGGCTCGGCGATGATACAGCCGGCTCAGGTGAGCGTGTTGAGACGGTTGCGCGGCGGGCTCTCGTAGGTGTACCGACTTGAGGTAACGAAAGCTGAGCTGAAATATCAGACTGAATGGTTGTGTTGGCGGGGTTTGTGGTGGTATTGACTGTAGCGTATGCAGATGATAAAGTGTTCGAGGCTGCGCTTTGATCTAGAAAGCTGCTTTGTTCATTCTCATCGGCGAAATCTGGTTGGCAGCAAGGACTTTGCGTGGCAGCCGTGAGGATCGGTTGCTTCTATTGTAAGATGCTGTTCGGGAGGCGGGGCTAGGGGGAGAGGTGGTAACGGAGTAACGAGTGTCGAAGATGAGGCGAATGTCTCTCGGGCGTCCTCGACGACCTCTGGAAAACAAGTTTAGAAATGTGTGATAGTGAATATCGTGAGCTTACTCTCGACATTACGCATCCAAATAGTCATACGATCAATCTGGCTGTCTGCAGCAAGCTGTTCATTCCTCACTGCCTGGTGAACAACGGGTAGCGAGGATTTAGCTGAAATGAAATTTAGCATGAAGCCCTGAATTCATGAAGGAAGGCGGCTACCATCACGAGAGAAAGCCTCGTCTTCCCATGATTGCCTCCTCGATTCAATGTCAACCATTTGGTCGCAGGAAGGTCCTTGGTGGAGCGGTTGGCGGCTTGGCCAAGCGTTGAGGCTTTATAAATGCGGACAGTGGTGTCTTGACAGGGTCAGCCTTAGGAACTAATCTATGGCGAATAGAAGCTTGCCGATGGATTTCCGAATACTATGTTTGAAAATACTAATCCCAGACTCGTTTCCGGCGCGATCTGGTGAGCTTGGTGAAATCTTTAATTCTTGGTAACCAGCATTGTTAGCATACACAAATATGCATGACATGGGGTACCCACCTGGAGGAGACAAAGGAGGGAGGGGCAGCATTGTCGGCAGGAACGTGGATGATGCTCCTGGAGTTTGATTCTCCTTATCACGCTCGCGCTCCCTGGCTGCCTGGGCCTGTCGCCTTCGGATCGACCGCTGCTTCTCCGCCTCAAGCTCTTCATCTCTCTCTCGTGCGATTTCTTCCAGCTTCTCCATCTCTCTTAATCTTTCCTTCTCCCTTTCCCATTCTCGGACACGATCTTTCACGTGGTTGTCCTTCGCCT
The DNA here is from genome assembly GCA_015501065.1 of Infundibulicybe gibba. Classification (NCBI taxonomy): domain Eukaryota; kingdom Fungi; phylum Basidiomycota; class Agaricomycetes; order Agaricales; family Omphalinaceae; genus Infundibulicybe; species Infundibulicybe gibba. Next base: position 282,516 of record JADNYI010000028.1, read on the forward strand.
TGCCCTTTTCCCTCTTCACACCGTTAACAGTTACATTCTCATCATCAAAGTTGCGATTGCGGCCAGTAAGGTCCGCGAGGACGCGCTTGCCTCGGACATTATTTGCAGAGGGTTTCGCAGAAATGACTGAGACTGGACGGTTCTCTCGGTTGGCGGCAGTTCCAAACGGTTTGCGAGATAAGTTGGTCATGGAATTCAGTGAAACTATATTCTCCTTGCCACTTGTGGAGGTAAGAGGTGAGATTGGAGGTGACGCAGGGATCGGGGACAATTCCGCGAGGGGAGGTGGTGGCACACGCTTATGAGGTTGGGCTGCAAATTAAGGTCATCATTAGATACACAGTACTTCTAGGGGCTTAAGACATACCTTTGAGCCCACCAACTTTAGGTTGCGATTTGGACTTCGAAATTGTTGGCTTGGATTTGCTCGGAGCATCTTTAGACTTGGTCACCTGCAAACCAGGGGGACTGTCTGGAGCTTCTTTGCCCTTCCACGGAGACAGATTCAACAGCTTAGCCATATCCTTCTCAAAGACGATAGAAGAGGTATAACTTGAGGAACGCCCTATATCCGCGGTCAGAGGCGACTATAAATTATCCTGGCTAACATACTATGGGCGGTGGCTGAGCTTCCCCGTTCAACCCAGTAGGCATCGAGCATCGCCTCTGAGGCAGTACAACGCAGGTCTGCGTTCGGTGCAACCATGCGACGGAGGAGTTTCTCAGAACTTTTCGACATTTTCCAAGTGCCGACCCACTTCCCTCGAAGCTGAAAACATACTAAGTATAAAATGGTGCGAGTATTGGGGGGCTTACGGTGCGTGACCAGTATTTTTCAAGGTCCTCCTTTGTCGTAAATTGCTCGCCGTCAGAATACTCAAATGGCGTTCGCCCAATCAGTATTTCGAAAAATGTTACGCCCAGCGACCAGACATCGGATTTCCGTGTATCATGAGGTAGTCCTCGCGCTCGCTCGGGTGAAAGGTACTGGGAAAACAAAATAAGTCAGTGGGTCTACCAAAAAAAAATACAAGTGGAACTCACCTCTGGTGTACCGTATGAGAGATTACTGTGGAAGGCAGTGCTCGATTCAATATCATACTTCTCAGCAAAACCAAAATCGACCAGAACTGGGACGCTCTCGGCCGAAAGAAGAATGTTCGCTGGCCTAAATCTCCATAAGTTTTCCCCACTAACAATGGCAAGAGAAACAAACTTGATGTCATTATGAACTACGCCTCGCTTATGAAGGAACTCGACTCCAGATAATAGGGAGCGGAACCATTGTCGCGCTTTGGTCTCTTCAACTTCCACGGGGACAAGAGTTGGTAGGAAGGCCCTGGACGATTCACGTTAATACCGGTTTCAAAGCAACGAGCTCATGCAGAACATCCAGTGTGGACGTTTTTCACGGGCGGGTCCAATACGTACATTGTAATCAGTGCGTATGAAGGGGTGATGATGAACGAATGGAACGGAATAATTGACGGATGTGGGTCGGATTTGAAGGTCCTTACGATCTTCATTTCGTTCCAGCTGATGCACAACAAGCTATAAGCAAAAGAGAAACATAAACCACAACAAAACTCACAGTGACCGCACCCGGGCAGCTGTCGTCGATGTCTTGGACCTGTGTACAAGCTTGACGGCAATCTTTTGATCATGAAGTTTCGTGAGGCCATCTGCAGTGGTCGATGAAGATTTGGGACGACATAGCCAAACGCTGCCCCAATTTCCGAACCCAATCTGACATGCCAATTAGTGACAAGTCTTCGAACATGTTTAGAAACCTGCCTCTTCAATAAACTGGAGCCTGTCGGACAAGACCTGATCGGAAAGTGAGAATATGTCAGTGGATTCAGTCGGCGGAGTTGGAGGTTGCGAGTCCATGTTGCGGGAGACTAGTAGTACAGGACAACCCAAGAACGAAAACAAGGAACCAGCAGAGGTGAAATGAGGGCAATCTGAACACTGACACAACACATCAAAACAACACGCGAACGTGAGAGAAACGCGTCCATCAATCTCAGGGAGGTGATTGAGTGAAATGCACCAATTTGATGTGATTTAACCAATATATCATGAGTGGGTATGAGTAGACCGCCGAGTCACGGAAGTTTTTAAAAAGCATCTTCATTGAACGGTGCCCTAGGTAGTATTGAGCTCACCCATGGCGACACTGTGAACCATGTGGGCCTGCCAGCTCGACGAACGAGACCCGTCACCAACGCGTCTGTCACGCCTGCGTCACATTTATGAAGATGTTGCCGGTCTTACCCATATTATTCCCACGGTCATTCCCTTAATAATCCTGGCTGGCCCAACAGTAGTTTGACGTATACGTTTTTTCTATCAACTACCATGTCACTCCCTCAACCTGTCCCCCCCTCCTGGAAGGTATGAAAATACCTATTCACGCTGACACATTCGCTTATTATTTCCATTAGGATCTCGGAAAGTCGTCCAACGACCTTTTGGGCAAAGACTACCCCTTCCATGGAGCTACGCTTGAGGTGAAAACTAAAACACCATCAGACGTGACATTCAAGGTTGCTGGTACCCGTGATTCCAAGTCGGAAATCATTGCTGGAGACGTCGAGGCGAAATACACAAACCGCAAACACGGTTTGACTTTCACCCAAACCTGGACCACCTCCAACATCCTCCGCAGCCAAGTCGAGCTTGAGAACCAGATTGCCAAGGGTCTCAAACTCGACCTGAACACCTCCCTCCTCCCCGACAAGGGCACCAAGACCGCTCTTATTAACGCCGTCTACAAGCAATCCGGCTTCCACTCCCGTGCCGCCTTGGATGTTTTCAAGGTTTGGCCATTATTTCATCATAGCATACATCATTCTGATTTTTTAAATTTAAGGGCCCCACTTTCACCGCAGATACCGTCCTGGGCCGTGATGGTTTCCTCTTGGGTGCCGAAACTGCCTACAATGTCACTGAGGGCAACATCACCCGTTACGCCGCCGCTGTTGGTTACAGCGCACCTGAATACGCTGTTACCATTCATGGTCTTAACAACCTGAACACATTCAGCGCCAGCTACTACCACCGTGTTAGTGCCGACGTTGAGGCCGGTGCCAAGGCCATTTACGACTCTAAATCCACTCACGGTGGTGTTGCTCTCGAAGTTGGGGCCAAGGCGTTCGTCCACTCCTGATGCTCCCCGACACCTCGGCTGATTTTTTATTTACAGTTACCTTGATTCTGCTGCTTTTATTAAGGCTAAGATCAACAACTCCGGTGTTGTTGCACTCGGTTATACTCAGGCCCTCCGCCCCGGCGTCAAGGCATCCTTCGGCCTTGCCCTAGACACCCAAAAACTGAACGCCGTCTCGACTGCCGGACCCTCGCACAAGGTAGGCACTCGAGCCATTTGCTTTTTATTTCATATTCTAACCAATTCTGCTAGGTCGGCGTTCACTTCACTTTTGACTCATAGGTGGATGAGGATGATCAGTTGTTGATAATAGCTATACGTTAATAAATTACATTTAAAATCCTCATGGGACTTGTCTGAGATCTCGAGCATGCCCTAGTTTGCAGGACACTTTCAATGTCGCAATAATGCAAATAAACTTCATTTTAGTTGGTAGGAGGGGCTTGCTGAAACAGCCCCCTTCGAGTCCCACACTGCCAATTGGGCGTGCGTAAAGCATTTCCTCGTTATGGACTTAAAAGGGGTGCAAATCCTCACTACTCAAACTATACAATTTTATTGGCTGTCGCAATATACATAGGTCCACCAAAAATAATAATAATGTAAATAGACTTCTCAGAAGTTCAACATTCAACGTTCAATGTTCAGCGGCACTGCAGCTTTTATCCGGTCCAAACTTCGTCCGCGTACAACTTAGATCCCAACACAAGGCGCTCATCGGAGTTCTCCAAAATACGAGGAGATAACATCATCAATGCCATCGTCGTCTCTGCCACCCCTTTCTCTTTCCATCCTTGGTGTCGAACCGCTCGATGAATTCATCAAGGAGATCGCAGACTTTGTCCACCATATGATCATGAATCGACCGGACATTGGCGGTAATGTCGAACTGGAAGCCAAGATTGGGATCTTGAGGGAGCGCGGGACAGGCCAAAGGTTAGCGTTGCCTGTCCTTGTTGAAACAAGTATGCCACAATAGATTCATTGGACGTCATCTCAACTAAAATTATGGATAGTTCTGGCCCCTGATTCCATTGAATGTCGATTTGAGTCCAACATGTCGGTGGTGCGTCTGGCTTACCGTTATGGCTGGGTCTTGTGCTCAAGGGGGGTGTAAAGCACCAGCATAAGCATTACAACCAATTGTTGAATAACCTGAAGACCGTGTCGTCCCAGTCATCACACCACTCGTCGCAATTGCAGTATAGCCACCTGCACCTTGTCGATTCATTCTACTCTGTAGAAAACTCGCAAGATCGAGACAAAATACGTGTAACGCGCGAAGAGAAAACCGGCTCGGTGCGAGATTGTATGAGAAAAGTGCGCCTCGGGGACCTCAATATCTACTCCCCCAAGAGGGCTGCGGACTGGAGGGTAAGCGTGAATCTCGAAGTGCCTGGTGCGTGCAGCTTTACAACCAGACCGATGGATACCTGACAAGCCTGCTTGCTGCTTGACAGTGACGCACCCACTGGGGACACCGACACTGACGCGAAGAAAGGATAGGATGAGCTACTCGCACGAGGAATTCAACATTGATTTGACACAAGTCACATCCACGACATCCCCAATGGCACCTGTGCGTACCCATCCACTAGCAACTTTCGCGAGGGTTCTTATTTGTTAGCCCCAAATTTTGCATGAGCTCGAACTTGAGGTCGCGCGGCCTGACCTGTTACTTTCGACAGCCACGAGGCGTGGGGATCCCAATGTGTCTGAGCACGAACGCAGCGCATTTGACGAGCTGATCCGTGCATTCGTTAATAACGCCCGAATTTTGGTACGGAATTCTAGCGAAGGATGGCAGTAGGATGATACTGTTGGGTTTATTTTGTGATTTCGCGGGAATAATAGGTCGTCAACTTTGTTATTGTCATACAGTACTTTAGGGCAACATAGCACGACAGCGAGAGTAGAGAATTAAAAATCGAATTAAACCCCAGCAACCCATGGACAGCACTGACTTCCTAAAGACCAACAACCTCAACCAGATCCCCATCCTCCAGGTCTGCTTCCCCGATCTCGACATTGTTATCCATGCTGTCGCCATCGACCGAAATCTTGGGCTCCTTCCCTGACTTTCCGTTCTTTTGTTTCTTAGCCGCGCTTGGCGAGTCCGGTTCGAACAAGTTTGGATAGTTTGCTGCAAGACCAGCCTTCTTCAAGAAAGCTTTGACAATAGCACCACATTTCGTCGTAGGGCGGACGGTAAGTGTGATGTCTTTTTCGGTGAGTGCAGAACGCAAGATAAGTTTTAGCTTATCTCCGTCAGCCTCAGATTCGGCATCGGATTCTTGACTCTGCAGTGGAATTTCTGGCACTTCGGTATCTGAAGAAGCGTTGGTGTCTTCGAGCGAGTTTGATGATGCGTGAACCAGGTCATTTGAGCGCATGTAGTCGTAGGCGGTTGCTTCGCATGCCACTGAACCTGAGGTCAGTCAGATGCCTAGAGATGGTATTTGCGACGAACCGAGTTCCGCGTCTCCATAAATCCTCAGCGTCTTGGGTGTAACTGACGGGAAAACCCGTTTTCCATCATATAGCATGATTAAATTTTGGGTTAGTATTGAAGCCTCTTCAGCAGTGGCCTCAAAAAGTTCGCGAAAATTATCGTCCTGAGCCAACTCAGTAAGGAATGTAAACGAGGTGGACGTCGCCTACTCGGTTAATCTTGAAAACCCAGATGTGTTCTTTTCCAGCTTTGTTTAGTGGATGCGGTTTCCATTTGACAGAAACATTAAGAGTATCATTGTCTTTGATCTCGTCAGAGGGTATATGGGGTTGAGAGCGCGATTGGGATTGGACGGATCGCACAATTTGGGCCAGTTCCTCGTCTAGGATGATGGTGTCCGTTGAATCATCACCTTCAAATTGGGTTGGAGAAATGGGTCTACAGATAGAACCGAGCGTAGTTCTGCATCGGAAGCGGGGTTGAGTATACCTATCAGTTATGTTGAAAGATACTCACCGCACAACATTCCGGGCGTTCTGTATTTGATGGAAAGGCAGTGCAGGCGGGGGTGTTATTGACCTTGAACGACTTCGCTGTGGGCGCTTGCGCTTACCAGCTTTCTTGCTACTTTGAGTAGGGGCTTCTATTATGGTTATACTGTCTGCGTCTGAATCGTCGGAGACGCCCTCTGAGAGGAGTCTGCAAATTTCATTAGCTCTTGAAACTACGAACGCGTCGCGATCGCGTATGAACATGGATCGGGTACGCACCGAACCATAGCCTGACTTGTTTGCCACCGGGGCGCATCACGCTGGTCTGGCTTCCGCCTCGGTTTCCGACGTGGAGAGTCAGCTTCGCTCTCGCTATCGTCTTGATTAAGTTGTGGCTCCGGTTCTAATATAATTAGCGAAAGCGCTCGCAGAAGTTGCGATAGGTTCACCTTTAGTAATTTCCACTATCTTCTGCCATGTTTTCGCTGTATGCGTCCTATTTCGCGTAAACATTGCATCAAGTGCATCCTGAGTGGGACTCGACGGTGGTAACGAAGAGAGTGGTAATGGCTGCGAATTTTCCGACACTGTCTTTGTCGAGATTTTTGCTTTGGGTTTGGGTCGGGGTCGAGGGCGAGCACGGGCGCTATCAGCCATTATAAGAGCGTTTAAAGCAGGAAATTACCCGTGGGAAACCACCGATTTCGGGAAAGCCATTCAAAAGTCACGTGTTCTCTAAACTTATCATGTCCTCCACAAATCCTCCCATCTTCAAAAGAACAAAGTCCAAACCTGCCCAGCGGTCAAGGCAACAATCTCCAGATAACGATGGCGAGAAGAATTCAAACACCGCAGAAGATTCTCCAAGCACCATAGCCGCGAAATTGAAGAACAAAGTCAAGAAATCGAAACCAAAATCCCGACTGAGCTTTGGCGTCGAGGATGATGAGGTTTGAGTGCGAAATGCTGGAAGAATTGGAATCTAACGTTGGTGGTGCTGTAGGGAGGTGATGGGGAAGTGTTCCAAATCAAGAAGTCGAATCTCAGTCGAAAATTGGCATTAGGAAAACATCCAGCGTGAGTTGTAAATCGTGCAATCCTCGCCGATGGTGTTAAAGTCTATACAGGAACCTTCCTGATAGTCTCCACCAGGCATCTATAACACCCAATCGCGGCCCTACTTATAATGAAGCCTACCTGAACGAGCTCAAAGCTAGCACACCAACTTCACGGCCTCCCACTGCTACCACTGACCCCTATAGCACGGACATGTCGGTGGATGTAGATGATGTTTCTATGAGTGTTGTGGAACAATCGGAATTACCTGGTGCGTCTTATTTTTTCTTCATATGCCTGATAGCCGATGTTGGAGTAGAAGCTGCCTCATTGATCCCTTCCGAGTCTTCCATCAAGGTTGCGAAGGAACGGAGAGAGCGCCTTCGAAAGACCGTCGTGTCTGGGGGGGAGGATTACATATCGTTGTCTGTTACCCGACGCGCGGATGATGACCAGGGGCCGCATCCAGACAGCAGACTCGTGAGGGAAGAGGATGAATTAGGGGAGGGCGACGACGGTTAGTTGAGTTCTTTGAAATACGCCGCATATAACTCCAACACACTTTAGAATTCGCGGAATATACGAACGCGCAGGAAAGAATCGCCCTCGGAAAAAAGTCTCGCAAGGCCGAAGCGAGCAAGAGGCGCGATGCCATGAAAGAGATGATTGCGGACGCGTTTGTGGTTTCCTCTGGTTTCCATATTATTATTTTATTTTATTTGGTAGGGAGGAGCAGGACGACGAGACGGTGGAATGGGAACAGGAACAGCTTCGAAGAGGTGGACACCGCACCCCCGAACGTTCGCCCGCGCCAAAGCCCAAGGAAGTGTACAAACCAACACCTAGTATGTTTTTTGTGGTATCCCATTCCCGATAAAGATTAAGGCTGACATTCTCCAGTTCCACAAGCAACACCAATTCCGACACTCAGCCTTGCAACCGACCGCCTCAGTCAACAGCTTACAAAATTGACCATTTCTCATGCTAACAACACAAGTGCACTAAGTTCTTTGGCCCAGGAGCGGGGGCAAGTCGAGGATAGAGAGAAAGAAATGAGGGAAATGGTTGGTCGAGCGGAAGAAAAACGGGCCTGGTTTGGAAGTTTCAAAGAATGGATAGAAGGGGTTGCCAGTTTCCTAGATGAGAAGGTGCGCCTCGGGTTTGTGTTCCGTTCCCCATTTTCTTATACCTATATTTACAGTACCCATTACTTGAGAAGCTTGAAGACGAACACATATCTCTATTAAAGGAACGATCCGGGATTATTGCTAAACGTCGGCGTGCGGAGGATGAGGACGATCTTTCTGTCGTATATGGCCCGCTTCCCATGCCTGAAAAACCCCAAGAGCAAATGGAGGAGCGGGATGAATGGGGGAATCTTATTCCAAGACCCACCCCAGCTGTCCTTCGCCGGGAACGCCAAATTGCTCGCGCCGCGCGTCGCCAACGTCGCCAAGCCCAAACGTACGCAATAAATCAAGATGACCAAGAGGGATACTCCACAGATTCATCTTTAGATGATATCGATGCTACAGCCTATACTACCGCCTTGGAATCGCTAGCATTGCGGAAGAAGGAAGTATTAGCTGATGTGCGGGCCGAAGAGTTTCGAAACCCAGGAAAGGGTAGATGGGGAGCTTGGCGAGACAAATATAACGAAAGCTATGTGGGTGCATGGGGTGGCCTGGGTGTTGTAAGCGTATGGGAGTTCTGGATGCGGCTTGAAGTGGTTGGCTGGGATTGTATTGAGGTATGTGCGACTAAAACAGTTAGGTTTGCCATATTTGACCGAACAAATTCGGTATTCAGGATCCAAAATTTGGACAGCTTCGATTGGTACAAAGGGTTATATGAATATTCAAGACCAGGAGGGGATGATGAGCAGGAGCTTAGTCCCGATGGCGACCTTGTGGCGTCCATGATATCAACCGCAGTTATCCCGAGAATCTGCAAACTTCTTGAGGGCGGAGCACTAGATGCGTACTCTGAGAAACACATGAGACGACTTATAGATTAGTCGAAGAAGTCGAGGCAAGTATTGACCCAGGTAACGCTAAAATTCAGGTCAGTATTCAATTGCATTCCCGCTTTCTCTTCTGAATGATGATAATATGGATGATAGGTCCTTTTGAAGTCTGCGGTTGCAGTTTTCGAGTCGGCTATTGCAGATACCGAAGACATATTAGCAACTTTCACTTCCGTGCACCACGGTGCCACGGCTTTTAATCCGGAAGCCATCCCAGCTCGGAGAAGGTTCCTGGCGCGTCGGATTAAGCTCCTCAGGAACATGGTACAATGGAGGAAATTCACCGGTGAAAGATTCGGCATGAGTCAATTAATTACAAAACTTGCCGATGGACCTATCCTAGTGGTTGCGGACAGCGGATGGGAAGTTGGTGGCGAAGCCGTCGCGCGTCATGTAAGCTCCCCCATCGCTATAGAATTATACCATCTAAATCCGTTCCTGGTAGATTGCCGAAATGCTCCCCAATGACCTCATAATAAATGGGTTAATTCAACGACTTGGTCGATGACAAGTTTATCGAGAATGGGGTTGATACTATTATTGTAAGTTTATTCCACCAGTCATTTCCGCCTCTCTAATATCTTAGTATCTGATCCAAGATATCGCTGAGACTATGATTAGAACGTAAATTTCGAAGCCGCATTCGACTGAGACATCTGCATCAGCTGTTATTGATTATGATCCTACTCGGCCCCCATCTATCTTCGGACCTTGTCCTGGTGAGATACTTTGGATCTTCATTTTTCCCCAAATTCGAGCCCGACGTTTTTTCTGGGGCACTAAACCGCATGACTCCCCGAAGTGTCCGCACACACGGGAGTCACACACATGGTTTTGCCTCACCGTCTGCATCTCGGCACAAAAATACATTTGAAGCACAATGACCCTCATGGCCCGTTCTATACATTTCTAACCATGAGTGGCTCGTTCCGCTGTCAGACATTACTCCGACTCTAGTTGATCTCCTCCATGTTTATTTCCTCTAGATAATCCGATATCGATAGGTCTGATTTGAAGTAAAACATCTGGTTACCCTCGACGATCTTCGCCCGGCGATATGTGTCAGCTGGGTTGATTATGACATCAACTTGAAGTGTCAAACGTCCTTCAAGGCTCGGACCGTGGTATGTCCTAGTTCCACAAGAGGTGCGGCCACCCAATCCACACACTGCGATCGAAACCGTCCTTCGTATTTGCTATGGGAAGAATATCCCTGAAAAAAATCTGGACTGACATGTGTGGTGTTGACTTTGAACATAGGGTATCGAAAGTCATGGCCCTCATGGTGTGGCGTGTATCGGTATCGACTTTTACAATTCCCTCCCTCCGCGATATCCATGAGCAATCTTATATATCAAGACTTGCCAAAGCGTAAGCTTCCACCTTTTTAAGTCCAAATGTCCAGGCGTCTCCAGTTCCACACTCGCCAAGACTTGGTTCTTTTTTTGGCCACGATCGTGGAGCGAAAAAGGAAAATGAGGTAACGGTGTTTACAATCTGACGCGCGCGAGTTCCACCTGCGACTCGCTCATGTGCTTCTGCTTCGGCCACTTGCCATTTCAGATAGGCCTTGCGTGACCTCCGAATTACATATGCCGCCGTGCTATATCTATTCCAACTGCCATGATGGAGTCTTCTGCAGTATCTTTTATCCCTCTCACTTTGCACCACATCTTTACTAGCTCTCATGCCCCGTTCAGAATCCCGCGATGACAAACGTACGACCTCGTCCACCCATTCCGAAACCAAAGGCTCGGACTCACAGATCGAGAATTACGCCCACACAAAACATGAACACGACTACCACGACGAGGACATGTATCTGACCAAGTACCCTAATAGGTGGTCGAGATATCGGTGTGTTGGCGTGCAGCACCGGGTTAGGTTTTCGAGATCTCATAATGTTTAGTGAAATGATTCGAGAACCATTTGCCGAGTTCTTGGGCGTTGCTATTCTCATTATCTTTGGTACAGGGGTAGTCTGTCAGGTCGTTCTCTCTTCTTCAACGGACGTAGCTCCTAGCCCTAAAGGTGTACGTATTTTTTCACATGACCCCTGACTTTCAACCAATGGGATTCGTAGGAATACCTATCAATCAGCTTGGGATGGGGGGTCGGAACTGCTATGGGTGTCTGGGTATCTGGTGGTGTTTCTGGCGGTCATATCAACCCTGCAGTGAGTTCTTTGATGTCCCATTGCTCAAAACTGACTCTGTCGGGGAAGGTCACGATCGCATTAGCAACATACCGTGGCTTCCCCTGGAAAAAAGTACCTGTATGTCTTTCACTCCGTTGGCCGCGCGCAAGCTCTAAACCCCCTCACAGATATATATTTTCGCGCAACTCCTTGGCGGTATCGTAGGAGCTGCCATCGTCTATGCCGACTACTTTCACGCCATCGATATCTTTGAAGGAGGCCGTGGTGTTCGCACACTCAAGACCGCTGGGTTTTTCTCTACATATGCGGTAACAGCTCCTTCCGCTTTGATGCCTTCAATCAGAACTTATGCACGCCCCCATCATAGCTCGATTACATGACAAGTGTCTCGTGCTTCTTTTCCGAATTCATTGGCACTGCAGTTCTCCTCATTGTGGTTCTGGCAATGAATGACAAAAATAACCTGGCGGTACCCGCAGGGCTGCCACCGCTTGTTCTATTTTTCCTCATCTTGGGCATTGGTGTGGCGCTCGGGATGGAGACTGGTATGCGTTTCTTCCTGCCCCTCGCCCATCTACCTCTCACGTATCGCGCACAATAGGCTATGCTATCAACCCTGCTCGTGACTTGGGCCCACGCATCCTGACCTCGATGGTGGGCTACGGAAGAGCGGTGTACACGTTCAGAAAGTCAATCTCCGCTCTCATCCCACGCTTTGATGTCGTACTCACGTTCATTACGATTTATCAGTCAATATTGGCTGTGGTGCCCCGTGATTGCTCCCATTATGGGTGCCCAGGCTGGTGCATTCCTCTACGATGCGTTTATATTCACAGGAGAAGAGAGCATCTTCAACAAACCGTGGGTATCGGAATGTTCACATGAGCAGTTGTTTAACGATTGAATAGGAATGCTGAAACTCGCCGTCGCCGCCTCCATGCGCGGGCCGCGCAGCGTAGCCCCGCTCCAGCTGGCCCCAATTCTGTGGAGATTGTTTAATTAAAATATCAGAATCCAAAGCTGTATCCGATTTTTGAGTTGTCTTAAGCACACACAATGTATTACTGCCTAGGACCATTAAAAAATCCTAGTTGAACGGTTCGCACCTGCCGGAGAGCCAATCCCGAAGTGGGAATTATCCTAATGCCTTGTGGAATACCACGAATCTCGTTTCAAACCTGGAATAACCTTATCAGTTATTGTGAGTTGGGGACCCCCAGAGGATATAATTTCCTCCGGCTGTGTATTGTTAGCTTGGAAAAGTCGAACGTTGAACCTCATGCAATATCATGTCGACGTTTCGTCTCACCCAAGTTCCGATTTCAATATATTTTGACTTCTGTGATCACTACCCGGCCATCCCATTTACCGGTCCGGATTATTCCAACTAGCAATTGCGGAAAATGGCAGTCCCCAAAAGGGAGCCCTGCCGCTTGCGCCTCAATGGTGGTTGATCGCCGTTGTTCATCTCCGCATGGGGATACGAGATTAGATTGTGAAGTGGACCCCAGCGGTTCGTTGGGGCTGACCTCCCCCTATGCTGCCGTGTAGGTTAATTCGACGAAGTGGCTGGCAGCGTCGCAAATGAAACATGCGCAAACATATCCTGAGCTATAAGATCGCGGGTGGTACCATTTTCCCCTAAACATACCTTCCCTTCTCCCTTCCACCGTCCGCCTTCCTTGCCCGCCCTTTCGTCGGCGTGATCTCGGTTTTTGTGCGCAATTCTGTGTTATATCGGCTGCGTCTCTACCTGACCTTGTCCAGGGCCGCTCGCCTACCGTCAACAACCTTTCCTAGCGCCATCGATGACCCCACCTCTCTATCAACGTCTTTGAGGGCACTGTATGGCTAGGTGAACCCAACAAATGCCATTACCATCCGCCGCAGCGCGGCCGCTTGTCAGCCACCTGAGTGACCCAATGGGAAAGTCTGGTTCCACGCTTATCGCCGAGTCGGGTTGGTATATGCTCCTGCAGGCCATCGTGCCACAGGCATAGAGGTAAGTGGCCAGAACTTCTTTGGTTGAGGTTATATACCTGAAAGATTGAAATGGGGGGTCCCTCCCACTCGGCGTCATGCGCACTGTGACTTGCTCGTGTCGGCAGGTCAACCATCTGTGCCTATTGGATTTTTTGTGATGGCGGTGTATACATAGACGTCCCACGGTCGTTGCACCTCCATTGTGGTTGCGAGCTAGGCGTTTCGTTACTGCGGCTTGCTCCCGCGGACTCGCTGGGGGGAGACGCTGATCCTTCCGTCTGCTTCCAGATGGCCCCCGTGGTGGGGCCGAGTGCCGCGCTCGCTCGGGCCTTCAATATCGCTCTCTTTCCTGGCTTTGCTCGTGGCAGGTTTCCCCTGTTGGGCTATATGTTATCCCCGTCGCTATACTGTGATCTGTTTTCAGAGTACTCGTCCGTGAGTTGCGCATAGTCCGTGATTGAGCGCCAGTGCGGATTTATACATTGGAACTATCATTACCAGAAGCGGCTGTATAATTGCAGCGACCTATGTCCGACCGGAAGAAAAAAAAATCCCACCGTGTGTTCGCCCCCATGGGTTTGAGTCGACTTACGGTGGTAGTTAATATTGCGGCACGCATCACCAGTACCTGGGACCCTCATCGCTGCAAAATCCACGGATACAATTCGCAGTAATATACAGCACTTGGTCATGTATTCCTGATACATCAAGCTCAGCACAAGTCCAGCAAGTTCGAGCAACAGCATAACACGGCACCAAGGCCTACATATTTTGTCAGAATGCGGCGCCATCTTACCCCCGCATACCCCGCGTTCCAATCTCGTGCACAGCCCACACACTCCCGGCCACAGTAACGCCTACAGCAACCACGCGGCGACGTCCCATATGATGCGGCGGCGCTGTTGGCGTCGCTGCAACGCACGCTCCTTCCTCAACAGCAGCTCGTCTTGCGTTTGCGAACGCGCATGCGCAGGAAGCAATGGTGAGACGGGGTTGAGATGTTGCGGAAGGAGGACGAAGAGGCAGAAGGGGGTACGGACAGGCTTTGCGGGAGGATAATGGAGATGGGCGTTTGAACATATGTGCTGCGATATGTAGGGCAGCTGCCGGCAGTCAGTAATTTTAAAAACGGGGGAGGGAAAGGGATTTACCGGGCAAAAAGTATGTCGCGAGTAGTGCGCAGACCAGGATCACATCCATCAACGGAGCAGCAATGGTGTTGGGATGTTCCCCACCAGTGCCACCAAGAGGATTAGAAGGAATCGTGACATGGGAGCGCGTGCGTTCGGAGTTACCCATGCAGGGACGGGGAGGCAGGAGCCGTAGCTAAGATGGCGGGAACGCCGAGGAGGAGCGAGGTGATATACAGGGCTGCGGTAAACTGTTGTAGAAGCGTCCGCGGGGGATGCCCGGCGGGGGCGGGTGGGGAAACGCGGCAAAGAGGACGGAGGGGAGAAGGAGAAGAACGGCAAGGATCACTGCAAGGGTTCTGAGGAGACGGCGCCGGGTGGGCCGGGGTGTCGCTGTACTAAGGGCGGAGGTGGGTGTAGATTTGAAGGCCGGAAGAGAGAAGGAGGATGTGAATGCGAATGCGGTCACGGCTGTAGATGGTAATTAATTTTTTAGAGTAGGCTCGAGAAAGATGGCGCACTAATGCCCTGCCAGAGCGTGCCAAGCTGGATATAACCCGTATTGCTGTCAAGTGTCCCATGGGCATACGCGTAGGAGATACAACCGAGCCATGCGAGGTAGGCCAATACGGACCCTACAGTGGCACACGTCACCGTCCTAGCGGTGGGTGATCGCGCGTAAGAGAACGGAGCGACGAGGATCACGGCGCAAACCACCGCGGCGGGCCGCGAGAGAAACATGGAGAAGGAATTACCGAAAGCGTGCACGGATTCTACAGGCACATGGACATGAGCATGCAGTATAGCGATGATATAGAATGGGAGACGCACTGCGGACGTATATCGCTGCGATGCATACGCGAAGCGCGCCTGCCCCGAGGCGGACAGCGCTACGTAAGATCCCGCGTGTGCGCTCCTTTGTGGGTCCGTGACCGCGCGCAAAGACTTCCAGAACGACGCCCTCCCAGTCGGGCTTGCGGAAGTAGCGTCCGAGCATGAATGTAAGGTAGTTTGCGAGTGCAGCGGCGGCAGCGCAGAGGAGGAGCGCAGGGAGACCATGAGAGAGCGGGAGGCCAGACGAGGGCAGGAGGAGGGCGCCCAATTTCAAGTAGGGCGAGAGGAGGTGCAGGAATGCAAGAGAAGGCCGCAGGGCGGCGGGGGCGGCGTGTGGTTGTTTTCTGTGTTGGAGTGCTGCTCCTCTTCATCATCGTCAGTGGAGAAGGGGCTCTCATATTCGCCGTCTTCATCGTCGTCATGGATGAGGATGAGAGCGGTGGACTCTTCGGGGGGAGGAGATGCAGACATGATTGTGGTCAGAGACAAACCCAGGGCATGCTTACGTCATCCGTCGATTGTCCCCAAGAATTGTCTTGGGAAAACCCTAACCCGGACCGATCCCCATGTGCCTGGTATTCAACGGACGGCCGCCCGGCTTTGTACCATTCAAGTTATTGTTTCTTATTTCGCGTGTCTTGTCATTGCCACTTATAGGTCCGCAGCAACCCGCAGCAGGATGCATATGCATGGACGCTGGAAGCAAGTATACATCGGCGAACGGAATAGCGATCTCGTGAGAGTCGCGGACCGTGAAAAGGCGGCCCTGCACCCGCGGTGCATTCTCTACGCCGCTTCCCCGCCTAGATACGCGGACATGTATGCCCTAGCTCGCTATTCGATTCGTCATTTGGGCCGCAGCGTGAGTGCGGGGCTTTAGCACTTCTAAACTTATCAGCCGCTCTTAGGCCGCGTCTCACTGCCCAAAGATTCAGTCCAGAGGTCACCTCCGTATCCAACAACTATACCAACTGACCGTCTCAAACCAGCCCAGGGCGCCTTTACCACTAGCGACGCACATAACAGACTCATTGTTCAAGGTAATTATTACAAGCCGTCAACAATATTTACCAATAAACTCGTACGGTAGTGCCATCATGACACTCACACCTTCCTTGATACCGCCTCGGTCTTTGTCAAAAATCCATTCCCATCGCTTTTATACTTTGCTCAATGCGCGGCCAGATCCCCAGGGGTCATATCCCGGTTCTTCATTGCATCGGAGGCGGCCCATTCACCCTAAGTTGATTTGCCGTCGCTGTCCGCATCAGCCACATTGAAGTAGTCCCTGTTATGAGCAGAGAGTTAGCGATGAAATGGTGCTTGCGGTGTCACTTACTCGGATTCATTCTGCGAGTTGAAAGCCCTGCCACTGGAGGAATGATAAAGTGAGTGAGTATGCATATTATACGGCATTGATGATTGATCCACACATAGAAGAATGGTGGGAGAAAGGGCTAGCCCTACCCGGGCTACAGCCGTCATCACAGTTGCAGCCGAAAATTTTGCCGCTGAAAATGGTAGTCGTGAATTCGAGCTTGCGGTAGGTAGGGTATCTCTACTCACCACGAGCCCACCCCGCAGTATGGTGTGCAAGGATATCCATCCTCGCAGACGGTGGTGGAGTCAGTTTGGACACCCACTACTCCATTGTGCTCCTACCACAACCACAGCAGACTGCTGCCGCGGTCCCGACGTGCAAGGCGAGAGCAACAAAGGAGGAGAAATTTGAGCGTTGGATATGCGTGTCTGTTAAGTGACTGGTGCAAGATCCTGGGTATCCCCGACAGCAATAAAATACCATTTTATATAGTGAGTCCGCATATTGTACTCGCGCAGAGTGGTCAGCGTGTGTACTACCTGTTGGGACTGGGCTACATTGGTCAACGTCGATCATGTCTCACTGGCGAAGGGCTTACCGCCCTTTGGGCGATGGAAGTGATTTTTGACAATCTATTCAACTCGGGTTCACTGACAGGCGCGGATCTCCCAAAATATGTTTTGATTCGAACGTATGGAAAAACGAGCCCGCCCAACTATCACTGGTTACCCTCTCGAATGCCAGATTTCAGGAGAATCATGGAGCCGGAGAGTCTCACTGGTTACAGGTATCTGCATTGAACGATAGGTTGGCGAAGGGAAGGCCAGGGTCGACTGGGCGAACGCCGAAGGGTCAATGGAACTTTGAGTCTACATCAAAATAATGGATACCCCCTGCTACGGGGCATGGTAGTGGTTCCCTGCTTATCCTCATTTGATTTTTCTTCAATTGGGGGTACATAGTACAATTGACGGTAGTGGTGGCACCTTCGCCGATTATCGTCCGGGCCAGGCCAAGTTCTTTCGGCGTTGCGGGAGACGCGAACGTGTACAGACGCCACACATCATGGAGTTATGGGAAAGACGTGCATATGTAAGTAGCACACTTGGTTTTAACGCTGAAGCGGTCAGCATGGGAGGAAGATTGGAAGGCGCGCGTATATTGTATTGTAGCCCACCAGTATTGACGAGTATTTGGTATCGACAGCCACACTCTAGCTCTACTGTATTTTCTTTATTAGGTTCTGCTACATGCATCGCTGCCTATCCGTTCCAGAGATCCTCCGGGTCATATGTATTCTTATTAACGCCCACCACTCGATTCGTGACCTGCGGGCTGTGGCCCTTGTATGTCGTAGTTTCTACGATGCCTCCTTGGACATCATTTGGCGCAGGATTAGCGGTCTTTTCCCCCTTCTCAAGACCCTGCCTTCTGATGCGTGGAGTGGACCACTGGCCGTAATAAAGTCGTATGTTTTACAGAGTATGTGATTTGTGAGTTGACACTGAAATTTGTTTACACTTAGGTATTGGCCAGATCTATTACTCCCTCAGACCTAGAACGCTTCCGGGCCCATGCCCACCGCGTTCGAGTTACAATAATTCCCGTACCGATCATTTCCCTACTGCCATCTATCGGGCTTTGAGCTTCCATTGTCATGACCAGCCTATTTTCCCGAATTTGGTAGAGATGGTTTGGGTGAATGAAAAGCGAGAGATTTTCCCATACATCTCATGTTCCTTGGGCCACACATTCGTAAAATGCAACTAAGCGTGTCCGGCGACTCTGACCAAAATTGCTTGCTCTCGACTCTTGGAAGGAGGTGCCCATCCCTGGCACATTTCGAACTTGTGACCATAAATTCCTATCCCGACATAGGACGACAAATGGAATCCCTTCTCCCTCAATGGGGCCAGCTCGAAACACTCGTCATCCGATACCTTCCCGAAGAGGCTCTCCGAATCGTTGCTGCCCTTCCCCATCTACACAGTCTTACGCTCTCCTATGTTGTTGATGACCACGGCAACACCTTCTCACCCACGCCTGGCACCGATGTCTTCCCCGCCCTCCAGGATCTCTCCATCACAGCCAATTCATCTATCCTTTGCATTAATCTATTGAAAGCTGCCATAAACTGTCCCTTAGTGGAATTCAAATTTTCGTTGTTTGGGTTGAATCCCCCAACCTGGCATGATCTATTTGCAGAGTTATATGACAAGAGCACCCTCGCCAAAGTTGAGATTGACGACCTAGAAATCCAACACAATGGGCGGTATCCTGGTACGACGGATGAGCTCCGATTACTGTTTTCGCTCACCAACCTCATACATCTGGACCTTGAAACACGTTATGGGTTCGACATCGATGACGCCTTCGTGTATGAGATGGCAGCTGCATGGCCATGTATACAGATCTTGAATATTGAAGCTACAAAAATATTCCAGCCGTTCGAGCCGCAGCGACTTACGCTTCAGGGACTTGCTCCTCTAGCAGATCACTGTCCGGATTTATGGGATTTAAGGCTTCACGTTAATGTGGCCCAGATACGTTCCAAGCACTTTGACATGTGTTCAGGCTCTAGCAGGTCCCGTGTTCAATTTCTTGGTGTCGGTAGGTCACCAATATCGAAGAAATCGGTTCCCTGGGCAGCTGTATACCTATCAGTCATCTTCCCCAGACTGCGCGCAGTAGATTACACCGATGGTTATGAAGGCCATGAGCGGCCAGCCTACCCAGACCGATGGTCAGACGTCAATAGTCACCTTCTCGTGTACCGCCACGTCCGTGATCGTTGGCAAAATGACTCACGCTGCTCCAACTGTGGGTTGGATGCCACATAGCCGACTTGCAAGGTTTATAGTTTGTTGGGCAAAGTGGCGTAGTGGGCTAGGAAGTCTAATGTCGGGGCACCAGATTAATACAACTCGCTGCATTTACTGAAACCACACATCCAATGTTCCAGCCTCAAGCGCTCAACGGTAATTAGGGCTTGATTACAACTGTTAAATAGCGGCATTCATACCAGCATGGATGATTCTGAGATGGTGTGGGCAAACTACCGTCATAACCATAGGGTAATATACACTCACACATTGACTGATGTCAGCTAGTTATCCAGTGGGTTGCACAAGTCTGGTGGGACGAGAAGGCTCGCATGTGTACTCTACTTCTTGTGGACTCAGTCGGATAACGTTTTAGGCTCTGCGCATACTTCGTTGTACCCGTCCGGAAACGAGATGGCGTCCTCTACCGCGGATCGTTAAAAAAACAGCAGCCAGGAAGGCACCGGGGCCCAGAGAAACGCACCATTGAATAGCCTGAAGGTGATTCGAGCCTAAGAGAGGGGTAAAACGTAGTGCCATCCAGAGAAGGGTCAGAGGTATAAAGGGTATCATCACGAAACCCATCTCAAGCACCGAATTTGGACGAAGGCTATTCAGTATCATTATTAACTGTGGAGAGCTGGCTCGCAGCTGGGACCAGCCGTTGATGCTAGCCTTCATTGCTAGGCATGTTTCGCGATGCTTCTGTCTTTCGATGATTCGGATGAAGCGGTAACGCTAGAAGGATACCCTGTGCCGATTCCGAGACCAGTGAAAAATCTATAATGCGTTTAGCACTCGCTCAAAAGCCCAGGTGATGAGCATACCTGCATGTGGTGAGCATGTTGCGCAAATCAGCAACGTTTCCGTTTGCTCTGGATGATATCGCAGAGACCGCAGAAAAAACCGCCATGGTGCTGCATGCAATTATCTATACGAATCAATGTGAGCTTGGGCTCACATGGCCGCCCATATTAGCGCCAAGCTTGCCATGCGCTCAGCTGTACATTCAAGTTGGATATACCATGCAACGTGATTGATTTTTCTCGCGAATCTCGGTGATCATGGCCCGGTATACCCCAAGCCAGGTTCTTTTCGTGTTTCAGGAACGTACACGAACGCCGCGCTCCATGAAATTATGGGCGAGCCATGGGAACATTGGGAAGTGCACTTAACTTCGACGGTTCGGATCGGATAGACCTATCAGTATTGACGAGTGTTTAGCATCAATGGCCGCACCCTCACCGCGGCCCGGATTAATCTCATCGCTCCAGAGTCCAAGCTTTTTTTTACCAACTCCTATCGCGGGTAGCTGCATGCATCGCTGCCTTCTCATTCCAGAAATCCTCCGGATCATATGTGTACATATTAGTTCTCACCACCAGAGTTGTGATCTGCATGGTGTGGTCCTTGTATGCCGTAGCTTCTACAACGCCTCCCTGGACCTCCTTTGGCGCGATATTGCCGGTCTTTTCCCCCTCCTTAGGACTCTCCCTTCTGATATATGGAGCGGTCCACTGTCCCCTCATGAAGTCGTACGTTATAGAGTCTGCGATTCGTGAGCTGATGCTGAAATTTGTTTACACTTAGGTATTGGCCAGGGCTATTACTCCATCGGATCTAGAACGTTTTAAGGCCCACGCCCACCACGTCCAAGTCTACAGCGACCACTATATCGACGTCCCTATTGCCATCTATCAGGCCTTGAGCTTTCATTTCCATGACCAGCCCATTCTCCCGAATTTGGTGGAGATGGTTTGGACGGACGAAGAGCAAGAGATTTTCCCATACATCTCTATGTTTCTTGCGCCATGCATCCGCAAAATGGAACTAGGCATGTCCAACAGCTCGGTCCAAAATTCATTGCTCTCTACTCTTGGAATGAAGTGTCCATCCATGACACATTTCGAACTTGATGCTATGGATTACTACCCCGACATGGGACGACAAGTGGAATCTCTTCTTTCCCAGTGGCACCAGCTTGAAACACTCATCATCCACGGCCTTCCCCAAGAATCGCTCCGAATTGTTGCTGCCCTTCCCCATCTACGCAATCTTACTATCTTCAATGCCGATAACTATAGTGACGCCTTCTCGCCCACACCAGGCACCAATGTCTTTCCTGCCCTCCAGGACCTCCTCATCACAGCCAATTCAGCTATCCTTCCCATCAATCTATTGAGGGCCACCACGAGTTGTTCCTTGAAGAAATTCACACTTTCGCTGTTTGGGCTGGCTTCCCCAGGTTGGCATGATCTATTTACCACATTGGCAGAGTCATGCAACAAGGCCACACTTACCACAATTCGCATTAATGAGTCGGAGGTCGATCATGAACAGGGCCCCGGCACGACAGACGAGCTCCGATTATTGTTTCCATTCACCAACCTTACGCATCTGATCCTCGAAACATGTGTCGGGTTCGACATCGATGACGCCTTTGTGCATGAGATGGCGGCTGCGTGGTCATGTATACATACCTTGAATATTGGAGCTACCGAAATACCCCAACCGTCCGAGCCGCGGAAACTCACACTTCAGGGGCTTGCTCCTCTGGCGGAGCTTTGCCCAAATTTGCGGAAGTTGACAGTTCACGTTAATGTGGCCCACATGTGTTCTAACCACTTCGACGTGTGTTCAACCTCCAAGTCCCGTGTTGAACACCTTAATGTTGGCTATTCACCAGTATCGCAAACATCAGTTCCATGGGCAGCCGCATATCTGTCAGCCATCTTCCCTAAATTGCGCGAGCTGGATTACAGCAATGATTACAGAGGCCGCGAACGGTCAGCCAACCCGGACCGATGGTTAGACGTTCATCATCACCTTGTTGCGTACCGCCACGTGAGTGGCCATCGGCGAAACGACTCGCATTGCTCCAACTGTAGATTGTACGCCATGTAACTCACCTGTCCTAGCGATCTCCTGGTCGAGGGCCAATCCCCCGGTTGGACACGTTTATATGAGATAGTAAATACCCGTTGCGAGAAGGTTGACCGCAAGGTCTTTAGTTCGTTGGAGAAAACGACCTGACATGACACGTATAACCTGATTTGAAGGCAGGTTCCCTGAATAGTACACCGATGGGGCCAGGAAGTCTAATGTCAGGATAAGTACGGTGACGGTGTTTAATACAATTTGTTGCCTTCGCCGAAATTATACGTGTGGTGCCCCAGCCTCAAGCACTTGAATGGCCTAGTTACCATTAACTACATTCCCGCGAAAATTTGATATATAACAAATACATAGAGTTGAAGACTCAAACTACCGTCGTAAACACACTGGAGGGTATACACGCTCATAGTACATCAACCAACACTTTTGCTCACTATGTGGTAATGCGGCGCCCCGCCCCGTATGGTGGGCTGCGCAAGGCGCCAGGCGGGACAGGGATGCTCGCGTGTCTCTATACGGCCATCAAACTTGAGGTCAACTTCTCAAAGCCGCGTGCATGTCTTGTCGATCGAGTGTCTGTAACACCACGGCCATGTATACACACCTTGAATATTGGAGCCACCGAAATATTCCAACCATTTGAACCCCAACGACTTACACTTCAGGGGCTTGCTCCTCTAGCGAAGCTCCCGAATTTGCGGGATTTGACCGTCCACGTCAATGTGGCTTACATGTGTTCCAACCACTTTGATATGTGCTCAGGCTCCAAATCCCGTGTTAAATGTCTGGACGATAATGAACACACATCTAAATGATACGATTGCAGGTAGAGTATCACGGTGGAATAGAGCATCATCACTGTAGCTCCGACCCCACACCGGGTACTTGAGGTTGAGGGCCACCGCTTACGCGTGGCATATCCGAGTCAAATTTTTTGAATCTGTTACTAAATGTTTATAAATAGTTGAATTGTATCATGTGAGTATTGCGATTAGATGTATCCAATAGAGCCCATTGCCAAACAAGCGGCGCTGTTCCCTTCCCCTCACTCCACATTGCATCGTTGTCAATTCTACCACCTTTTCTAGCGTGTGTCATATCTCTACCATACTGATGCATCACCAGCCGCACCCTGTACTCATCCACATCAACAGCATCCGTTCCCTGTCACCACATCGCATTCCACTGTTCCGCTACTGTTGTACTCGCGTTGTAGGTCCAACCCACTACTGTGAGTACTCTCAAGTTCCCCATCATTGTGAGTCACGCCCCACCTTCCTACGTTTAACACTAACGCTCCACTTCTCATAGCGTCCAGACTGTTATTTTGCAACCTGGTTTCCCCTTCCTCCCTCTGTCTCCAATCGCATCTCCAGCCCGTGTTCGGTACATCGTTCATGGCTCTGACATAAACCTATACATTGAGTCCTACCCATTCTCTCCTAACGCCCTCCTAACGCCCTCCAGGCTCTTCTTGCGCCTCTGCCTTCAGCCCTCGGCACTACCACGTCCCATCCTGTGTCCAACGCATCGTCACGCCCCTGGTTTCTTCACCTCATACCATTGCATCCCGCCGTAACACCTGCGCCCGTCGAATCGCCAGCCCCATTTCATCTACCGATCTCTCATATGAAAACCCTAGCTAAATCTATGTTACAGTATGCTATTGGATGGATATCAGCTAGTAGTACACCCACATAATCACAGATCGCACATGATAATACACGGTATTCATTGAATATTCTAACATAGACATCCAGGATTTCTAATCAAGTCATACTACCCTCGGCTAACAGGTGAGGGATAGAATATCATTGTCGTGTGTAAATTGTGATGATGGCCACCCTTGAATGGCATGTCATCAGGTCCTGGCACGCTGAAATGTGGCCTCTTCTCTTAAATTGGCCCCAGTTACGATACCATCATGGTACCACATGGTCCCTGAGGATGTGATCACGCGCGCAGTAAAATGGCCACTCCCATGATATATAATTCCTCTCAAACTGTACGTCCACACTCTACCTGCTACATTGATGGTCATGTTGATCGCTGGAGGCACAGCGACCCCAGAAATGTCAAAGGCAAGAATGCATGGTGCGTCAATATACCGGAACCTCCTTGATAGTGGGATATCACAAATTTGACAGATAGCGGTTGAAGCAACTGAAAATCCGTCATCTAGCACTTGATGTTCATGCATGACTACCGCATGGATTAGGCAACTATTTACAGTTCTAGGGCTCCGACTATCTGTAACGCCCACTCCGTCATGCCCATTGACACACACGATAGAGGAAGAGAGGATGGGAGCCGGTGCGTGTAAGATGTGATCAACTACTGCATGTGCGCTAGTGAATGTACCCCAGGTAAAGCTGTCGGGTGCATCCCTGGATAGTACGCGTCGAAAGTAGTCTCTAACACTATCCAAATTATACTGCCCGTTACTATGGTTTCTGAAACCTCCTGCAAGCACGCCTAAAGATTGTGGATTTAGAGCATTGAATATGGTGGACCATTGCTCGGCGTCATCACGCCATATATTGTAAAATATTACAATGACAGTGTCGTATGCACAGCTGTTTTCCTTCCACCTGGTCCCCGTTGGTGGGCTATCCCTCGCAGTGCTTGAGGTATTCTCGGCAGCCTGGCCCCCGACCTTGCTCTTCTTGGCTGCTGTCACCGTTAGTGTTTGAAGGTCCAGTTACAGTGACCGGAAAATAACCGAGACCGGACCGAACCGAACCGAAAAAGACCGGACCCCGGTCACGGTCTTGCCCAAGTCTGATACCCCTCGGTCTCGGTCCACACACCTTGTAGTATTTTTATATGACCGGTTGAGACCGGTCAGGACCGGTTTGAGACCGGACCTCAGGTCTTCAACTTAAGAGAGAAAATATATTTATATAGAGTACACTACGTTGAGTAGCATGCTCCGCTAGCTCAGTACTAAATCCATGTATTACCTGAAAATTGAGACTCCGAGCTATGGGTACAAATAGAATCTGGGTCCCGTAACTTTCGTTCTGTTTCTGTGGTTCTAATCATCTATGGCAAAGCCTGTCAAGACCAAGGCTACAACTTCACGCACAAAGAAAGCACTTACTCGGACTGCACGAGCAAAGCCCCCAGCATCAGCACCATGCAAGAAGGGTAAAGGTAAGAGGCGGGCAGCGGGGTCTTCAAGTGAGAGTGAGGATGGAACCAGCGAGGATGAATGCAGGACAAGGAAGCGCCAGGGAAAGAAGCAAAAGGTTGTTGAGGATGATGCCGAGGACGAAGATGATGATGGCGATGACGAGTCCGATGTCGTAGAGGTGTCCAACAATGGGCTCGTAAGTTTATGTCTGTGGTTAAACAAAAGGGATACTCACCAATCCCATGCAGCAACTGAACAAGGCACAGAGTGCAGGAATACCCGCTGAATTCGTCATAAAAGAGGATAGCGCACGCGATTTGCTGGTGATATTCACGGAGCGTGTAACAGTCAAGTTCAAGGAAGAGGGTGGCGACGACTCAACAGCAACTGGGCGGTGGTGCATGGAGTGTAGGTAAGTATGTAGTTGGGGATTACAAACATTGACATACCTTGTCTTTGAGAAAAAAACCCAACATTGACCCCCGGAAGTGCTTCCATCGTGGTGGAAATTCGTCGAATCGAGTCCATATCCGCCAACACTACGCCGAATACAAGACGGGTTGTGAGGCCGCAGGTATCCCCATCAACGATCGCGCAATCCCCTGGCCTCTTTGGAACGCAATGAAGGCAGCGGAGCGGAAGGCAGCGGAGCAGAATGATGACGAGTCAAGCCGGGGAATGCTGGGTACCTACTTCAAAAAAGAAAAAGGGCCGAGGGCGTTTGAGAAAAGCGCTGTCCTTGATGCGGTAGCAAAATTTGTTGCCTGCGATGATCAGGTATGTAAATAACTCATAAAGGTCCTATGGATAACTCACCGGCGTTTGAAGTCGTTATCGATGGTCAGCAAGAAAGCGTTTCGCAATTGTCTTGTTGCCATGCGGCCGCAGACAAACAAGTCTGACCTCCCTTCAACACATGACGTCACTACCTACATACATAATCAGTTCGTCGCTCACCTGGAGGCTTTGAAGACAGATATAACGGTAACGCACCAATTTCCAAATCATTTTCACCCATCTCAACCTGATCACTCCGCTAGTCGGCTCCTGGCAAGATATCAGCTACATCGGATGGCTGGTCCGCCGACACGACGAAGGAATCGTTCTTGGGAATGACCGCTCACTGGATCGATACGAGCAACAAGAGCGGATGGAGAATGCGATCAGAAGTTGTGGGACTCCGTGGGCTATCAGGTGACCACAGTGGCAGGAACCTTGGGCGCTATCTGGTTGGCCTGTGTGAACGTGTTGGTATCATTTCCCCCAAGGAATCCAAGGTTTGTCTTCCTCCCTGGTTACCCGTACCTCCCCTTTTCACCCGCAACCAACTTTCAGTTATCTACCCTCACCCTCAATAACGCATCCAATAATGGGTCTCTCTGCGAGACCGTCGAATCGATTCATGTGGATCGCAAATTAGCACCTTGGCTAGCGAAGGAAAATCAACTCCCGTACGTCTATCTATACATTACTCCAGATCCCGCAATCACAGTCCCACAGATGCCTTGAGCATGTTATTAACCTCGCAGATGTGGCTGTGATGTCTCACATCACGAAGATCGCTGCCATCGAGAACTCCACGGCGATTTGGGAGTACGATCCGACCCTCAGCACCAACCGCGTATTGGGGGGGTCGCTCGATGTAATCGCAGCGATCAGGACTCTCGCAATCAAGGTAAGTCGCTGTTGTCCCCTGCTGAAATCGCATCTCAACCTGGGCCGTAGATTCAAGCATCGAGCCAAAGAATCAAAGAATTCGAAAAGCTTCAAATTCAATGCGGCATCACAACGCCCCTCAAGATCCCCCTTCATAGCAATACCCGGTGGGGTACTGCATTTGGAATGTTAAATCGTGCTTATAAACTTCGGAGTGTGAGTACTTTATCATTACTGATACTCTGAATTCAACTCATAAACACTAATGTACAGGCAATTAATCTTTTCGTCATCTCGGCGGATGAACTCTACGGCCCGATCACAACCGTACG
This sequence comes from Infundibulicybe gibba, assembly GCA_015501065.1. Lineage (NCBI taxonomy): Eukaryota > Fungi > Basidiomycota > Agaricomycetes > Agaricales > Omphalinaceae > Infundibulicybe > Infundibulicybe gibba. Next base: position 309,980 of record JADNYI010000028.1, read on the forward strand.
GCGCGACGGTTATCCTGTCAAGAAGATCCCATGGCTGGGATTCAAACTTTCGGAATCCGATTGGGCCCGTGTCCTCGATGCGAGTCGGATATTAGAGGCAGGCGTTTTCCTGCAGCGCGAGTGACAATACTGACAACTCCGATGCATTCTCTCAGCATTCCAACCGTCTCCTTCACCATTTTTCGGCTGAGCGACAACCGACACTTTACCGCGTCCTCCCTGCAATCGAGGAACTCCAAACGGCCTGGGAGGCCCAAGCTATCAATCCCAAGTATCGCATCTACCACGACGCCATCAATGATGGCTTGGCAAAACTTAAAAAATACTATTCTAAGTTCGACGAAAAACCCATCTATGTGCTCGCACTCGGTAAGTCAAACACTTGTTGAGTATTGAATGCAATTTACAACTTCGTCGCAGCCTTACATCCGTACTATAAACTAAACTACATCGAAATGGCATGGGGCGGTTTGGGGGAACAAGAGGCCGAAATCGCTGCAGGGAATCCGAATGCCAAGAACTGGCAAGACGAAGCACGGAAAATCGTTGAGAAACAGGTATGTGACTCATTTATATTATAATATGATGCTTAATAACACACACCACTGGTAAGATGGCGTTGTACTGGGCGAACCAGCCTAAAGCTACTCCAGCACGGCAACCGTCTGCACCCGATGGTGACGAATCAACACCGCTGTCTGAGTTCGACCGCCTTCGTCAAAATCTCATTGCGGAAGGCAGCAGTGAAGGATGGGCAGCGGAACTCCGAAGATATCTGGCTGATATTCCTATCGACGTGACAAAGGATACGGATCCAGTTGGGTGGTGGTCGGTACGTATTCATCTATTCATTCTCCTGTCGTACTCACCCTAGTATTCATTATATTAATGCTTCCTAGGATAATCATCAACTGTATCCCACCCTCGCACGCATCGCTCTTGATGTGCTACCGTCGCAAGCATCCTCGGTCCCCTGTGAGCGTCTTTTCTCTGGAAGCAAACAAACTGCCTCCGACCGCCGCTCTCGACTCGGATCCGAGCGATTTGAAGAGCTGCAAATCATGAAGTCAGCGTGGCGTGATGGGCTTGTGGATCTTGCAGGAGAGAACTCACTTGCCATTGAGGAAGTTGAGCTGGACAACTTCATTCGTATTTTCAACTTGGACAATGAGCTTCATGAATGGGACAAAGAAGAGGCGAAGGCTCATACTCATACCCCCGATGATATAGATTTCTAATTAGAAGTATACCCTACTATTTCATACTTTGAATATCATTGTCTTTTGATTGCGCGCCGCGCAATATCTCTTCGACCGGCAGTATGACCGGTCGTAACCGGCTAATGACTGGTTGAAGACCGGTTTCAGTCACGAACCGGTCAGGACCGGTCAGGACTGGGATAAAGACTGAGTGTGACCGGTTTTGCTGGTCCGGTCTCGGTCTTTCAAATCCTGGGACAGTTGTAACCGGTCTCGGTCCCGGTTATTTACCAAATAAGGTAAATAACCGGACCTAACCGGACCTTAAAACACTACTATCACCTACCAAACAGAAGGAGGTCAACGACTTGTTAAAGGACCAATTATCTAAAGGTTATATTCGCGAGAGCAAGTCTCCGCAAACTTCGGCTGTTTTCTTCGTACCCAAGAAGGATGGCAAGAAGTGTATGGTTCAAGATTATAGGTTCCTCAACGCCTGGACTATTAAAAATAATTATCCGTTACCAATGATTGCCGACTTAATTGATAAAGCGGGAAAGTTGAAATGGTTCACTAAGCTCGACCTACGCTGGGGCTACAATAACGTACGGACAAAAGAGGGTGACGAATGGAAAGCAGCGTTCACCACGCATCGCAGTTCCTTTGAGCCATTAGTTATGTATTTCGGACTTTGCAATTCGCCAGCGACGTTCCAGACCATGATGAACGCGCTATTACGGGAGCTTATTGACAAAGGCCATGTTGTGGTATATATTGATGATATTCTTATCTTCACCGACATGCAAGAAGAAAACGAAAAGATCGTCGAACGGGTTCTCCAGATCCTATTAGACAACGACTTGTTCTTGAAGCCGGAGAAGTGTTCGTTTAGTACCCAGAAGGTAGAATTCCTAGGGTTAATATTGGATAAGGGAGTTGTACGGATGGCTGAAGATAAGACGGACGTGGTTTCTAAATGGCCGGTCCCAAAGACGGTCCAGGAAATACGAAAATTCCTAGGATTCGCCAATTTTTATAGACGTTTTATCGAAGGGTTCTCCAAGTTAGCGGGACCTTTAAACAATTTATTACGGAAGGACTCGAAGTTCGAATGGACAGATAAGCAACAGGTGGCTTTTGATACGTTGAAGAAGAGATTTACGTCGAACCCGATCTTGGTTACAGCAGACCCAAAACGAAAACTTCGCGTAGAATCAGACGCTTCGGACTTTGCTACTGGTGGTATTTTAAGTATGTTATGCGACGACGGTAAATGGAGGCCGTGCGCTTATTATTCCAAATCTTTATCTGATGTAGAACATAATTATGATGTACATGACAAAGAGATGCTGAGTATCATTCGATGCTTAGAAGCTTGGCATCATTATTTAGAAGGCACAGATGAAACGGTAGAAATATGGTCGGACCATAAGAACTTACAATATTTTATGACTAGTAAAAACTTAATCATAGACAGGCTCGATGGGCTCTTTATTTATCACGTTTCGATTTCTTACTTATTAACAAACCCGGAGTGGCTATGGGAAAGGCCGACGCTCTGTCCAGGAGAACAGACCTAAAGAGGGGAGTAGAATCCGATAACGATGACGTCACCCTTTAAAACCGGAATTCTTTTCTATTAAAGCCCTTCAGCAGGGTCATGTGCTCTTGGACGGCCATGAAGAAGATTTATTGAAGAAGATTAGGAAGTCGAAGGATTATGATGAGGCAGTGGTTAAGGCGATCGAGGAGTTGAAGCATTCGGCAACTAAGCATTTGCGTTCAGAGGAGTGGTCCGAGAGCAGGATTTAATACTGTTCCGAGGAAAGGTTTACGTTCCGAAGTTGCCGGACGTCCGTCGAGAGATAGTCAAGTTACATCACGAGTCGGTTGTTACTGGACACCCAGGACGAAACAAAACTTTAGAATTAATTACACGTAATTATTGGTGGCCTGGAATGGCTAAATTTATATTTTCTTATGTCGACGGATGCGACAAATGTCAAAGGCATAAGAACTTCCCTGCCCCTCCTGTCGGAAAGCTTGTACCAATGGTTACTCCGGTCGAACCTTGGAAGGCAGTGTCCTGCGATTTTATTACTGGATTACCTTTATCATCCGGTTATAACGCTATTGTCGTGGTCGTTGATCGTACCTCGAAGATGGCACATTTTATTCCCACAACGTCTGAGACGTCTTCTCTTGGACTCGCTAAATTATATCGCGACTTTATCTGGAAGCATCACGGTCTCCTGGATTCAATTATTTCAGATCGAGGACCTCAATTCGCATCCGTGATGATGAAAGAGTTGAACTCTCTGCTGGGCATTCAAACTAAATTATCGACAGCTTATCACCCGCAGACAGACGGGCAAACCAAACGCGTCAATCAGGATATTGAAGCTTATTTACGGCTTTTTATTGATCATCGACAAACCGACTGGTCAGAATGGCTCGCTTCAGCGGAGTTCGCACACAACAATGCAATCCACTCTAGCACAAGGTCTCCCCTTTTTATCTCACCAACGGCAGGCACCCGCATATGGGATTCGAACCGATCCGTTCCCAGAAGAATGAGACAGCAATCGAGTTCGCTGAGTGAATGAAACATATTCAAGAAGAAGCACAGGCCGCCCTTATTAAACCCTGAGATGAAATGAAGCGTTATGCCGATCAACATCATGGAGAAATGCCGAAATATAAAGTAGGCGATAAAGTATGGCTAGAGACTAAAGATCTAGACATCAAACGTCCGTCGAAGAAACTCGCAGAACGTCGTATTGGTCCCTTCGAAGTTTTAGAACTCGTTGGCTCACATGCGGTTAAACTAAAATTCCCCAGCTCAATTCGTATTCACCCGGTTGTGAACGTTTCCCGTATCCGCCCATTCACCCCTCCTATTGCTGGTCAAACATCCGCACCACCCCCTCCAATCGATATCGACGGCGAGTTTGAATACCACGTTGAGAAGATTCTCGATTCGCGTCTGGAACGAGGTCGACTTCAATACTTTGTTCAGTGGGAAGGTTATTCTCCAGAACATTCTACTTGGGAGCCGATTGCGAATCTCAAAAACTCCATGGATCTGGTTAACGATTTTCATCGCAGGAATCCATCGGCGCCACGGAAGATACAGGGTATCTCACAAACCAATTTGATAATTTATTCCAACCATATAACAATTTCACCGTGCCGGAGCATCCCTCTTACTTGCGCCCTAGAAGGGGAGTAATGGATTTTATTTTATATTCTCATAACATTGTGTAGCGAGCAGACGATTCGAGTTTGACGAACCATGGATATTCTCCAAAGGTTCTCCTCTCGTACTGTGTACGCCCCTTTGTTTGCCGCACTGGAGTCAATCTTCGCTTGAGGCGATGCGGAGTTTTTCTTTTCTCTTTTTCTTTCTATCATTTTCTTTATTTTTCCGGAGGAAAAATTCTAGAAGGGGAGTTATGTCACGACTCGCTCTTTTCTTTCTTTCCTCTAAGTCTTTCTCATCTTATCTTATCTTATCCCCTTATCTTATCAGAGCTTATCATATCTTATCAGGGGTTTATCTTATCTTTCTCAAATCCTTATCGCAGATCATCACGTGATCCATTATGTAAGCCAAACCGCGGTTTTGCATCATGGATACGCATGCTTAGGATATTACTTTACTTTGTTTTCTTTCTCTTTTATTGCCAAACACTCTAGAAGTACTTAAGGCTTTTCACTTGTATTATGTACGCTAATTCGATTCTCTTTGGTTTCCGCCTAAAAAGTGGTGATTCAGTCGTATTCATTCATTCTTTTTCTTTTCATTCATTCTACTTGAGAGACTGCCGCATCCTTTTGGGTGTTTGGCGTGTCCTTACAATGCCGCCTCTGTGATAAACAACTGCATGGGACAGGAAAAAAAGTGAGCAAGTGAAGAAGTGACAAGAGAGCGAGGCGAGCTGACAATTCTAACTTCTAACCGCGCCTGGGCCAGTGTATTGGCAAAAGAGCTGCCTTGGTAGGCGAGCGATGTTTGGTGACTTAGAGTGGTGATCGAAACTGCTTGGATATCGTTCCGATTGTGCTGACCATGCTAATCGTGAAGGCAAGCACAACAACACAAATGTTCAAGCATCCAACTGACCTCCATGTTCAGACGCTTGCCGCTCCCTCCATATCCCCCAGTGCGGTCACCTCACTTGCATTCCCAGGCGCCTAGTCCCCAGGTACAAGTGGCATCTTGTTGTGAGGCTGGGAGGTGATGATAAGGAGCATCTGGGCGTGCCTTGGAGCGGTGATTGAATCAGCGAGGCAAGGGGGGGGTGATTGGGTCAGAGGGCAGGGGTTGAAAACGGCTAGAGCAGTGATATGGTGAGAAAGGGCTACAAGTCAAGAAGAATACTGATCTCGATGTAAACCGGTTATGCTTGCAAAGCCAGGGACAAGGTAAACGAAGGTCGGATTTGAGACGTTTTTTCTGAGGTGTACAAACTGAAGAATCAGAAAGTGAGATGTTGGATGGGTGCAAGCGAACGACGGGGTTATAATATTTGCAACACGCCTGAAGATGGGCGCGAGATGCAGTTGACAATTTTGAGATTAGCAGCTGGTCCACCTCCAGGTAGGGGGAACGGCAGGATCCACTACGAGTCGCTTTATGTGTGTCGGATCGGAGCTGCGTTTGGGTTTCTAGAAGTATACACTGAAAAAAGGAATACACAGAGTGCAATGTTTGAGGAGTACGGAAGAGACAACATGAGGATCAATTGCACGTGACAAATTGATGGCATCACGGCAAACGCCGCGACGATAGACCGGTTAACGAAAAATTTTGGCAGGCTCGTCTGGAATGACCGAGTTCTTTGTTTCACTACGAACTCGGAACCTTAAATCTTTTCACAGTACTACCGTGAACCCAAGCCAGGCGTCGGCACCTGCCAGTACTATCTTTCACCTGTCATTCGGAAATACCACTTGATCGCAAATTTCGACTTGGGCTTCTGTAATGATTCACGTACTCATTTGAACACTGCTAGGGAAGGCTCGGATGATGTCATTTTTTGAGGATCCAGTACAGCATCTCGGCCAGCGTGCAGGTGACAACCCCTCTGGAGTCTGAATCGAACCCTCTCAAGGGGCTTGCAGTACCTGAGAGTATATACTCCAATTTCTATCCAATTTGGTCCACTCTGAGGTGAGCTGCCAGTGTTATAAAAATTTCCGAAGGAGCGATGTTTCCGGACAACAGGTCAAGGATAGTATTGTCAAGTGGTCTCCAAAGCCTCATTCTTACTTGTGCAAGGTTCAGTTTCTCACAGCCTGCCGTCAAGCCCAACTTGTCGCAACTGATTACAATCAGAAATCAGAAATGCCAGACTCAAAGAACTTCATACTTGTAAATAATGGCTTCATCACCGCTGATGCCTTAGCCGTTGCTAATATATACATCAATATAGATCGTTGATAAAAATATTCATATTGGGACATACCCCACGTTGGGGTTGTCGAGGATAATGATGACTAGATCAATACTATTTCCAGATTTGAGCCTCTTTGATCATCATTGAGTTGTCACTACTCTTGATGGTTAGTGCTGAACTCCAGGATGGCATCGTAGTATTAGCTGAAAAAAACTACCATTCCACTGTCCCTCCGAGCATTTAAGATGGAAAATCTTTCAGGCAAATCCCCCAATTCCGCGACCTGTATCTTGATTCAAACACCTCCAAGTTGTGTGAAATGGTACAAGAGCTCATCATAAAGTCCCTTCTTATCATCATCGCGGGGCTCTCTCACAACTATGGACTATCTCCTCCTCATCCCCCAGTCCCAAAAAGTGCTTCCGTCGTCTATTGGGGGCAACACTTCGAAACCATGGTCCTCATCTGGGCATTCTTAACCAGGGTACGATACATGAGTCCCCTCGCGCGATCTGCGCGCTAACACTATCTTGGATTGCAGATGATAGCCATGTCACTGTCCATATTTCACGTCGCCATCATCTACGCGCTACAATTCCCCACCAACCCTAACTCAGCGCTCATCTTAGCCAAATTGTGCCCTTACCCATCATCCAACTTGCCCTCAATTGGTTGGTTGAACCTACCATTCATTGTGGGTGCAACAATCATGGTCATGGCTTGTGCCCTCCGCGCATGGTGCTTTGCTATGCTAGGTCCCTTATTCACATACCTCATCACTGTGGTGCCAGGCCACATCAGGAAAGTTACATCTGTCTTATGCATCTTAATTCATCTTATTTCACTTATTTTCATCTTAGCTCTTATTCTGTCTTGGGTAAGATGAAAATATCTTAGGATTAAGACCAAATAAGTTTTAAGGCATCCAAGTTCCAATTAAGTCCCCCATAAGTGATTGGGCTTAAGTTCTAAGACCAAGTCCCAAGGCGAAAGCCATGTACCTTTTTATAAGTTACTCAGGACTTGTATAAGACAACTTAAACTTATGGGCCATCTTAAACGGTCTTATTTGAGGCTAGGGTATATCACAAGCGCGTCCGCGAGTAGCCTGGATCCGCGGCTGCAAGTACTCGCGAGCACCAAGGCCGCACCTGGATCCGCGAGTATACAAGTACTCACGAGTTTGAGGCCGTGCGCCGGTCCGTCGATCCATGCGCCCGTCGATCCCGACACGCGTCTGTTCACATGTATCACCCAGATGGGAACCACAACTCACGTCCCCCCATTTAGCCTCGCGACATCATTGCACATGTCAATTGACGTGGCGAATGAAGCCGCGAGGGTGGAGGGAGTAAGCGAGCTGTGGTGGGGATGCACCATGATTGATGGTGGCATGTTGGACATGAGCACAAGGGGACAACAACGAACGAGCCGGTAGTGTCTTAGGTCCTATGGGCGGCGACGGCTTCAGGCTTGGGCCGTGCACCGTTAGATCGGGTCGGCAACAACTACCTGTCCCCCTCCTGCCATGCAAGTACCTCGCAAACGTGCCACGCACACCAATTGGTGTGGTAGCTACGCGTTGCGAGGTGCGAGGCGGCATGAGGGTGGGCGGCAATGGTTATTAGGGTGGTCAAATAGCTTACTAGGGCGGGGTGTGTGAACAAAGGGACCACGGGGGCATGGGTGAGGGCGGATGTGCAAACACGCGTATGGGCGAGAGCAGGTATGTGAGCGGGGGAAAGGATGCGGGAGCAAGGACGCGAGTGAAGGTCGGGATGACGCGGGTGGGGGCGCATGTACAAATAGACAAGGGTGGGTGAGGGATGGCGGGCGGGTGTTGTATTGGGCCTTATGGGCACGCGGGGGTGGGGCAGGGTGGTATGTGGTGGACACCATGGAGGAGAGTGGATACCACCTCCGACTCCCTCGGGCTGGCTGTTCAGATAACCAGTTGTTATTTACTGACTCGGATATCATTTTCGCTAGCACTCACCATTGTCCGTTATCCATATGTCCACCGTTTTCCGGCATGATGTCTGTCCGTGTGTCAGCCACCGCTTGGGGTTCGTTGTTCGTTGTTCGCCGTTTTGAGTGAGACCTTGGGAGCGGAAGATAGAATTGATGCATCGCGAATCGAATGTGACGTGAGGCCCGTATTGATGAGCTTGGAGTGATAGTTTGAGCACCGGATGTTGGAAGAAAACACATACTTACCTGGGATCAGGGGGATTGGGGGAAGCCGCGGCCCAGGTTGCGACCTCAGGCTTTCCGAAACTCAGGCTTGAGCCGCTCGGAGGCGTTGGTGGCCTGTGTGGTGGCCCGCAATGGCTCGGCTTTCCACGGCTGAGTTTCGAGGTGAGTTCTGGCTGACGGACAGGGGTTGCACATGGTGAGGTCGGAGTAAGTGCGGGCGGCGGATCTGCAGGGCGCGTTGTGCAGAACAAGTGGGGTGAACAAAATATTCACAAGTCAATTCGAACTCCGAGTGAAATCCTGGCATGTGTGCACTGTTTGTACACATCACCTCAACCATCACCGCCATGCCAGCGAAGGCGCATTGCCGTCGACACCCTGCTCAATAGACACTCAAGCTCATCTTCAAACCTTGTACGCCTCCTGTCGAATTCCGTCTCATGTGAGTAATAGTTAGGAATTCAACTTCTCTGCTAACAAACTTGCGTAGTTTTTTTCAGCCACTCTCTGCCCCACCAATCCCAACCGAACATACATGCGGTCCAACACGCAACGGCCTGTGCATGCCTACCCATGCCCACCTATTTGTGCACACTGCGCTGGATGTCCTGTGGGACTAGGTGAGGGGTTTCCCATGTGTACCCTTGCCTGCTTTGCTAACCCATCCAACGCAGGAGAGCTACACATTTGGCACATCTGACACACTCTACATCCCTGCTCACCACGGCGCTTCACACCCTTCCTCGTGCTTCACACCCTTCCTTGCGCACCTGAACCGACCGGTGGTAGCATACCCCGGATATCCCACATGCAATCGCCCAGGATGTGCTAGGTCAAACAACGGATAAGTATTTTACACCCCCACTCACCATGGCGCTTCATGCACTCCCTCGCACACCGGGATTAGGTGAGGGGTTCCCATGTGTACCCTCGCCCGCTTTGCTAACCCAATTGACGCAGGAGAGCTTTGCATTCAGCACGTCTAAGATATTTTCCGCCCCCACTCACTGCGGCGCTTCACGCACTCCCTCACAGAGCTCGCACAGCCGAACCGACCGGTGGTGGCGTCCCCTGCGTATCCCACACACAATCGCGCCCGGGATACAGCCAGTGGATGCTAGGTTAAACAACAGATAAGTATTTGTAGTAATAATAAAGTACTGTAGCTATTTGTAACTACCCATGAATTCATTGATTTCGCCCATCTATTTCCATTCTGGATGCTCTTAAGATGTCTTAGACAAGTCTTAGGTGGTCTGCTGTAAGGCAACTGAAACTTGAGTAAGACAAGTAAGACAGCTAGAACTTATATAAGGACAAATGAACACTGGTAAGGTGCAGTTGACTTATATAAGACCAGATGGTCTTAGTGCTCTTATTGATCTTATACACTTGAATAAGACGAAACTGTCTTACTAAGAAAGGTACATGGCTTTCACAAGTTGAGAAACTTGGAACTTATTTGAGCTTATGGTCTTATATAAGGCCATAAGAAAATATGTAATTTTCCTGATGCATTCATTAGTGACATCCGGTCCTTACGCCTACATGCGGCATCCGAGCTACACTGGAGTGTTTTTGATGCTGGTCAGCGCTGCATTCACGTATCTACTCTCCCCCGGAAATTATGTGAATGAGTGTGGGATCATGATGATGCCGTGGAAGTGGCTGGTCTGGTACTGGGCTGGATGCTGCGCTTTTTCTGTTTTTTCATTGAGGAACCGTGGGAGGGTGGAGGATGAGCTCATGAGGAAAACGTTCCACCATGAGTGGGCCGAGTATCGAAAGAATGTTCCATATAGCTTTGTTCCTTACGTTGTTTAGAATGATTGATCCTTTGATATATATCTCAAGTTTTCTTGTCGGTTGATTGAATCTCCCGTGTTTACCTAAAGGAATGATATGCAAAAAAATTACCATTGTCAGTTATATCTCAAATACCATTCCGATTGGGCACTGAGAGGTGCTGGGAGCTATATATAATTTGATGCATTCTAGGGTCCATAGTTTGCATGAGGTTATAGACAGGGGCTCAAACTTGAGATTGAAAGACATTCCCGGTGGTCGGACTGTCATCTATTTGGAGGCTGGAGCCCTGCTTCTGGCATCCGCTGGTTGCTGCACTACCACGAATTCAGATCAAAGAGTTACCATAACACTTAGACCACTCTAAAAATTTCAACCAACTGTGTTCTAATGGTATTGCAGGATGCTTCCAGGTATAAATGCATGTGGGGACCCGGGAGGGAATGGTTTAGAATTCCAGTGAGAGGTAAGGAATCCGAGCAGAACTGATATTGATGTGGAAGAACACAGTACAGCGAGTAGATAATGCGTTGTGTGTGTGGTGGTCCACCCTATAATGTCGCATATTCTGAGTTAAAGCAGTGACCCAGTGCGCACTTAGCTTGAAACATCCTCAATTATATGCGGTTGTTGCTCCAGCATATTATAATGTTAACGAGAAACCATTTGGTTAGGAATAGATGTGATGTACTCGCTGAGCACTGAAAGACTCCCACGATTTCAAATTTGTAGTTGAATCTGGAGTTCCGAAAGTTGAAAGGGGTAGGAATCTAGGATCCAACAAATCATCAAATTATTTTTGCAACTTCTGATCCCCTGTGCCATTGTCAATTTACAACCAGAATGGCAAGGATAGCGATGGAGGGAATGGTAGTAGGATCATCACGAAGGCGTTTGAACTTCGCAGGGGGAATGATTATCTTCCGATCGACTGGGTCTCAGCTGCAAGTCACCCGGCGGGCGAACCGTGACTCTGGTTAGCACCTGCCTTCAGCGTGATATCTAATCACAAATTTAAACTAATAACTTGATAATCTTGATAGAATTGGAGGACGAGTATAGTCTCAGTGGACGTCAAACTCTAGTGCGTCAAAAACCTGGTGGGAAAAGCTAGTACCAGAGCATGGCTCGAAATGTACTCATCAGCCGTTGAAAACGATTCTTTCATGGGCGCCTCTTCCCACCACTGTGCACACTGTTGGAGTGCAAGCTCACTCAGTAGTTTAACTTAGAATAATTTCCGCTTTACCGATTACATAAGCACGTCCAGTCTTACATTCGAGGATTGTTCCTCCTACAACACACTAATACCTATACATTTCTAATAATATCTAATACCACCCCATCTGCCTCCTCCACTGCCAACAGGTTATGGGCCCTGGGCAACCTACGATGCCGAATCTCGAAGTTCCGAACCTCAAAGATACTGGTTCAAATTGGGTCATCTACAAGAAAAGGGTAGTTAATCTCCTGACTCACGAAAAACTCGAACGGCACCTGTACGGAACCGCGCTGAAGCCAGAGGAGCTTCGCGAGGTGGATGGGAAGTGGGTCCTAGAAGGAAACCCCACGAAACTGCTCAATGACGACGAAATCGAAGAGCACAACACAAAAATCGACATTTTCGAGCAAAACGATGCCATAGTCCGAGGAGTTATCTATGCAACAATCAGCAGATATACTCACCTTCGAATATACAAGGAGAAGACCTCCGCGAAGCTCTGGAACAAACTTGTGAGCATTTTCGAGAATGATGAAACCAAGTCCTTTATGGCCGCCTTGCGATCCGTCCGAATGAATGCCGAAAAACGCGTCCAAAACGCGATGGTAATACTGGAAAAGCGAGGGGAAGAGCCTGAGGAGAAGATGAAAGAAAAGAATGGGAAATCGCGCACGAGCGCAGGGCATGCTCGCGACGAAGAATGCTATAGGAGAAGAGGAGAAAAAGAAGGTCAGGAACCACAGGAAGAGGAAACGAAGGGCACCGACGAAGAGTTGGATATACCCCGCGATATCTCATACCCCTGTGAAGAAACCCCTGCCCTATCCACTCCAGAACCCTCAAACGCACCGTGATCGAACCCCCGAAGTCAAAACCATATAAATCAATTCCAACTAAACCACCCGAAATCTATATCGAAATCCCAATGCGCGCGAGATGTCGTCGAAAAATGCGAATCCGCCGAAATCAGACCAGATAAAGAAGACCAACCAATTTTATTGAAAAACGAAATATACAAGACAAGAGAATACCCTAACCCGAAAAAGCGAACTGGAAATGGCTGAAGGCCGTTATACAGATTTTGATGAAGATTCCGCGAATGATAGGACCTGTAGGGCAAAAGAGCGATCAGGAGCGGTTACAGGGAATGTTTACCTTAGTAGGAATCACCCCCGGCACCCCGAACCGTCCAGATCGAGGGGAAGAATATGCCCCACACATCCAGCCCCAGCCGAAGCACCGGAAATAAAATCGCCGAAATACCGCGCGCTAATATCACGTTTTGAAGCCCTTGGAAGCCGCTTTCGAACGGTCCAAGAATCAGCCGAAACCGCCGGAAAACGAATGCGCAACGGACATACCTTCGCCCAAACCATCCAGACAAACCATCGAGATCCGTTCGGACAAACCCCGGACGTAAATAGACGCGAATTAAAGCCCTATATCACCGCTTTCCAACGCGCAACAATCAGCCAAAACGGATTAAAAACGGCCGTGCAACGGACATACCTTCGTCCAAGCACAAACCCATCATTCCCAAAACCCCACCGATATCTCCCAATCTAATAGGCCCTCGAAGCGACACCCCAACCGACCCGGAATCGGATATCCGTCGCGATTTTCGTGCCAGGAGGCCCCCAGAAGCCTGTGGTCAGCCTATCAAGGAAGACTCACCTATCTTGGAGCCAGCATCTGAAGGAGTCAATGATCGGGATCCAAGAGACATGCCTAGGGAAGATAGAGGGTCAGTAGGACATCTAGGAGGACTGGCTTACCTATTCGCGATGGCCATAGAAATGAACCTCGAGGAAGCACCCAAGAGGAATCAACCAACGATCGGTCAGCAATCAAACGTCCAAATCGGGACATTTCGACATCAACAAAAATTCATACTCGTTTTGACCACCTCAAGACAATCATTCAATATATTCTTCTATATTATGAGGTATATCTACTTACTTACAAGCTCAAGACCCCTCGTTTCGCTTGAGGGGAAGTGTTGGAGTGCAAGCTCACTCAGTAGTTTAACTTAGAATAATTTCCGCTTTACCGATTACATAAGCACGTCCAGTCTTACATTCGAGGATTGTTCCTCCTACAACACACTAATACCTATACATTTCTAATAATATCTAATACCACCCCATCTGCCTCCTCCACTGCCAACACACACTGCACAGTACTCCAATGCGATATGTGGCTCTAGATCTGCTATCAAATGATGCTACTAGTACTGGCCAATCAAGAAGCATAGCTTTCTCCAAAAAAATACAGATTGATTCGGACCTTGTTGGCCCCAAACAAAGTTGCTACTTATTGAACGTTTCTCCCCCTAGAAAACTCAGTTATTCTTTGAAGCCCGACAAGCCATTACGTGCATCAGATCTGTGTCAACACATGTATGTAAGTTTGAGAACACAGCATCGAGATCACCATATTATTCAATATGCGATGGATATTTGGTATGTATTACCTCCGGCCTTGATAAATTAAATGAGACGACCGATGAACTCCTCAATTGGCTAATATGTAGTATATCTTACTCAGCCACTCGTCCAGCTTCTCCCCCGCTCGTTTGCTTCGACATGCCCGGACCATGCACGTTTGGACGAGAATTCGACAGGCTTGGCACAGCGTATGTTCGTTTTCCTTCCCAGAATGAAACTGCACATGAGTTTCTGTCTGGGGTTTTGGGAAAAACCCGCTCCAATCGTCTGATGACTTTGAGTTTAGCACAGGCATATATTCCAAATATAGGGTGAGATGAGTAAAGGGCAGTTCCCGAGTCAGATTGGTAGATACAGAAAGCACCCAGGCGATGTTCTCCGATGCCTCCTGGTCCGCGCGTAAGTCTGGCTCCGTCTTGTCAAGCATTTTGCACTGGAAACACCATGAAGTCGAAGTATATAGTGACAAGCATCATATATCTCCCATCAGTCACCATGTTCACGCTCTGTGCCGCACCACAAATTACAGACCCAAACGTAAAACAGACGATGAAAACGAGCAGAACCCGGGGTGGATGCTGAGCCATTGGCAGTTGGAAGCAACACCCCCAACACAATGGCATAGACACCCCCAACCTAAATGAAATCCGGCTTGTCATCGAGGCAGTCGATAACTGTAGGTAAAGCGGTAGAAACCACTGTCTTGTGAAGGGCTGAATACCTTGCCTGTCACGACTCGCTCTTTTCTTGTTTTCCTCTAAGTCTTTCTCATCTTATCTTATCTTGTCCCCTTATCTTATCAGAGCTTATCATATCTTATCAGGGTTTATCTTATCTTTCTCAAATCCTTATCGCAGATCATCACATGATCCATTATGTAAGCCAAACCGCGGTTTTGCATCATGGAGTACGCATGCTTTAGGATATTACTTTACTTTGTTTTCTTTCTCTTTTATTGCCAAACACTCTAGAAGTACTTAAGGCTTTTCACTTGTATTATGTACGCTAATTCAATTCTCTTTGGTTTCCGCCTTAACAAGTGGGATCTTAAGTCAAACGTCTTCATTCTTTTCTTTTAACATTCATTCTACTTGAGAGACTGCCGCCTTCCTTTTGGTTGGTTTTGGCGTGTCCTTACATTGCCGTAAAGAAGAGTCATGCACCCCTCCTCATCAAATCAAAAGCTGAGAGCGGGTCAACCACCCAATTCGCTAGGAACAACTTCCGGAATCGGGAGTCATGCTTAGAGGGGACAGTGCTTTTGTCGCTTACTCTGTTTTCCCCATCCGACGTCCGAGTCCCATGGGGAAAAGGTCAAGGGGCTTGGTTTCGGAACTTTTTGACATTCGAGGCGTAAATACAGACTATGGCCTAGATTTAGCCCACCTGCGCTGCATGGCTCACCGGTCGACGGTATCCCAGCCAGCAAAGATTTGTCTGACCCTAAGTAGTAGGCCCAGATATAGCAATCCCGGTGCATCCGCAGCGGATCCTCCTTGATTGTTGGATGGGCACCACCATGCTGTAGTGAGCGCTTCAAGCTTCTTTCTGGTGATCCATGGCTCTGGTTTGATGTGGTATTTGTATCCGGGCTGGTCGGTGTGATGCGTGCTGGAGTTACCCTCGGTGTCGCGGCTTCTGTCACCGAATTTTCGGCATTTCAGTCATCATGGATATATACGTAGTGATTGCAAGAATATCGTGTCTTACCTAATCATAAAGTTGTTGCGGGAAATTAAGCGGCAAGCGCTGAGCACTGGACAGTGACAGGCCAAGCTAAGCTGACTCGGGTTCCCACCCGCTGTAGTTGCCCTCATCTCCTCGAGCTAACATTTGGCTTTCTCTAACCAGTTACTTTCTTCTGTTCTGTGTAAGGCCTGACCAGCGCTATTCACATTCCTACCGAGGCTCGAGCCCTGTTGATGTCTGGACAGTGGATAAATTAAAATGTTGAATATTGGCTTGATGGCTGATGAGTTGTCAGTATAAAACCATATTTTGCAAGAATTGGATCTTGTTGTGGCCTGCACGATAGCTGCTGAAGGCGGGCGGAGTTCAGCGTCTATGAATCACTTGTTACCAACTTACCACCAACCTCTACTGGCCTGGTCCAGAAGATAATTTTGTATCAATTTCACAACTTGAGTCACCAAGTTTCAAGCCCCTAGTATGTAGACATGATATATATGATGTGTGGTGCGTGCCATTGGGGAATTGCTGTTGGGGCCAGTCAATATTTGACATACCAGCCAAACTGGTAATCCGCGTGCCATGGGAATTTATGTAAATCCAGGATCCTGCTCTTATACCCTATTCCAATCTGGGCTCCGACATACAATATTTTCGAACGCGAGGAAAGCAACAATGTACTTACATATAAGGAACAAATGAACATAGCCATAAATGTCTGACAGGCAAATTGCAGGATTGACACCTATGTATCATGGCCTACATGGCTACCAGCACACTTGGAATCCGTGGCGGTTTTTCAAATGATCACAAGTTGATTATGTTATTAAATAGCAGCAATTGGTTATAATCTGGGATGGGGCAGCCGAACACCATTGAAAGTAGTTTAGTCTGACGCTTCATATTGGCGTGAACGGGTTCAGGTGTTACCAAACCTTACAAACTCTTTTCATCCGCCCCATTCCCTTGTGGCATTTGAATCCTTGTAATCTCCTTGTGAATCTCTTTCTTGATACGGGTGTGCATATCAGGTCTGTAACCAAGCCCGAACAAAATCTCAAGATGGACGAAGAAAGGAGCCAGCACAACAGCTAAATTGGTGGTTAGCCATGCGACAATTATCAAGATATCAAACCTAACCTCCAACAATATTATCAACAAGGGCTGGAGCGCGTCCCTCCGTGAGGCCATGTCCTAGGAATTGGGCTACCCAGGCAAGGGTATGTATGATTCCCGCTTGTCTAATGCTTCCAGGATGCTGGGAGAAGGCTGTTGCAGTCAAAAGCGAGAGGCATAACTGGGGTGCGTAGAGGAACTATTAAACCAGTTTCAGCGAGGGGGTATGTGGAGGGAACTGGAAGCGCACGGCTGCAAAGGGCTCCAAAAGGGAATAATATGTCAGGTAGAAACCAGCGTGAATTGCTGCAACGTTCAGATCAAACACCAGATACTCGTTAATGGTATAATGGATAGACGGGATAACCAATGGAACTGGCAGCAACGTCGCAAGAACTTGGAAAGACCTTCGTGTATGTTCAAACTAAGCCCAGTCAAAAACTTGGTTCTCACCAAAACAACATCAGAACGCAGATGATGTGAATTATGACATTGATTCTGTTCGAATGATATGCGCCATAGAACATCATCTAGATGTCAGTCAGATACCACAAAGGAGAGGCCGTTTGGTGAATGGTTTACTTGGGTATCCACGTCTAAAAGCTTAGAGACGGCCATTTCAGAGTTTCAATATGATGATGGGGAGTGTATGGACCTCCCTAGCACTTATATATGACAATCAGCTATCATACACCATGGGCGGTTTAGTAAACGGAATGGAACCGTCCGTAAGCGTGCATGCTGTGGGAAATTGGTGGATTGTAATTATAACCTAACTCTCACGGGGGATATTGTGAAATAGAGTGGTTGGTTACAACTCCGTGTGCACTTTCCAAGGTAGTGGGACACCATCGAACAGGATCACCAGCTATACGTTAACAAGCTGATCATCTTGAGTGAAAATTTTAGGGGTTTCACCAGCTGTGTCCCGATGACCGTTGATCAGATGGGAATGCTACCGATTTTGAAATGGAATTGGCGTTGAGAGCTTGGGCTTCGGGGCTGTTGCGGCGTTTGCCGATCCACTCATGCAAACACTGGGTTCATGTTTGTAACAAGTATATCTGTCAATCACATTCAGCACCGAGCACACCCTCACACATCCGTTTCCTACCCTGTTTTTGGCATGCCTAGCCCACTCCAGAGTACTCCACCAGGTATCCGGAATGGGGAGTTTGAGGGAGTTTGGTATGGATGGCTGGTGAGCGCCATCGGGCATTTCGGGTTTACTGATCTAGTATTATACAATTATGCAATGGAGACCGGCAGGGTTGTTTAGGTTGTGGTCTCCCAGGTATGTTTTTATTTACTATCAAGTATGGTCTTCGTTGGCATTGAGAGGCAAGTTGGTGTTGACGAGTCTTACAACATTGACCATTCTGCAGCGCATGATCGGCATGCTCCTCTGATCTCCTATGGTTGGGTCATTGGCAGAAGATAATTGTTAAGGCGGAATGCCCTTACCAAGGTTCAAGCGTCGAGTATCATCGAAGACATCAAGTCAGAGTCTTGGGTCAATACCAACAAGACTATAGTCACTCCAAGTCAGGCTTTGACTTGGGTATCAAAGGTTCAGTGATCAAGGTTCAGAGGTAAAGGGTGTAGTATTGCCTAGGTCAAGATGAAGAATATGACAATGTATCTAGGGTTTATATACCAGGGACCTTGAGGCGCGAGAACATAGTACAATGGGAAGTAAAGACAATGTAAGGTAAAAGAGCTGTTGAAGCTCAGTCAGCTATGACATCATAGATGAGTCAGGTATCTAAGAATAGAGGCATGTGTTGGACATGCGATGGAACAATGAAGAATCAGAGAACAATGTAAGTATAGTCAAACAAAGGGGATCGGTGAACAAAGAAAAAAGATAGGGGTGGGAACCGTTGTAACAATAATTGTTCTATCTATATAATCATTTCTCATCATTCACACAAGCTCGGCGGTGTTCTGGGGTCACCACAACATCAGAACTCTGCCACCCATATTTGTAGTTTTGCTCCAATCCCATCGGTCAGCGGCACATGGTGTTTTATTTTCCTGCTAACTACCACACCAACCGATGGCCGGAGTCAGGGTATGGCAGACCGCCCACGTTGGATGCAGGTAAATTATTCTTGAATGATGCCAACTTTCGATTATCTAGGACATTGGCGTTGGTTTTATACCCACAACTGGGTCCATTCTGGTTGCCCACCCAATTCCTCGAGCAATCTGTCAATTACCTTCTTTCAAGTTTCAAGCTAGTTCAGAATTCGAACAGCGCCATCCCCTGCCGTCTCATATGCTGGATCCACAGTCACTGCAGCGGCTAGAACATTTGAGAATCGTTAACGTGCGTCGACGCGAATTTTGGGTAGCAATTTTTCTTACAATTAAGAATTAATCCCTAGAATCTAGATAGTAAGTTTCTTGTAGGATTCGACCAGCTCCGTTTGTCGAGTTGCAGTCGCTCACACTTGTCTAATTTTTTAGTCATAAGCTTGACAATTTTGGTGTGTCGATATATGAACATTGGGGCTGACACGGCTGAAGTTATCATGTTCAGATCTATGACTATGTTTTGAACTTCAGCCAAGAGCTTACTCTTGTCTGGAATGCGCCATGGAATATAACAAAAACTCTGTTTATTCTGACGAGATATCTTCCCTTTATTGATATGAGTCTAACCGTTACCTGTGAGCCCACAAATTGCCCATTCTTCTCAACTTTTACACACATTCCCAGACCAATTCGCCCCCCTCTTTGGTCGTGAGGCGTGTTTTGGCGTCTATCAAACGACAATATGTACACGATTTTGTATGAGCCTACTAGACGCCATACTCATGATTTATTATAGGGATGTTTATGGCTGGCATTGGAATTGCTGATGGTGAGCTGCATACACGTCCTATCTTTGACTACGATCCTAAGCTTTATTTTCTAGGCATTTTGGCGCTGAGAACATGGGCCATTTGGGGACACACCCGTGGTTTAACAATCACATTAGTGGTCATTTATTCGATTTTCGCTGTCGCAGAGTTCCTTACAATGGGGCTTTTTGTGAAATCCATGGAAGGTAACCTTGTTCCATTCTAGTAACATATCATGATATCTGTTTGGGTAGTCATCCCACCCCCCGCTGGGATTCCCACTTGGATATCGCCAGCATGTTTAGTCACAGGCAACACCCGAATTATTGTGGTAAACTGGGCCGTTCTTATGGCTTATGAGGCCGGTATGTTACACGATCCAGTTCATTGTACCTGGGTCTCATAGGGCGACATTTTAGTTATCCTTGGCATTATCCTTTCTCGGGGATATCAAATTTGTATGTGACCAGGCCCTGGTTATTGTATGCGATGGTCATATGTTCATTTGTTAGTTGCGCTCTATGGAAACCTACACCTCTTTTCCGTGGTGCGCAGAGATGGTACGCTCTCTCTAAAGCTTGGTGGTAGTGGCTGGTATTGACTGCTGTTAGGTATCTTCTATTACTGCTATATGTTTGGTAGGATGTCCGGTCATACATACTGGTTTGGAATCTCAAGTTTTACTTTCTAGTCCTTTCGTTCTTGAATATTGTTTTTGTCTTGATGCAGAGTGTGAGTTTCTTGCGCCATTATGCACTCTGAATCCTCGATGCTAACTACATCGCAGGCGGATTTCATTTTTCTGTTTGCGGTGTGCGTTTCCATGCCATTATATATATTGATCATCGGCCTGATATTGATACACCAGGTTGGAGTGGGTGATACATTCGGTGTTGACGGGTCACATTATTTTCCACATTAGATCTGAGGCTGATAGCCAGGGATCAAGTATCGAGTTAACGGATATAAGACATAGTGGTTAGGCGTTTCCATCGGGTTGAAAACATTGGCTGGCTACATACAATGCTCAATGCTCAACTGCATAAATGTGTGCTGCATAAACAACTTGTGGGTGAGGGCCATACGCAGGTCCGTTACCTACGGATTAGTACGAGTGTTTATCCCACATAGTCTCCGATAGCCGTAGTAGCGTGACGACGTGAGACGCGGGCGTAGCCGCACCCCGTGGCTTTAGTATTCTTGGGGCGGGAGTGGGAGGGGGAGCAAACAGGTAGGGACGTAATTGATTGGGTGGGAGGCGGCGGGGTGCAAGTGGGAGGGAACGAATTTGAAATGTAGCAAGTACGCAAGCAAACACGAGTGACAGTGCATGTGTGCATGTGTTTGTCGTGTTCATGGTGTCCGTGGGCAGGGATTTAATTAGTCAAGAACAAGCGGTAGAAACTGTAAACAAACCTCGAGAGCACTGGCATCCTAGTTTGTACGAAAAGCGGTGTTAGACCACCGCCTGAGGCATACAAAGCTGCGACTCTTTGGCCTTCAGATGGATAGATAAGCAACAAAAGAAAGAAAAAGGTGGTATGCCCTGGAGTCGAACGCAAATGCACCAGCGCCTCCAGCGTACAGGAGAAGGTCAACTAGCCCAGTTCATCTTTTCCTTCTTGTTGCTGGCCGCTTCAGGTGGACGACAGTAGACATGATCGTTTGTGCCATGTATCATTGTGCTTGGAATTGAGACTGGTTGTATGTAGTGCTTGTAAGCGGCTGGACCACAACTACCCCCGTCCCCGAGCAAGAGCGCCTGTCGCCGCCACCCACTCATCAAGCAAATGATCAGTGAAGCACCAATGAACGATGGTCAAGCGTCGCAGTGTGGACAAGTTATGCATGAAGCGGGACGCAGTTGCATGACTACGAGCTGCAGCAAAGATCTACACCTGTGGTCGCACTGCATCGCGCTGAGACGTGCAGCGCAACAAGGCCTGCCCGGTGTCCAAGACCCTTAGTATGTTCGCACACTAAGCGTGCATGGCTGGAACGCTCAAGGGCGACTTTGGCATCTGAGTCACCGTGCCCCCAGCACTTGAACCATAGCTCAGACCACCCACCCGTTGTACCCTCAAGCTTTCCTGTATATCTCAGTCTCGCTGGCACTAACCCCCTTCGCTGCAGCTTGCCATCATCGTACCCTGCATGGTTCACCCCGCGCTGTCACTGCCAGGTTTTGCTGAATCCTCATCAACGCCTATGATTTCCGATGATCAGTACCCTTGGCAGCCCCCGAGGTATCGTAAGAGGCGGGAAGTACTATCAGGAAGGCACTGCCGGATAACGTTAACCCCCATGCCAGAGAATCTGAGACATCAACTGGGTCTCAAGCGGGTTATGGAGTCCTAGCTGACCAATTCATAATCTTTGATGATAGATAACCCGGTCCCCAAAGCAAAACATCATGATGCATCCAGCCCGGAGCGTGTTTGCTGACATTGTGAGAGGAGCGGCGGAGTGGAAAGTGCGCAGTACCCTAGTCACTGATGGGATAGAGGCGAGTGCACACGAAGCAAGGGGGTCCATGTCAATAACAAACTAATCGGAGCTAATTTCATTGCTGTACGGTGAGATTGATAAGAATGGTCAGCTAGGACCCTGTAATCCGCTCATGGGGACAGTTGATGCATTGATATCTCGGATTCTTCCAGTGACACAGGTCCGCCGGGCCGTATCATGTGCCTGGGCTTTTAGAGTATCTCATCCTCTGTTTACTTTCCCTTGCGAAAACGAATCCATTGAAACAAGCTGATTACTTATCTTGATGGTGATGGAATTGAAAAAAACCCCTTGAAACCTTGGTGCTCGCATCGCTCCCATTTTCCACACAATGATGGTAAACGGTACCAAGTACTGATGACATGACAACATTGCCCCCGCACAGTCATACGCGAAATAGCACCAAGCACTGATTAAACTTCCCATACTCGTGATTCTAGCATACATATCCTCAGGCCGCAGTGTTGCGCGCGGAACTACCTTCGTCCACAAGTATGTTTTGTGCCTCATAGCACTCGGCCTTGCGGGAGAAGCAATACGGTATGTTGGCCATCTTTTCTCTAGGTTAAATTTCCCATCACTTTATGATTGGAGCTCTAGGGTAAAATCCTTGCCCCAACTTTCTGATCGATTTCAAGTCCTCGGTCACCCCATACGCCCACCAGCTGGATATGCCACGACCCAGATATTTCTTGCGCTTAGAGCAGCACTGCCTGGGTTACCCACATCTCAACTACACGGAACTTGCCGCAGCAGCATCCAGAATTATTTAACTTCTTGAGTCCTAGGTACATCTCAATCAGAGACTAGTGATGCATCAGAGCCTGCACCAGACGCTGATTGACCTATTTTAAAGTGCTCTTTCTTGCATAAAAACCCTGCGTACTGGGTGACTCACGCTCTTTATTCTTTCCCAACATGCCCTCCCTTGACAGTACCCTTGGTGCAGTATTCCTAGGTAACATTCTGGCCTCAATGTACGCTTTCGTTGCATCAGGAAAAAGTGACAGGTCTACTGTAGGGCTATATAGACCAGATAGACCATGTAGACCTGTAGACATCTACCCTTTTATATAGACACCATAGTGCACTATATAGACTTCCCATAGACCTCCATAGACCTCTGCAATGTCTGTGTAGACACTATAGACAACTCTAATGTATATGTAGACACTGTAGACTTCAGCAATTATCATAGACCTGTAGACACTGTAGCCTACATAGACCACTGTAGATACCCATAACATTGTAATAAATAATACAGTTGCTTTCAATCAATGCACCAAGGGAATTTGAGCAGGTAAAATAGATGGAATTTAGCTATATACAAGTATCTGAATACAATCACAGCGATATCATACATGTGCAGATAAGCATGGACTGCAATGCATGCGGCCAAGGCTTGAGGGCGCAGCCATTGAGGGGAAGAGGAGGGGTGAGCACACACAGACGTGCGCGCGTTTGAGCCGAGCACCCACAGATCCCGCGTGCACCTTGTGCTCGTGCCAACGCCATGTGGTGGGGGCAGCAGGCGTGCATGTGTTCGAGCCGGGTGCCCACAAATCTCGCATACGCCTTGTGCTTATGCTGACGCTGTTTGGTGGGGGCAGCAGGCATGGGCATGTTCGAGCCGAGCACGGACTGCAACACACGCGGCTGACTCGGCTTGAGCTCGGGGGTGCAGCTATTGGGGAGGGGACGAGTACATGCGTGCGCGTGCATGTTTGCACCAAGCGCCGACAAACCCAGCATGCGCCTTGTGCTCGCGCCGACGCCATTTGGTGGGGGAGGCCAGGCCGTATGCACATTGTAGTCTTTTGTCAGTATTAGGATACGGAAAAAAAGATCCGAAACATACGGTTACAGATCAGCCAAGATGATAGTATCGTCCGGCCGTATGTTGCCATTCAGTTGCTGGGGGACTGTGTCAGTGGCGCTGCAGAATGTGCTGCTAGTTTGTTTAACAGCGGCGTTTGTTGGGTCGCTTGTGGTGGTTGCGCGTACCAGTCGCATTTTCAGGGGTGTGTCCTCGACTTCGCTTGACATTGAATATCAGGTTCAGTATCAGACAAACGCAGCAGAGGTAGAAAACGCACTAGTAGTAGTACACTGCATAACACCCTGGCCCGGGGCTGTTCAAGATAGCGCCTCGGACTCATTGCACAGCACTCCCCAGCCGTCCCACCCTGTAGGGACTGCAACCCGATCCCGGTCTGACGTGTTAGGCTTGTGCGTAGCAGGAACGGGTTACGCGTCGGCTGTTGTGCCAGATGCAGCGGTGGGGGGAAGACGCAGTGCGCTGGTGTAGGACTGGGAGTTTTGGGGACCAGGGTCATGTGGAGTGATAAGGCCCATCTGTATAGACATTAGTAGGTATGCAGGCGTGAACGGGAACATACCTTTGAGTACACCCGCGTTGAACACGCAAACGTCAGTGTTGGACATTGAAAGTTTTGTGTTGTGTGAGTGACAATTTGTCACCTTTCGTCACGCCTCTGCGAAAAATCTGACAAGTCCACATCATCTGTGGCTACAGCTTGAACGCACTCCCACTGCTGCCTCGCGCGGCATCTTACACCACGTCGCCGTATGCCCTCTTGTGCATACCGTTAATTTTCATGATCTATTGCTCCAAGCCTCTGGGTAAGCAGCTCTCTTCATCGCTCCAACTTCATCCTTAACCTCAAGTTTCAATAGCAGTAAACGACACCACGCTCACTCAAACTACAACAACGATGCGCGAATTGCACAAACGATGGACGGTGTACGGGAATCACACAGTTGGGGGCCTTTAAGGTGAGTTCCTCCACCCATATCCTGCATGCTGTCCGTCTCACGGACACGAGATAGTGCCCGCCCTATCTGCATATGCACACCCACATGCTCTACCCGCATGTTCGCATCACCAAAGCCGCATCGGATATCATTGGATGCTCCACATATGCACGCGCCCGTCGCGAGTATAGCAGTTCTCAAGCATTACACAATTGGGGGCCTTCAAGGTGGGTTCCCCTACCCATACACCCGCACGCTGTCTGTCGACACGGACATAAGATAATCGCGCACGCACCCTCTCACACGCTCGCATTATTGCAGCCGCATCGCTTAGTGTCTGCCCACACACCCGCCTCCTCCCTCTTGCACTGCGCCTTCATGCCCACTGCCTCATCTCCTCATTTGCCCGCATGCCCGTACACTCCCTCTCACGGTCCGCCCATATGCCCATCCCCCCTCTCGTTAACAAAAGAATTAGAGGTGGGTCATTTCGCTCTGCCTCACCTACCCCCCTGCACCCTCGCAAGATTGTTAGCCACGTCAGTTGACGTGTGCGACGATTTTGCAAGGCGGAATTGGGGCTTGTAGGTTGAGGGCGGCATTGGAAACCACGGCGCACCTATATGGTGCACACCAGTATCTGTTATGAGTATGCCTTTCTCAGTGTAATATACTACATACATATATTTGGTGTAAACAAGTTTCGTGCTGCGTTTTCTGCTAATGTCCGGCAAGGGGTTCGGGGGGTGTATCTACATGGGTATATGTTGTCTCTCTAGCAGGCCAACATGTCTACGAAGTCTACATTGATGTACATGTTGACTATGTAGGTTACATAGATATGTGGTGGGTCTACAGGTGTCTACATCAGGAAAATTACATATTTCCTTATGGTCTTATATAAGGCCATAAGACCAAATAAGTTCCAAGTTTCTCAACTTGTGAAAGCCATGTACCTTTCTTAGTAAGACCGTTTCGTCTTATTTAAGTGCATAAGATCAATAAGGGCACTAAGACCATCTGGTCTTATATAAGTAATTTTATCTTACCAAGGTTCATTCATCCTTATACAAGCACTACCTGTCTTAATCATCTTACTCAAGTTTCAGTTGTCTTACAGCAGACCATCTAAGATATCCTAAGAGCACCCAAGACGAAAATAAGTGGACAGAATTCATGAATTGGGGTAGGTACAAATAGCTATGGTACTATATTATTACTACAAATACTTAGCGGTCGTTTGACCTAGTACATCCGCCCGCTACACCCTGGGCGCGTGCCAATCATATGCGGGATGCCACCGATCTGAATAGCCGCGAGCTCCATGCAAGGGAACGCGAGGCACCATGGCAAGTGCATGCCTGCTATCCGTCGTTGTCGTGTGAGACGGCGTAGAGGGTGGGACTGACTACACCAGCACAAGGAGTTCGATAAGATTGTTGGGCGCGTTGTGCGCTTTGTTGTTCGAGACAGCGCGGGCTGATGGATGTGAGATATTGCGGACTTGAGGAATCACGGGGATGGGGTATCTCAAAATGCATCTGCTCAAGATATGTCTGTAGTGGTGCTTGTGTACATCAGCGTTAACCTAGTTATAGCGGGCGTACAGTGTCAACATCATCGCCACGGGCATAGGTGGTGCGCACCTGCAGTTCAAGCGCGGGGATGTGGGATATGCGAGGCATGCCAATGTGTAGCTCTCCTGTGTTGCACGGTTAGCAGAGCAGGCAAAATGCTGGAACCCCTCACCTAGCTCCATGTCATTAAGCATGACATGCACAGGGAGGTGTACACGCATGTTATTGGGCCATGTGCATGCTCAGTTGGGATTGCGGGGTGGGGAGCACAGAGGGGTTGAAAAAAACCTATGCAAGTTTATTTGCGGTTGCCCAGTGATGAGATCAATCCTAAATTACTCACATGGGCCGAACTCCTAAGACAACCGAATGCTTGCGATGTTTTAAATGAATTCGAGTGCCTATTGAGCGGGGCATCGACGGCAATGCACCTTCGCTGGCAGTGACAGGACGGTTGAGGTGACATGTACAAACAGCACACACAATGCCAGGATTTCACTCGGAGTTTGAATTGACTTAGAAACATTTTGTTCACCTCACTTGTTTTGCACAATGCGTCCCACAGATCCGCCGCCCATACTTGCTCAGACCTCACTATGCGCAACCCCCGTCCGTCGGCCAGCCTTTCCTTCATCAACTCACCTCAAAACTCAGCTGTGGCAAGCCGAGCCATCGCGGGCCATCACAGGCCTC